>CM035418.1:123093944-123118944 GCA_020310875.1 Ceratopteris richardii | reverse complement strand
TGCATACATATCATGCTAACATACATCTCTTATGCATGCATACACTACATATGCACATGCACTTTTGCATATACATGCATCTCACGTTCTTATATGCATGCTTACCTATCTTAACATGCACATGCATACATATACACTCTATTATACATGCACATGCATACATGCTAACATGCATACACTCATGTATAGATGCATACTAACATGCATACAAACTTTCATCTAACATGCATTTACTAACTTATATCTAATATGTATACACTAAATCATATCTAACATGCATACATATATATGCATTAACATGCATTATCATATACATGCACTTACTAGTATACATAAGCATGCATACTAACATGCATTCATAAATATGCACTTACTAACATCTAATATGCAAATATCATATACATGCACTAACATATAATATGCATACTCTAACTCTCATGCATTCATACATACATATGCATATATACATTGCATATGCACATGCATACATGCATACATACACATCTCATGTATACCACACATGCATACTACACATGCTTATATGCATGCATCACATACTCATGCACATGCAAAAACACACATGCATACCTATACATGTGTACTCTCTCTCTCTCTCTCTCTCTCTCTCTCTCTCTCTCTCTCTCTCTCTCTCTCTCTCTTCTAGCTGTTCGCGTCGCTGCTAGAGGAGGGGGGAGAGGTGAAAAATGGTTCTCTCTCTCTCTCTCCTCTCTCTCTTCTCTCTCTCTCTCTCTCTCTCTCTCTCTCTCTTTCTCTCTCTCTCTCTCTCTCTCTCTCTCTCTCTCTCTCTCCTCTCTCTCTCTCTCTCTCTCTCTCTCTCTCTCTCTCTCTCTCTCTCTCTCTCTCTCTCTCTCTCTCTCTCTCTCTCTCTCTCTCTCTCTTCTGGCTGTGCCCGTCGCTGCTAGAGGAGGGGGGAGAGGTGAAAAATGGTTCTCTCTCTCTCTCTCTCTCTCTTTCTCTCTCTCTCTCTCTCTCCTCTCTCTCTTCTCTCTCTCTCTCTTCTCTCTCTCTCTCTCTCTCTCTCTCTCTCTCTCTCTCTTTCTCTCTCTCTCTCTCTCTCTCTCTCTCTCTCTCTCTCTCTCTCTCTCTTTCGAATCTGTACCTGCAGAGAAGATTGTTAGGAAAAATCATTCAAAAAACACATATTTATAGCTATACTTAGATTATACGTGAGCATGTAGATAACTAAAAGTTATAGTTAGTTAACCAGTTAGTTAACTAGTTAGACTTCATGCATACAAATGTTAACTATTAATCAGCTCACTTCATATCGATATTTAACTAATTCATAAGCTTATTTATATAAACACATGCTGAACTATCAATGAATAAACAAATATATTAATTATATTAATTATTTCAATTAAATAATATATCTTATCTATTTACTTAATATTATATCTTTTATCTTATAAATTAATTACATAGATATTATTTATCTATTTAATTTATATTACATTTAATTTTTATTAACTATATATATATACATAAATATCAAAGTCACCTATAAAAACAAATAAAACTTGTTAATTATACATGTTCTTAAAATAATTTAGGCATTTAAGATAAGGACATATGAACTTAATTAATTAAAATGCGTATTTAATATAGATTTAATCATTATGAATAATCCTTTATTACACATATATTAAACCTTATAAATTTAAACACATAGGTATACATAAAACATATTAACACATATGCACTTAAATGCTCTTTTAAGGAACACTAATCAATTCATAGATTTATTTGAAACTTCATAAATATACCCATTTGTAGGTAGGTAAAAATTTCATAAATACTTAGTCATGGGTGCACACATACATATGCAAATACATACATATGACATAAATATCCATTCATATTCATATTCATAGGCACATGAATACATACATAATTTAGTGCATTCACATAAACATAGATACACAAACCGATAAACATAGGCACATATAAATATCTTTGCATAGATATCTTCTTTATTCTCACATAGATGTACTCTTATAATCATGAATGCATATACATATGATTTCATAGACATATAGTAGACATAAAATGAAGAGTTAAAGTAAGGATCAATTATCCCTTCCTTCTGAATATGATTTCTTCTTTTTCTTGCAGGTACCTAAGAAAAAAGTTAGTCAATTTAAACCAATGCATTAAAATTTATGTGATATAGATATCAAATAATCAATGTTGAAGAAAAATTTTTTATTTTTCCATATGGTAATTCAAGTGAGAAAATCCTTCCGACATCTGCCCCCACCAAACCTGCACATCTTCCTCGATGGGCCAACTTGCAGTTCAATGGATAGCAGTATCGAATTCTTTGGTAAAATCTATAATTTAACTCTAAATAAATTATAGAAAATGTTTTTGAATTTCTAATTATGTTTCTGACAATAAAGAAAATTCTTAAAATTACATAAATATGAATTGGAAATCGTTTCGGTCAATGCATATAGTCAAAAATACAAATTTAGAAAATCCTATAAAGGTTATTTAGATAATCGAGGTACTTACTATTCCATTAACCCTGTTCTTAAGTAAAATTTAATTTATATGAGTATGTTTTCTTTTATTTCTTAGACGTCTGCTATAAGATACATCTAACTAATTCTTCTGCAGCAAACCTCCACCTCATATAGCCTGCATAGTATTTCAGAAGTAGTTTTGAGACCACAACTGAATCATATTTTTCTTTTTCTTTTTCTTTGTACCCTTTTTTCTTTTCATCTTTCTTTTTTTTTTCTTATTCTCATCTTGTAGTAGCCATTAATATACTGCTTGATGTTCTCATTTTTCTCTTTTATTAATTTTTCTTCGCAACTTTTTTGTTTAAGGAGAAAGGCTTAACCCCTAATCAGAGCAGAGGATCTAGAAATTTGCTACAGCCAAAATTAGGATCTCATTTGCTAAACGAGTTCAGAAAGTAAAGAATTCTACTAATATAAAGTAAATTTCTCTTTTACTAAGGGTCGCAATTCAAGTGTTCCTCTCTCCTATCTTCACAACGCATTATAAGTTCTCTAAAGTAGACTTTCAACCTATATACATACTCCTACTTTAATTTCTCGTTCATTATTTACGTAATTTTAATAAATTTCCTCTTTATATAAAAAACAAATAAAACCCTATTTATGAAATGCATGAAAAAGAAACACTGTTATGAATAGTAAAGAATAATTAGAATTAAGTCACCTGGTTATTCTTCATCTTCATCTTCGTCCTCCAGGAAGTCTTCATCTAACTCGAACTTATTGCTTTCTCTTCTTTTAAACAACTTTATTCTTTTTCCTGCAATCAAATTTCTTAACACAGAACCATCAAATTCTCGTAATTTATAAGTACCTGTCTCAAAAACCGAAACAACAACATAAGGTCCAAACCAACGTTTAGTTAGTTTATGGCATGCATCATATTGAGTATCGAAAGTACTATCATATACAAGCACCCAATCACCACTCTCTATGGGTTGCAGCCTCAGTCGATGTTTCTTATCAAAATATATTTTATTTTTCAGTCTAGATGTTTTTAATTTTTTAATTGCTTCTTTTAGATTTTCGTTACCTTGTTTTAGTTGTTTAATCCTAAGCGCTAATAATTCCTCTCTTGAAACGTTATCTTTCCAACCTAAACTCATCCAATTAACTATCTAAGTATGTACAGGAAATATTGGCTTTTGACAGTACATGAGTTCAGCCAACATAAAACCAGTTGTCCTCGTGTACGTCATCCTATCAGCCCAAAGAGCAAATGGGAAATATTTTGGCCATTGTCCAATATCTCCATGATAAGCTTTTGAAATAGCCTTCAATATGGAAGGATGCCCTCGTTCTATTTTACCATTTAATTTTGAATTATAGGTAGTTGTAAGAGACAATCGAATTCCATGATGTGCAAAGAATTCTCTCGCCTCTCTAGCATCTAACTCACCTCGATCCGCTACTACTTTTTCTACATATCCAAATCTGGATAATACTTCTTCTAAAAGGAATACACATACATTATAAGTAGTATTGGAACGAAGCGCTCTACCCTCGACGTGGTTTGATAAATCTTCTCGTGCAAGAACAGTATATCTCATACCACTATTGCTTTTAGGCATGGTCACAAGGTCGACTACCCACTTGTAATGAATACAAGGTGGATAGGTCGGGTGAAGGGGGGTCTCTATGCTTGATACATGAATGTAATTGGCATGTACTACAAGTGCTCACAAATTCTTTAACAGTTACATACATCCTTGGACACCAGTAGCTTTCCCTAATCTTTTCATATGTAGCTACAAAGTCTTTATGACCAACCCAAAGGCTTTCATGCATCTCTTGCATAACTTGCACTTGAAAAACTTTTAAGCCTAGAACTCTTTGAGGGTTTCGTACCTTTCCTCTAGCGTGTCTCCAAAGATATCCATCTTTCAAGAAGAAGTTGAAAGACTTCTTCCTGATGTTCCGGAATCAATTTAAATACCATCTTGGAAGAGGCGTTTACAATATTTCTCCATTCTCCTTTATAATCGTCTTTTCTAAATCTCTCATACGCATAGGTAAATGTTTCATAATTTATTAAATTTATGTGATTATCTATTGCTTCACTATCATTGTAGAACTTTGCTCTTGAGAGCATATATGTTGGAGCAAGTCTATGACAAGCCTAAGTATTGGCTTGAGTCCCACAAAGTCATAGAAGAAGCCTTAAAATGAAGACAATGTAAAGTTCACTTGTGAACTACCTCTTGTAACTTTTGAAGACTTTACTTAATGTAAAAGTGAAAGAATCTTAAGTGGTTGCGTCCACTTGATCAAAAAGAGAAAGAGGAGCCACAAATTTGTGATTTGTGGTAGATAGAGAATCAAATAAATCACTAATTGATTGGAGAGTGATTGAGGGAAGTTAGCCTCCCAAGATCAACTATAAATACATGGTAGTCTTAGTCGTGGTTATGTGAAGACCTCCAAGAGCTGAGCTTTATGCCATATCAAGGTGTGATTCTAAGGCACGCATATCTATCAGTAAGTCCATTGTATTGTACAATCAATATACTTTCATTTTCATGATCATTTGAGTTCATATTTCCATGTTCTTGTGAAGTGTACTACTCACTGCCATATCTCTCAATTTTCTCAGTCAAATTGCAGAGATGGTTTCTCTGAGCTCAGTGCATCATTTTCAGTGATTTAACTTGTTAAAGTTAGCTCTATAAGTCTAATATATGCTCATCAATTTTCATCTCATTTGGGTGTTGCAATATTCAGTTATGTTCATTTGAAGTCAACCCTATCTGTTCATTTTCACTTCTCTGTCAGGTACCCGACCTTTTTACTCATCTTGTCAGAGCTGTTTCTCAGTGTGTACTTACCCAAATTCAATGATTTAAAATTTATTGGATTCAACATAATATCTAGTATAAGCATACAAATTTTCATAATAATTGGATTTTTAAATCGTGAGTTACGTTTATTTTTCTGCTCACTAGTCGCATTACTATAGCAGCCCGTTAAAATGGGGATGATGTCATCACTTGCTAAACATCATTCTCAGTGTGTGGTTCATTATTTTTGATGAGATTACTCTTGAAAGTTAGCTCTTTAAGTTAAATATACTTCCCCAAAAGTAATTAAGCTAATTACTACTGTGCTCAGAGAATTATGCAAAACACTGGACATGTGTATGAACCAAAATAGCAAGTTCTTCACCTCTGAGCTAACTCCAACTTATCTGTTTTGATCTATCTTTTTGAGAGTGATCTTCCAAGGTACATAGGGTGTCTAATACATCCATTGGCAATCTAAAAGGGCCCACCACATACTCTTGGAGTTCATTTAGCTGGTGTAGATCAAGGATTTTGCAACACCTCTTCATCTTCAAGCACATACCTATCCATCTCTTCACAGTGGTATCAAAGCAAGGATGACAGGTAAAGACCAAATAGTTGATGAAACTTTACATACGGTAGAATACAATGGTAACGTATCCAGGGTTATGCCTTTACTTTCAATAGTTTTACCGAAACCTGAGAATAAAGAGAATTTGTTTCCACCCAACTTGAAAAGAAACACTAATTCAAAACAAAACGAAAACGTGATAGTTGATATAATTAAAGATAGAATAACTAGGGAGGAAATAATTTTGCCTTCATATTTAGAAGCTTTAGCTATGTATAGGAACGCACTTCCTTACGGCCCCTAGTGTTCTACTTTTCATGAATTCAAATATTGCTTCCACTAGTAAAACTCCAATTAAAAAGAAAATAGATAACTCTTTCATTTTAAATATGCTTTTACCTATTCCATTAGAAAAAAATACTACTCAAATTAATGAAAACAAGGATAATATAGAAGAAGTAGAAAAAGCAAAAGATGTTACTGTAACCAAAACTTTATACTCTTCACCTGACAATTATAGAGTGTCTAGATTTAAAACTTCTTGTTCAATAGCTTTTCCTGAATCTGGCGAAAAAGAAATCTTATTTCCACCTCCCCCTAAGAGAAAATATCAATCTGAAAACAACGAGGTAGCTATTATAAAAAAATGTATTATTGAGGAGAAGTCGAATCGAATTACTGAAGAGGAATTGATCTTTGCAGCATATCAAAATGCTAGAAATATACTTTCATAACAATATTAGTTCTTAAATTAAACTTAAATAGATTAAAAACCTCTAGCTTTTATCACTCAAAAAGTGAGAATTCAATCCAAAACCTAAAGCATACTAAGAAACACCCTGCGTGTAGTCACATGGTTAGGTTAGCGTGAATCTGTTAGATGAATGTCTGCCTCCCTTCACACCCCTCTACAACAACCTTGGTGAACCTGACGTGAAGCGTGACGATAGTGTGCTTAGGGTTTGCATTGTATTTTTAATTTTATTTTAAATAATTTTGTCTTCTTCTTGTATGCAGGAAAGTGAAGAAAGAAGCTGCAAAGAAATGTGAAGATTTTGTTGTTTACTTTTTCCCTAGGTGTTGAGGGCTGGTCTTATGACCTGAGCGCCTCCACGGGAAGAAGGATATCTAACCGGAGGAGTTTCATCACTTCACTCCTCCCCCCCATCAACATTCAAGAATATCAAGACTTTTTCACATTCACTTTTACCTTTGTATTTAGGATTTACTAAAAAAGTTTGTAAAAACATATCAGGTGCACTTTAGAACCTCTACATCAAGCAAACTTCAAGTAAGGTGTTTTTCAAGTTCCTTTAGTTTTAGTTCATTCACATCACTAAAAAGAAGGTTGTTTTCATTTGCACTATAAATTAGGCACTTTCATACTTGCATTGAAAGAGCATTGAAACATTTTTTTCATTAGGAAAGACAGTTTTTTCTTAAAACATTTAAGTAACCTTATATAAGATTTCAGGAAAGTTTTTGAAAAGGTTTATTTTATTACAAGAAAGATTTTACTTTAAACAAAAAGATTGTTTGTTTACTTCATATATTATTTTCATTGCACAAAAAGAATTTTATAACATAAGAGGGGTTTTAGATTTAAGTTCTTTTTTATTTAGAGTTGTTGTGTTTATTTCTTTCTTCTTTTATCCAAAATCAATCAAAGAAAATATTATTAAGGAAATTAATAGTAATTTTTGCTAAGAAAAAACCAAAAGATCTAAATCACGGAAACATATTTTATAAAATTTATCTACTTTATTAAAGAAACCTTTAGAATTAAAAAGGTTTAAAAATTTAAGTTTTAAAAAGTTCTAAAAACATTAAAAACTTATAAAGTAAAAGAGAAATCTACTTATAAATTCAAAAGATCAAGTTAGAAAGATAAATATAATTCTTGGATTAAGAAATAAAAAATATTTAAGAAAAGAAGTTAGAAATAGTAAAGCCTAGGATTAGGTAAAGCCAACATACCTGGCTTTATCAACTAGTGATAGGTTTAGGCAGTTTAGGGAACAATTAGAACCTGCCATTAGGGATCTTCTAATCCATTCAAAGCATTATCAAGAATGCAAAATGGAGGAGATGTTCAAAAATATGATGATTGAGAAGCAAGGAACATGCATGGTCCAAGCCATTTTAAGAGAAAAAGGCGAATTCACTAGCTTAAACATTACAAAATACTTGGATACATTTGAGGAGCAAGTGCAAATCCAGGGTTTACCTAATGATGTTTTAGTCAAATATTTTGGCCGTGTTGTTTCTAGTTCAATTCTAGAAAGTATACAAGAGCATGCTAGTAAACCTAGGGAAGAATTTAGAAAAGAATTACATAAGATGTTCTATCTTGAGGACTTTAGCCAACATAGTCGGGAAGGATTTTTGCGATGGATAAACTCTGTAAAGAGCAATGAGTCCTTAACTCATTTTCACGGTGAGTTTATGAGATATTTAGCTCAACTCCCCGAAGATGATAGAAACACAATAAATTCAGATGTAATTATATATTTCCTTAAGATATTTAGTCCTGAGGATAGGGCTGAAGTTGAGAGACGTATAGAGGAGCCAAGAAAAAGGTATGGGCTGACTAACGACTAGGAAAAAGTAAAAAAAGAAATAGAGGCTGTTGCTCAAATGAAGCAAAGGCAAACATTTCTTTATGCTAGACCTAATGCTTCTCAACCTAGGGAGATTCCTGCCGCAAGGCAAGCTGACATGCCAATGCCTATGACTACGGCTATGGCTAACAATTCAGTTGCCACTAAAGCTCCGATAGAATTTCAACTAGATATTCTATGTAAGCAGATGGAGAATGTCATGAACATGCAGGCATCTCTTTCAAAAGAGGTCGCCCAATTGAATAACAAGGTTTACTCCATGAGCTTTAATGATCCTGGGGCTAGCAGTAGTGGTGTAGGGCAAGCACCGCCTATACAACCAGTTATGCCACAATACATTCCACCACAACCAGTCTTACAGCCAGCTCCACAGTTTGCTACTCAGCCACCCTTTCAAAGAAATAATGAAAAAAGAGGGACTGGCGAAAAGCGATGTGTATGGTGTGATAGTCAGGAGCACGCAACTTTTGCATGTGATGAATTAAAAAGCACGAAGGAAAATCAATTAGTTGTAGAAATTGATAGAAGATTGTGTGACTTTAGGTCACGTCTTCCTTTATCTGTCAATTGGGGCAAAGGAGGAATGAAAAAGTTATATGAAAACTTAACAATCTCTAATGCAACTGCTAGTACTTCGGCTGCTAGATTAGAGCCAGTCAATGATAAGCCTCTTTCTATGCCTAGCCAAAATCCTTATTCGATAGAGGCACTGGTAAGGACTAGAGATGAGATAATGTATAAAAGAGCAGGGAGATCTCTTGTAGATCAAGCCTCTGTTTATTCTCACATTGCTAATGTTGAGGAAGAATGGAGACAAGATGATATGTAGGATGATGTAGAAGAAGGAGATAGGGGAGTAACTAGGAGACAGACGAGAGAGGACGAGAAGAAAACTGATAAAAAAGTACAATTTGAGGATACAAGTTTATCTCGAGGAGAAAGGAAAGATGATAAAGGAAGGCAAAAAGCCAACAGATGAGAATATTCAATCACAAGAGGAACAAAAGAAACCTGAAAAAGAAAATTCTAAAACTGAAAATAAAGATGACCAAAAACAAAACAAAGAGAAAGGGAAAAAGAAGGGTAGAAGAGCTCCACATGCTATAATGATTTTGGAGCTTGAAAAGAAAAATGATGCTAGGGAAATCTTAAATGATATTCTTCTAAAAAGTCAAATAACAATGTCTCTTGAACAAGTGTTTTCAATTGCAAAACCTGAGTTCAAGGACATTTTTATTCGACTAATTAGAAGGAGATGTTTTCCATTGCCACAAGACGAGGATATGCAAGATGTGGTAGAAGAAACTCTAGCTATGAATGATGCAGTTACATTGAGTGAGAGTGATTATGAAGACGATGAAGAATTTACAACTGGAAGCATAAATAAAAATTTTTTAGGACCCATACAACCTGATGATGAGATGTTAAAAAGTGAAAGTAAATTCAACTCTACCTTCTGGGCACGAGGCACACTAGAAGTGAAAATTAGAATTGGAGATGAGAAGGATTCCTGTTTAGCTCTGGCTCTCATTGACTCGGGGTCAGAGATAAACGTTATTTCAAAGAAGTTTTTTGACAAATTTAGATGGCCAATTGACAAAGAGCACCGCTGGAGAATGAGAACAGCTGACAATGGCTTTGGCATTTTATTAGGTGCATGTGCAAATGTGCCTATAATGATAGGTGGTGTTCGATAGGAGTTTCACTTCTTTGTTCAAGATAATTGTTTGTATGAAGTAACTCTCAGACAACCATTTATAGCTGAGATGAGAATGGAAACAAAAGCAATGAATGACGGGTCAGGGTATGCAAGAATTGGATCCAAATCAGGGATGGATTCTTTGCAAGTTATGATAGTCTGCCCAAATCACACTAGAAATAGAAAGAACTTAAGAAGAAATCCCATTGACTCGATCAATCATGTATGTGATGATCCACTAGCTATAAGAGAATATGGGGCATATTATGATCAAAATTTCTGCTAGACTCCACTATTGAGCGGGACAATAGTGGACATTGTTTTGATGTCTCGCCTAATAATGAACATAAATTTGAAGATTATTTAGTTTGTACTCCTACGACTAGCTTACATCATATTACTAAAGAAAACCTTACAAAAACATTTAGAAAACAAACTGAAAAAGATTTTGGAAAATTAGGATTAATTTTGAGTGATGAAAAAATTAAGTGTATAATTGAACTCTCAAAAAGTTCTACTTTATTAGAAGAGTTAGAAAATGTTTCCCAAGAAAATTTAGAATCAAATCTGATTATTCTTAACTCCATTCAAAAATATGAGATTATTAGTGAATTCAGCCTAGACCATGAAGTTATCATAGAAACCAAATACAAAATTGTAGAAAAGAAAATAAAGCCTGTAGCTCAACCCTTACCCAAAGATATTAGTAGGACATTTATGTGGTCATTATGGTCATAGACCTTATCCAGCAAAAGTTGATGCCATTAGTAGGATTTTTGAGTGATGTCGCAATGTTAGTGAAGTAAGGAGATTCTTGGGTGCATGTGTTTTCTATGTTATCTAGATTCCTCACTTTGCTCATGTAGCAAACCCACCTTATGATTTATTAAGAAAAATAAAGAAAATATTTTGGACTGATGAGCATTCTAGAACGAT
Organism: Ceratopteris richardii; assembly: GCA_020310875.1. Classification (NCBI taxonomy): domain Eukaryota; kingdom Viridiplantae; phylum Streptophyta; class Polypodiopsida; order Polypodiales; family Pteridaceae; genus Ceratopteris; species Ceratopteris richardii. The sequence goes on along the minus strand of CM035418.1, from coordinate 123,107,785 downwards.
GATACGTCTAAAGCAATTGCTTATCAATGCTCCTATTTTGATACGTATTGATTGTACAGGAAATAAGCCTCTAATCCTAACTGTTGACACTAGTCCTATTGGTATAGGCTAGGTCATTGGGCAGGATGATGAGGAGGAGCAAAGGTACACAATTCGCTTTGAGCAAAGATCTTACATGATACTCAAAGGAATTACCCTCCAATTAAGAGAGAATTATGGGGATTATTTTAGCTTTAAAAATAGATAAGGAATACTTTATAAGAGCTAATGTAATAGTAGAGACTGACTGTCTTCCATTAATAGGTTTAATAGCCAATTGTTCATCTCCAGATATAGCTATGTTATGATGGATAGCCTTTATTAAATTTATTAATCCTGTTTTTGTACATATTGCTGATAAACATAACACCGTTGCTGATATTGTGAAGAGATGGATAGGTATGTGCTTGAAGATGAAGAGGTGCTGCAAAATCCTTGATCTACACTAGCCAAATGAACTCCAAGAGTATGTGGTGGGCCCTTTTAGCTTGCCAATGGATGTATTAGACATCCTATGTACCTTGCAAGATCACTCTCAAAAAGATAGATCAAAATAGATAAGTTGGAGTTAGCTCAGAGGTGAAGAACTTGCTATTTTGGTTCATACACCTGTCCAGTGTTTTGCATAATTCTCTAAGCATAACAGTAATTAGCTTAATTTCCTTTGGGAAATCTAACTAACTTAAAGAGCTACCTTTCAAGAGTAATCTCATAAAAAATAATGAACCACACACTGAGAATGATGTTAAGCAAGTGATGATATCATCCCGATTTTCACGGGCTGCTACAGTAATGAGACCAGTGAGCAGAAAAATAAATCTAACTCACGCTTTAAGACTCCAATGATTATGAAAATTTGTAATCTTATACTACACAGCATGATGAAATCACCAAGCTTTAAATCATTGAATTTGGGTAATTACACACTGAGAAACAGCTCTGACAAGATGAGTAAAAAGGTCAAGTACCTGACGGAGAAGTGAAAATGAACAGACAGGGTTGAATTCAACTGAACATAACTGAATATTGCAACACCCAAATGCAATGAAACTTGGTGAGCACATAGTAGACGTATAGATCTAACTTTACCAAGTTAAATCACTAAAAATGATGCACCAAGCTCAGAGAAACCATCTCTGCAATCTGATTGAGAAAACTTAGAGATATGGCAGTGAGTAGTACACTTCACAAGAACATGGAAATATGAACTCAAATGATCATGAAAATGAAAGTATATTGATTGTACAATACAATGGACTTACTGATACATATGTGTGCCTTAGAATCACACCTTGATATGGCATAACGCTCAGCTCTTGGAGGTTTTCACATAACCACGAATAAGACTACCATGTATTTATAGTTGATCTTGGGAGGCTAACTTCCCTCAATCACTCTCCAATCAATTAGTGATTGATTTGATTCTCTATCTACCACAAATCACAAATTCGTCACTCCTCTTTCCCTTTTTGATCAAGTGGACTCAACCACTCAAGATTCTTTCACTTTTACATTAAGTAAAGTCTTCAAAAGTTACAAGAGGTAGTTCACAAGTGAACTTTATATTTTCTTCATTTTAAGGCTTCTTCTATGACTTTGTGGGACTCAAGCCAATACTTGGGCTTGTCATAGACTTGCTCCAATAGCTCCCCCTCAAGCCAAGTATGCTTGAGGTCTTCAATCTTCCATGATTACCTGCAAACCAATCATGGCTTTGAACTTGCAGAGCTTTGTACCATCTAATGCTTTGGTTAGAATATCTGCACATTTTTTATGAGTGGACACATATGATATTTGAATGTCTTTGCTTAGAACCTTCTCTCGTACATAGTGATAATGAACTTCAATATGCTTAGTCCTTGCATGAAAAATAGGATTAGTAGCCAAATGAATAGAACTCATATTGTCACCAAAAGTAGTTGGAGTTCCAAACTCCAATCCAAGATCTTTGAATAATGTCCATCCACATAGCTTCTTGTGTAGCTATGGCAAGACCTCTATATTCAGCTTCAGTAGAAGAGAGAGCAATTGTGGGTTGCTTCTTGGATGACCATAAAATAAGCCTTGAACCTGCAAAGGTAAGATAACCTGAAGTGCTCCTTCTATCTTCCTTGGAGCCAGCCCAATCTGCATCAGAAAATAGCTTCAACCCTAAATCAGATACATAAGGATAATAAAGTCCTTCATTTATGGTTCCTTTGAGATACTTGAGAATCCTTTTGGCAGCATCCATATGTGGTTTCCTTGGTGTGTGCATAAATTGACTTAGCACACTCACACTATAACATATATCTACTCTTGTCAATGTGGCAGAGTTGCTAGACTTTGATATGATGTGATGTCCTCTATGAGTTCACCTTCATGTGAGCTCAATTTGTGATGGACCTCCATTGGAGTACCTGCAATCTTACAATCTTGCATCTTGAATTTTGCCAACATGTCCTTAATGTACTTTCTTTGAGTGAGAAACAAACCATGATCTTTGTAGACAACTTCCAAACCTAGGAAGTAGGTAAGTGAACCCAAATCACTTATCTTGAACTCTTCTCTCATCTGATCTTTGATCTTCTTCATACCATCTGCATCATTTCCTATCAATATAATATCATCTACATATACACATAGGTAGATGATCTCAAAATTACTCTTTTTAATAAAGAGTGAAGGATCTGCCTTGCTTGGTTGAAAGCTTTTGTCCTACAAGAATGAAACAAGCCTAAAATTCCAAGCTCTTGGGGCTTGCTTGAGACCATACAATGCTTTGTTAAGTTTACACACATAATCAGGATAAACTTGATTCTCAAAACCAGGTGGTTGTGCCATATATACCTCTTCTATTATCCAACCATTCAAGAATGCATTCTTTACATCTAGTTGAAGTATGTTCCAATTCTTGGAAGAGGCAATACTAAGCAAAACCCTAATAGTAGGCATCTTTGCCACAGGAGAGAGGGTCTCCTCATAATCAATTCCCTGAGTTTGTGCAAAGCCTTTTGCTACAAGCCTTGCCTTATACCTGTTAATGGAACCATCAGAATTCTTCTTGAGTTTATAGACCAATCTTGAGCCTATTACCTTCATGGATGAAGTCTTGGGCACCAAATCCCAAGTGTTGTTTTCCTCAAGTGCTTCAATCTCTTCCTTCATTGCATGTTTCCATTTTGATTTTGCTTTAGCCTCTTCAAAGGATGATGGATCCTCTTGGTTTATGTCATGTGCTATGTAGATAGAATGTTTAGTTACTAATGAGGTGTCAAATCCGTAGCTTTCTGGTTTTTTCTTTTCCCTCATAGATCTTTATCTTCTTAGGCCATGATGTGATGATTCTGCCTCATGTCCAAGTTCCTGCAATTTTGCTTTACCTTTAGACTTCCATGCTTTGATCTTTTCCATCTGAGATTCTTCATCATCCTCTGAGGTGTCTTGTTCTTCAATCTTCGGCTGTTCTCTACCAAGCTTTGGAAAATCCTCTTCAAGATCATATGGTAAATTGAACTTCCTGCATGAATCTTCATACCATGAATTGTTTTCATCAAAAACTACATCTCTGCTTACTAAGAATCCTTTGTTGGTAGGGTTGTATAACCTGTAGCCCTTTTGATTGTTGTCATATCCAATAAATACACACCTTTCCGCCTTTGGATCCATCTTGCCTCTAACCTGTGAAGGAACATGAGCAAAAGCAATACATCCAAAAATTTTACAATGATCTAAGCTTGGTCTTCTTCCATTCCAAGCCTCATATGGAGTCATCCCATTAAGGGATTTTGAAGGCAACCTGTTAATCAAGTAAGTGGCTGTAGATACAGCCTCAACCCATAGATAATTAGGTAAATGCTTTTCATTTAACATGGACCTTGTAGCTTCAACAATTGTCCTATTCCTCCTTTCTACCACTCCATTTTGCTCAAGAGTGTACCTTGTAGTTACCTCTCTTTTGATTCCTCTTTCTTGAAGAAAAGAATCAAACTCATGGGAGAAGTATTCTCCCCCTCCACCTGACCTTATCCTTTTTAGTAATTTACCTGTTTGATTCTCTACAAGCACCAAATATCTTCTGAAACATGAAAAAACTTCATCTTTGTGTTTCATAAAGAATAGGATAGTCCATCTACTGCAATCATCAATAAAGGAGACATAATACCTTGATCCAGATATTGAAGCTTCCTTGCTAGGTCCCCATACATCTGTATGAACCAACTCCAAGAGATCTCCATGCATATAACCTTTTTTCATGAATGGTAACCTGTGAGACTTTCCAAATTGACATGCACTACACTTATAAATCATATGTTGTTTTGACAAGTTAGGGAGTCCAAGTACACTTTGGTCCCTACAAATTTGCTTTAATGACCTTTCACCAATATGTGCTAACCCTTTGTGCCATACTTCCAATTCTGTGAGTGTCTGACTACCATAATTAAAGAGAGCAATGTTTCTAGTATCTTGTAATTCAAATGTGAACAATCTACCTATCTTTTCACCTTTTGCAATTCTTCTAAATCCTTGACTTGGATCTTCAACAAATGCTCCTGCTTTTGTGAACCTAACTTGCAACCCTTTCTCTACTATCTGCCCAACACTTATCAAATTCTTTGTAATGGTAGGGACATAGAGTACCTTATTGAGTAGGTTGATGTTTCCATCAGGTGCTTTGACATTGCCTATTTTCTCCACAAGGTGTCTTTTATCATCTCCTGTTTGTACCTCATGCTTATTCCTTGGATCTTCTAAATCTGATAGGAGTGCCACATTTCGTGCCACATGATTTGAACAACCTGAATCTATGTAGAAAACATGCTCATCAGATTTACCTTGTGGCATAGCCATGTTCATGATCAATAATGAATCCTCTTTGTTTGAGTCTTCTGTGTAGTTATTGAAGTCTCTCATTCCTTTGTAGCCTCCTTGATAGTTTGAATGATTGTAGTTGTTGTAGTTGCCATGATAATTGTTGAACCTTCCTCTTGAGTGGCCATAACTTCCTCTATTGTATCCTCTGCCTCTTTGATTCCTGGAATTCCTAAAGCAATTTTTAGTTGTATGATTAGTTAATCCACAAATAGAACATGAGTTGGAGTCTTGGGATCTTCCCCTGCCTTGTCTACCTCCTCTTCCTCTACCTTTGCCATGTCTTCCTCTACCTGCATAGTTAGCTTGATATGTACCTGCTTCATCATCCACTTTCTTTGCCTTTCCTTTGTTATCTTTGGACTTGCTTTTATTAGCGTATAAAGTTGAAGATTGATTACCTTTAGAGATTTCTCCATTTTTTATAAGCTTTGCCTCTTGACTAAGTAGTTGTCCAATGAGTGTATTGAAATCAGGTACATGCATGTCCATGTACAAATCCATAGTTGTGGTGAATGCTTCCCACTTGTCATCTGCCTTCAATCCATTGATGACCTGCCTTACAATTTGCTCTTCATCTATTACCTCTCCAATGCTTCCCAATTGATATGCTATGTCCTTGAGCTTTGTGACAAAATCAGTCACATTTTGTTTGGGAGCCTTCTTGAGAGTTGTGAAATCCAACCATAGTTGATGCTTCCTAGCTTTAGTACTTGAAGAGAAGAAGGCTTTAAGTGCATCCCAGACTTCCTGAGATGTCTTAAAACTTCTAATGTGAGGCAACAAAAAATCTGAGATAGAGTTGAGGAGATAAGACCTTGCAAGTGCATCCTTGGAGCACCATGTGCTCAATCTTTCTTGCTCTTCTTGTGTTGGTTGACTTTTGTTCCTAAAACTTGGCATAACTTCATCTCCAGCCACATAACCATATAAACTTCTACCTTGGAGATAAGCTTCCATCCTTAATGACCAAGCTAAGTAGTTACCTCTGTCCAATTTGTTAATTGATGAAGGAAATTGTTTCTATTCCTTCAATTTCGTTACTAATTGTACTTTCAATAGGTGACGGTAGAAGTGTTCCTATAATAATAGAGTTATCTAATTCTTTATTTTCTATAACACATCCATTTGTTGATGCTAAATTCTTAGACATATGAAAGCAAAATATATAGATCTTAATTAAATTGTAAAGTGAAAGTATGAAAAACTTTTAAGATCAATTTTTAGGCCTATACAAAAGCTTATAATAAGTTCTAATACAACTCTCAGACAATATTCCTATACAAATTTAAATTTCTAAATGTCATAAGCTGCTTCAATTTGGTAATCTCGTTCAATCTTCTTCAATAGTCGTCAAAATCTCTTCATAATGATCTGCAGAGAAGATCATTAGACAACATAAGTATGCTTTTAATTAACATAAAACACTCATTTATTAATCTAAATATGTTTTAATGTACAAATAAACACGTCTATTTAACTCATGCACACATATACTTCTACTTACATTTATATGCATATGCATTAATTCTAATATGCACATGCAATCACATATAACTCATGCTTTATCACTCATACATGCATATACTCCTAACATACATGCATACATTTCTAACATATATGCATACATTTCTAACATATATGCATACATATACTATACATATACATGCCTATTTACATTACATATGCACATGCATTTCTTTCATATGCACATATGTATGCTCATACATATAATGCACTTATTCATATGCATTTATACATATTTTTATACTTTCATGCTTACACATGCATTACACATGCTAGCATACATGCAGACATGCACTTACAAATACACACATACATGCAAATTCACTTTACATACTCATGCATTCACTTATCATATGTACATGTACTAAAATACTCTCACATATGTACATGTACACATGTATCCCTTCACATGCATACATGCATATTCATATGCACATGCATTTAACACTTCTCATGCATACACTAATTTTTTCATGCATACACATCATTCATGCATTCTTGTACACTTATTAACATTCATGCATAAACTCACACATATACATGCGTATATATCACATGCATATATGTATCACACACTCTTTATATGCATAAACACACATTCATCACATGCATTCATGCATCACATCACATACATACATATACACTTACATTTCACATGAATGCACATGCATTATGCATCATTACTCATGCATACATGCATCACATCACATACATACATATACACTTACATTTCACATGCATGCACATGCATTATGCATAATTACTCATGCATACATGCATGCATACAAACTTTCATCTAACATGCATTTACTAAATTATATCTAATATGTATACACTAACTCATATCTAACATGCATAATATATATATGCATTGACATGCATTAGCATATACATGCACTTACTACCATACATAAGCATGCATACTAACATGCATTCATAAATATGCACTTACTAACATCTAACATGCAAATATCATATACATGCACTAACATATAATATGCATACTCTAACTCTCATGCATTCATACATACATATGCATACATTCATTGCAAATGCACATGCATACATGCATACATGCATACATACACATCACATGTATACCACACATGCATACTACACATGCTTATATGCATGCATCACATACTCATGCACATGCAAGAACACACATGCATACCTATACATGCGTACTCTCTCTCTCTTTCTCTCTCTCTCTCTCTCTCTCTCTCTCTCTCTCTCTCTCTCTCTCTCTCTCTCTCTCTCTCTCTCTCTTTTGGCTACGCGTGTCGCTGCTGGAGGAGGGGGGAGAGGTGAAGAATGGTTCTCTCTCTCTCTCTCTCTCTCTCTCTCCTGGTTGTGCGCGTCGCTGTTGGAGGAGGGGGGAGAGGTGAAGAATGGTTTTCTCTCTCTCTCTCTCTATCTCTTTCTCTCTCTCTCTCTCTCTCTCTCTCTCTCTCTTTCTCTCTCTCTCTCTCTCTCTCTCTCTCTCTCTCTCTCTCTCTCTCTCTCCTGGCTGCACGCATCGCTGCTGGAGGAGGGGGAGAGGTGAAGAATGGTTCTCTCTCTCTCTCTCTCTCTCTCTCTCTCTCTCTCTCTCCCCTGGCTACATGTGTCGCTGCTGGAGGAGGGTGGAGAGGTGAAGAATGCTTCTCTCTCTCTCTCTTTCTCTCTCTCTCTCTCTCTCTCTCTCTTTCTCCCTCTCTCTCTCTGGTGAAAGTGATGAAAGAAGCAAAAATTTAGAATAGGTTATGAAGCCAATCAATGTACCATATGGCTTACTAAAAGAAGAAACAAGGCCTTACACAAAAAAAACGAAGCAAAAAGAACCTGATCGACACTTACAATTCAGAGTAGATACTTTCTCGTACACACAAGAAGAATTCAACAAAGTCAATCCAATATGGAGATGTAAATTTTTTGAAAACAATCCTACTCTATGGGTGCATTGGGAATCTGCACCATACGTATTACATGTAAACCAATCTTTTTGCCTGATGTCACGAAGAAGATCATGGACACAATTTTGGGAAGGGCAGCGTTATTAGGGAACAATAAATACTCAATGGCTCAACCATGCGCTATTATGGAGTCCACCTCATAATTACTTGCCTACAGAAGAATATATTGCATGAACTATAGAATTTTGGCTTTCCAGATATGTTATATTTCCAGATCTAGCAATAAAAATGATGAATAAAGTGGTGAGCAAGCTACTAAGAGTTTTCAAAGTCTTCAAACATGCTCAATACACATTTTTGAACTTCATCGGCATTAATCAAGGCATATATGCCTTATTTTTTTTATCTATCAGTAATGGCTAGTAGACTTATGATAATGGTCATATATTCAGCTTAATGTTTCTACCAAGTCCTAATATGCAAACCTTCAAAGAAGCATTTTTCACAAGATTTTTTGAAATGGACTCTGAGATTTTTGTAAAATTATCCTCCAACCTAATTTCTTGCTTGGTGGCCTATGAGTTAAGCTTCTTTGCAGATCATTGATAGGCACCAAATGATGCGGTAAAATCAGCCCAATGGAAGGAATTAATGATACATGAAGCTAATTTACTAAATTAAAGAGAGCAAACAGCCATTCACACATACTCACATCACCAGTCAAAGCCTATTGAGGATGACAGAGTTCAGGAGGAGGGATGTATGGAAGGAGAATCAAGCAAGAAATGAAGAAGAAGAAAACCAAAAAGAAAAATGGTTTAATAAAGGTAACTTGCACTCTTCCCAAAGGCCCGTAGGGGCACGTATCGGTCTACAACGTGAAAGAAAGAGGTCCCGAAGTGTGTAAACAAAGATTAAACACATGACCTTTGAAGCATCAACCAGATAGAAACAGATGCAGTACTTACCAAATGGTGTCTACGATGGAAATAAAGTAATAGGCTTGAGCAATACAACAGGGCCCCAAAGTGTGTGAACAAAGAAGTTATTTGAATGCCAAAAGTTAGAAAGAGGTAGAGGCTAAAAAGTTGAAGAGGGTGACTAAGATAGTCACATTCTTAGCCATTAGGTGCATGTGGTGGAAAAGATCTATACATGCATCAATGATAATACAGCAACTCTTAGGTATGAATGTAAGGAATACCAAGGGGAAGACAAAAGCATAGGATTGAGGCTCAGATAAGGTAAAAAGTTCTCTGAAAGTCGAGAAGGCTTCCTCGACCACTGGGAGTTTGCGGTGGTCAACTACAAAGATGCTATCAACAAAGGACCAGACCCACTATGAACACAAAGCTACAGCAAAGGTCCAGACAACAAGCAAAGCCTGTCAAGGGATGACATAGACAAAGAGAGGGAGAGTGTTGTGCAGAAAAGAAGCAAAGAAAAGTGAGCCTTGTGAATTGAGTATTTTCCAATAAAAGTGTCGGTCTCTAGTATGAAAGGACCATTTTAGGGCACATGTATATAAGTCATTTTGTGACTCGTTGTAGACACTTTTTGCCATTGTGAGGAAAGAAAGCTGAATTTTCAAATTTGCCTCTTCTCTGTTGTGTATCTTATTCTCCAAGAGCTTGTGTGTGTGTGTTTAATGCTTGAAATGTGTGTCTAGTATTGTAGTCTACCCCATTCCCTCTTATTTTCATGGCTATAATGCATGTGTGAAGCTCAGTGAGTCATTGAGCTAAAGTAGGGTTTCTTGTAGATCACTATTTTTCTCATAACTTGAAGCATGTTTGTCAGATTCAAATGAAAATGCTAGCACTAGATGTGTCCTTGTTGAGAGATTTGAAAGAAACTTGCTATTGACCATATTTGGAGTTTAGAGATGAGAGAAAAATTTGAATTTGTGCTTACTACTAGTACAAGTATTGCGGCATGCATTTTCAGAGGATTAATGAGTAGGAGAGGTAGCTGAACTAAGTCCCATGCATTGTAGCATTGTCACTTCACTTACCATCATGTATGCACATGTCTTCATACACTTGATATGTCTAACTTCACGGATTGATAATTACGTGTGTATTGATCCACCACTATATGCACTTGCGGGGCGATTGAGGTACACTTTCAGTTGACGCAAGTTCCTAAGGCCTTATGACTTAGGTACACATTGCTCCTCCCACGTTGCTGATCCTTTCCTTGGTAAGAATCACGAACATTATATGCATCTCCACTCTAGGTGCCAACCATAGATTTTCTATGAATCTCCCCACTCAAGAGTGCTCCACATATGTCATTATAGACCATTTTTACACCAGGTGCACTATTGCTAATAGTTGTGAAAAATGTATCCCATGATGATGACAAGGTGCATAACAACAAGACTCCTTTCATTTCATTATCCATATCCATTTTCTGAGCTTGTAACTAGGAGAATATAGCATCAAACTCATTTAGATGAGCAACAACACTACCTCTGTCCTTCATGCAAAGGTCATAAAACTTTCTTATCATATACACTTTATTTGATGTCATCTCTTTTTCATATCTATTGGATAACTTCTTCCAAAGCTCTCTCTGCACTTTCACAGTCTAATACTGTAAAGTAAACATTATTTGCTAGGTGCAATTGAATGGTAGACTTGGCCATTTCATCTAACTCATCCGAATCATCTTCATCCATGTCAGTAGGCTTCTTTGAGATTCCATTTACTGGCTTCCATTGCCTCCTTTGAATCAAAACATCTTTAATCTGATTCTTCCATAAAACAAAGTTTGTGCCATCAAATTTTCAGATCTCAAAATGTTCTTTGCCCTGCAAGTTATAACTCCTCCTTGGAACATTGGCACTAGATCCTAATCCACCAGATGTGTCTAAGACCTCTGATGCCATGATGGTAGACAACTAAATAGAATGATAATGGAGCTAGAAGATTCCAAACAAGGCTCAATGAAGGATGTCCAAGTGTCTGATTCTAGGAGAGAATTCAGCAATATTCCTAGAAAAATGAATTAATGAACAGTAATGACCAACTAGAAGGATTATATGAGAATAAATGTCCTCACACCAATAAGTGTATCAAGGAGTACATTGACCACTGTATAGTTGACAAAACCAAAAAATCTTAAAAGAAAATTGTTCAGAGTATCCTCTACAAAATGAGAATATGGCTAGTGTCAGAATCTCGTAAAACTACAACTAGTAACATGTTTACCTGCATAGTGAATCACTGAGTCCATTGCATATAATCAGTTACCGGAAAGAAGCCAACTAGGCTTATCGAGCACCTATAAACAACTATCATACATCTCCTATGGCGAGGCTGGGTAAGTCTTCCACCTGCATCATCGAAAAGACCCCGACATCTAGGTGTCTTCCAGTTAAGAAAACCTCACCATGACCCTCTTTATCAAACGTAAAAGGTTTTATACAAAAACATAACTGCTATATCAATGATCACATGGACGTACATAAGTGAGATTAGAAGTGTACATAGTATATATGTGCTCAATATATGTAGTAAAAATGATGCGGAAAGGCTGAGTGCATAGCCCAAAAAACTAGCCACCAACACCGGCAAGTGTCTGTCAACATTGTTCTTTGGGTTCAAAAACCTACATAAATTTGCAATGGCTGCTCCCACCACAATTGAAAACCTTTCGAGAAACCTCTAGTTTTATGAGTGTGTTTGAAAACACTTCCGAAGGTGAATACCTATTTTTGGAGAAGTACAAAGAACACTCTTCTTGATGTTCTTGAACCTATGTGAAGAGACCTATGCACAAAAGTACTCCAAAATGGCTCCAAAAATCACCCCAAAAATGCTTCAAAAATAGGCTTTGAAAGCAAAGAATGAAGCTTTGAGGGACCAAAACATGTTCAATGTAATGTTAACCTTAGTCTTTCCCCTTCTTCAAAAACCACAAGAGTGTAGCTTAGTGGCAAGAGATTGCCACGATTAAGCAAGCTCCGGGGGGAATAGTACTGGGATGGGTGACCTCTCTGGAAGTATCGAGAACCTCTATCTTCCTTGATCATTGAGGTCCTCCCTTTGTGCACAACCAATGGTACCAATGATGGCTTCGGTGACTCAGATGACAAGGCATGCCAAGGTCTATGCCTTGGTCGCCACCTTATTTGTAAGCCCTGAAGAAATCCTTGGGTGGGTGGGCAGGCGAGTGCTTGCTTTGTTCGCACAAAAGGAACAAAGCTTTTGCATCGAAATGCTCTGATACCAGTGAAGCATTTTGATGGAAATGCAACACAGTGTGCTCTCCTTCTTGAGAGATCCACGATGATATCTTTGGAGTAGAAAATCAAGATCCAAGTATGGCACACGATACTCTGCATAGAGGCTACAAAACATGCAGAAAAACACAGTACACAGGCAGCATCTCTGAGGGGAAGAACGCACACAACTCGAAGGAAGGATAAACTATTGTTGATCTAATTCTTGAGTGACCAGAGAGAGAAAAGTGTGTAGAGGAAGTTGAAGGTTGTTTTGCACACAAGAGGACTGTGATCATTCAAGAGAAAGAGAAAAAAGGAGAATAGAGCTCGAGAATGAGACCTCTAACACATGTTTTCTTTGTCTCCGCATTGTGATAGCACTTTAAGGACCAGTTCTTAATTCGCTTTTGGTATTTTACCAAACAAAATATTATTTGATCACTTCTCTCTTCTATAAATGAATGCCAGCTTCGACATACTCTAGCGCAAGCCTAAGAAGGATGGCACCAATCAACCATACTATGGTGACCTGTTTACATAGTGCCCATGTGCTTAAGGACTAAGGAGAATCATATAGAGGAGTTATTGGAAGTCTGATGGCTGGAGAATCTAAAGTGTAACAAGGAAGAAGAAGAGGCTCGCTCCTAAGGTGAAGTAATATCGCCTATCAAATTTTGTGATGGTGCTCATTGAGGATTTTGACTTCAGACAAAAAGCTTAGCATCTATGAAAAGGTAAAGCTTTACATGTAAAAGGTTGAGATTAACATAGAGAATAAGCTTTGAACTCATTTGTTTTGTGAAAGAGCATCAATAGTATAAGACATACGCATACGTGAATTGACTTTTGAATCAAAAAATTTGTACTCATTGTTCTCTTAACTTTTGACAGATCTTTGTCGATTAAGAATTAAACAGTTGCATAGTATTCATCTAATGTTGCTGACGTGTTATTTTTTGTGAGAACATCTGATTCAACTCTGATAAATTGATATATATATATATATATATATATATATATATATATATATATATATATATATATATATATATATATATATATATATATATATATATATATATATATATATATGTGTGTGTGTGCGCACATACATACATACACACACACACACACACATATATATATATATATATATATATATATATATATATATATATATATATATATATATATATATATATATATATATATATATATATATATATATATATATATATATATATATATATGTGTGTGTGTGTGTGTGTACATATACATATAGATATATATATAATAAA
>CM035418.1:123008944-123088944 GCA_020310875.1 Ceratopteris richardii | reverse complement strand
CTTCATTTTTCTTCCTGTCCTTTTATTTCTTTTTCACCCTCCTTTAATGTTCTTAATTTCTCCTTCTTTCTCTCCCTCTCCCTCTCTTTCTCTGTCGGCGGCACAGCAGAGCTGCACGCGTAGCAGAGAGAGAGAGAGAGAGAGAGAGAGAGAGAGAGAGAGAGAGAGAGAGAGAGAGAGAGAGAGAGAGAGAGAGAGAGAGAGAGAGAGAGAGAGAGAGAGAGAGAAAGAGAGAGTGAGAGAGTATTAAGTTTAGTTTTATATATATTTATTTTTTATTTTTTATTTTATTCTTTCTTTTTACTTTTGTTCTTTTCTCCATCTTCCTCTGACCTTGGGGCTGCAACCGACGATGGCCGCGTCCGGCACAAAGAGAGAGAGAGTCCGGCACAAAGAGAGAGAGAGAGAGAGAGAGAGAGAGAGAGAGAGAGAGAGAGAGAGAGAGAGAGAGAGAGAGAGAGAGAGAGAGAGAGAGAGAGAGAGAGAGAGAGAGAGAGAAAGAGAGAGAGAGAGAGAGAGTAGGAAAGAGTTTTTAATTTAATTTTTGTTTTTTGTCTTTTCTTTTCCCCTCCCCTCTGCAGCCGACAGTGGCCGCAGAAGAGAGAGAGAGAGAGAGAGAGAGAGAGAGAGAGAGAGAGAGAGAGAGAGAGAGAGAGAGAGAGAGAGAGAGAGAGAGAGAGAGAGAGAGAGAGAGAGAGAGAGAGAGAGAGAGAGAGAGAGAGAGAGAGAGAGAGAGAGAGAGAGAGAGAGAGATAGATAGATAGATAGATAGAGAGAGAGAGAGAGAGAGAGAGAGAGAGAGAGAGAGAGAGAGAGAGAGAGAGAGAGAGAGAGAGAGAGAGAGAGAGAGAAAGAGAGGGAGAGTGAGGTTTATTTAAATTTTGTTTTCTTTTTTATTTTTATTAGTAGTTATATTTTATTTCTTTTCTTTATTATGTTTTTAAATACTTTATGTTTACTTTATATATATATATTATATGGTTATTTTATATATTAATATAAATACTATTTAATAAATTTATACTAGAGTTATATGACTTTAATATTTAATTATGAAAAAGAATATGTATTTATGTATAAGAAATTATATGTATTTATGTATGTTTGTGAATGAATGTTTTATATGAATATATATATATATATATATATATATATATATATATATATATATATATATATATATATATATATATATATATATATATATATATATATATATATATGAATATATATATATATATATATATATATATATATATATATATATGTTTTAATATATGTTTATATATGTTTTAATATATGTTTATGTGTTAATATATGTATAAGTATATATGTATATGCATTTATTTATGTGTGTGCATGTGAATATTTATGTCTTAAATATGTTTTAATATAAGTATATATGATTATGTATTTATTTATGTATGTGTGTGTGTTTAATTCATTAGAGTGGTTACATATTAAATGAATGATTTGTTATTCTAATGTTTTGTGTGTTCACAGGTTAGCAGAAAGATGAAGCAACTTAGCCTTATTCTCTTCCAAAGAACTTATTTTTCCTTCCACTTCTCTTTTTCCAATCATTTATCTTATCCATTCTTAGCTTATCCATTTCCTTTCTTACCCTTAACCCAAGCTTCTTCAACCCTTAATTTGATAGAAACCTATTGGAAATGCATTTAGTAAGTGCATATATCCATGTTAGATATTGTTAGAAATAAGTTCTTATACCCATGTATCATGATAGGCATGTTAGTAATTAATTGTACCCATGTTAGTGCATGAACCCATGTTAGAGTTACTGCATGAACCCATGTTAGTTGTTAGTGCATATACCCATGTATGATTTTAGTGCATGTTAGTGCATGATAGGTATGTTAGTACATATTAAACATGATAGAGTATGTTCACATGTTATTAGATGGTAAGTAATGAATGTATATGTTAGGTAGTGCATGTTAGAAGTTAGGAATGTTAATGCATGTTAGTTAAGATAGTGCATGTTAGATGATAAATTATGCATGTAAATGATAGGTATGTTTATGAATGTTAGATGTATATTAAGTGCATGAATATGTTATTGCATGTAAATGTATATTTAGCTAATGCATGTTAGAAATTTATCCATGTTAGTTCATGCATGTCAATTAATGTATATACTTTAGATGTTATGTGTATTTCATGTATGCATGTATGTTGATTTATGTTATGCATGTATAATAGTGTTTGCATGTATGTTTACATGTCATGCATGGTTGCTAGTGCATGTGCATTTATACATGTGCATGTATGTTTATGCATGGTTATTAGTGCATGTATGCATGTTGTATGCATGTTCATTTAGTGCATGTGCCTGAGTGTATGTGTGTAAGGGTGTAAGGTAGTGCATGCATGTTCATATATATGTATGTTATGTATACATGTTTATGCATGTATGTGTGCATGTATATGTATGATATGCATATGTGTGTTAGTGTAATTCAATTATGCATGTGTGTGTCATATGCATGTTCATTTATGTCATAGTATGCATGTATGCATGATCATTTATGTTAAGTATATGTTAGTGTGCATGTATGCATGATCATTTATGCATGTGCATGTATGCATGAGAGTTATGTTAGTGCATGTATGTTTTGCATGTGTGTTTGTGAATGTATGATTATGTGTGGTATGCATGTCATTTATGTTAAGTGTATGTATATGCATGTAATGCATGAGCTTATATAATATGTTTAAATATGTAAAAGTAAATGAAACAATGTACTTATATGAATGATTGATGTATGCTAAAGTAATTGTATGAATGTATTATTAGTTTGTAATATGTATGTTTAAATAAATGAATTAACTAAGTTTGTTTTAAGTTTTAAATGAGTGTAAATATTTTATAAATGCATACTAATATTTTTGATGTGATTTTTAGATGTGAGTTTTAGATGTGATTTCCTGATGAATTGCAACCTTGTTGGTGAACTGAAGATTCATGTGATTTTCAGATGTGATTTCCTGATGAATTGCAACCCTGTTGGTGAACTGAAGATTCATGTGATTTTCAGATGTGATTTTCATATGTGATTTTCAGATGTGATTTCTTGATGAATTGCAGCCCTGTTGGTGAACTGAAGATTCATGTGATTTTCAGATGTGATTTTCAGATGTGATTTTCAGATGTGATTTCCTGATGAATTGCAACCCTGTTGGTGAACTGAAGATTCATGTGATTTTCAGATGTGATTTCCTTATGAACTCCAGCCCTGTTGGTGAACTGAAGATTTGAAGCGTGAAGAATTTAATTAGCTTAAACTATTGATTAGCTTGTATAGGTTATCCTTTAAGCTTGAATAGGTTATCATTTTATGAACATTATCTTATAGCTGTGTATAGGAATTTGATCATTAATCTAGTGTCATTTCATCTTATGTCTAAAGAGGCTTCTTCAAGTAGTTCCTTTCTACCTCCAACTACATTTGAGTTATTATTTCCTAAACCAGTTGAAGTTGAAGAACTAGTAAAAGAAAAGATAGTAGATGAAACTTTGCATGATCCAAGAATATCTAGAACTTTACATTTACTTTCCATTGTCCCACCTAGCTTTGAGAATAGTGAAGAACTTTTCCCACCATCCGTAGATTGAAACGTCGATAATTTTCAAGAAGATTTAAACGAAACTGAAAGCATTAAAGATCAAGTAGTTAGTGAAAAAATAATCTTACCATCTTATTTTGACGCTATAGAAAGTTATAGGAACGCTTTGCCCTACGGACCTTAGGAAAAGTTATACTTGTTCTGCATAGTCACCCTGCATGCGCCGTTAGCAAGACGACTAAATTGATCCACCATTCGTCAGAAATCACTCCCACATCGTGATGTCCGGTACATTATGTAATGGTTTGTATCGCATGGATACATACAAGAGGGCTTCCTCGAATGCCTTAGTTGCTCATACTTCTTCCATGGCTGAAATGGAGCTTTGGCATGCTCGTTTTGGTCATTTAAACTTCAAAAGTTTGCTCTACTTACAAAAGAAGGACATGGTTATTGGCTTGCCTACACTTGAGTCCATTGAAAAGCATGCATGTGAAGGTTGCATTCTTGGAAAAATGCATCGTGCTTCTTTTCCAAAAGATAGTCATACACACACTATCCGAAAATTGCAACTTGTTCATAGTGATGTATGTGGTCCGGTCAAGACTCCATCTTTTGGGAAGCATGTATATTTTGTTACCTTCATTGATGATGCTACTCGCCATACATGGGTGTATCCTATGAAAGCAAAGAATGAGGTATTTTCTTGCTTCAAAGCATTTTTAGCTACGACTGAAAATTTTTCTTCACAAAAGCTTTTGACTCTACGCACGGATCGTGGTGGTGAGTACATGTCACATGAGTTTTATGCTTTTCTTCGTGAAAAAGGTATTTCACACCAATGTATGGTGCCATATACACCTCAACAAAATGGTGTTGCCGAGCGTAAAAATAGAACTTTACTTGAAATGGCACGATGTATGGTTAAAGGAAAGCATCTTCCTCATAAGTTTTGGATGGAAGCAGTCATGTGTGCAAATTATGTGTTGAATCGTTGCCCTACAAAAGCATTGAGAGTCATCACTTCTTATGAGGCTTGGAATGGTCATAAGCCTATGGTTAGTCATATGTGTGTGTTTGGTTGTTTGGCATATGCTCTTGTGCCATCACAACAACGTCATAAACTTGATGACAAGGCAAAGAAATGTATATTTGTTGGTTATAGTGCTGAAAGTAAGGGATATCGGTTGTACCATCCATTGACAAACACAATTATTGTGAGTCAAGATGTGGTATTTTCTGAAAATTCAGTTTTTCCTCTACTTGAATGCAAAAGACTGCCAACAGTTAGCTCACAAGATGTGTTCGATACACTCATGTCTTTGTTCCAAAATGGTGCGCTTGACTATGGCCATGTAGACCAGCCAACTGAGGTTCAAAGGGCTGAAAAATTCCAGCCAAATAGAGCTGAAAATGCAAAAATTTCCAGCCAAACATGGCTGAAAAAATTCAGCCAAAAATTGTTGGAAATTTCCATCCACATATGGCTGAACATTTGCGTCAAAATATGGCTGAAACTAAGCATGAAATTCAGCCCACGCATGATGTACATATTGAAGATGTTTTACATAATGAACGCATGTCTATCAAGAGTGCACAATCTATGCCAAAGTGGCTGAAACAAACTTTGCAGGATTTCAAATTGAGTGCACCTTTATTTGGTAGAACAAGATCAAGCTCTCACCATGCATCAAGTAACTTTGTGGATTATTCTCTTATTGCTACAACATGTAATGAAGAGCCACTTTCTTTTGAAGATGCATGTGACGATCCACAATGGATGAGTGCTATGCAATCAGAAATGGATTCCATACATAGGAATGGTACTTGGGAGTTATGTGAATTGCCAAAAGGAAAGAATGCCATTGGTACAAAGTGGGTTTATAAGATTAAGAGAAAATTTGATGGTAGCATTGATCGCTACAAAGCTAGATTGGTTGCCAAAGGATATGCGCAACAATATGGCATTGACTATGAGGGAACTTTTGCACCTACTTCACGCATGACTACCATTCGTACCGTGGTTGCATTGGCTGCCCATCGAGGTTGGAAAGTGCATCAATTGGACATAAAAACAACCTTCTTGAATGGAGATTTTCAAGAAGAGGTCTATGTGAAGCAACCTCCTGGATTTGCTATGAAAGATATGGTTTGTCGCTTTCATAAAGCTTTGTATGGTCTCAAGCAAGCTCCACGTGCATGGTATGACAAAATACATATGCACTTGATTGCTCTTGGCTTCACATGTAGTCCGATTAAAAGCACACTCTATGTACGCAAAAATGGGGCTGATCTTATAGTGCTTGTTCTTTATGTCGATGACATACTCTTGACTGGGTCATGTGATGCAAAACTTGACATTCTTATGGCTGATTTGCAGCATACTTTTGATGTCACTTATCTTGGTCTTTTGAGCTACTATCTTGGCATCCAGTTTGTATCTGTTGAGGGGGGAATTGTTATGCATCAAGCAAAGTATGTTGAAAAACTACTTCAACGTTTTGACTTTGAGGATTGCAAGCCAGTTTCCACACCAGTTGAGACAGGATTCAGGTTCTCGGTTGAGGATTCCAGTGATGCATTTGACAATTCTCTTTTTCAGCAAGCTGTGGGATGTCTTATATATGCATGCAACACAAGGCCGGATATACAATATGCAGTTTCCCAGTTGAGTCGATTCATGCATAGCCCTGGCACTAAGCCTTAGCAAGCGGTGAAACGTGTGTTTAGATATCTCTGAGGCACTTTGAGCTTAGGTCTCTTTTATGGTAGAGATGTTCAACCATGCTTGCATGCTTTTACAGATAGTGATTGGGCTGGTTGTTATGATACTCGCGTGTCCACTAGTGGTAATTGCTTTTTCCTTGGAGACTCATGCATATCTTGGTTGAGTAAGAAGCAACCTACAGTGGCGACATCGAGTTGTGAAGCTGAGTATAGGGCAATTTTCACAGCTACAGTGGAGTGTGTATGGCTGAGACGCTTATTGATGGATCATTGCATGGAGATTCATGTTGCTACGCATATTCTCATTAATAGTCAGAGTGCTTTGGCTGTTGCACGAAACCCAGTGTTTCATGCACGGACCAAACATATTGAGGTGCATTATCACTATGTGAGAGAGCGCCTTCATGCAGGAGATATTGATTTGGTATATGTGCCTACACAAGATAATGTGGCAGACATATTCACCAAAGCTCTTCCACGGGAAAAGTTTGAAGCTTTTCGCAAAGCTTTAGGCTTATTACCTTGTGGGGGCTGATCTGTCACTCCCCCTATGTGTTCACATCATTCGCTCCAGGGGGGTTTGTTACACTTTTGTGTTCCTCGAGTAGCTTTGATGTGAACCTTTTCCCTATACATGGGCACTTTTTACTCTAGTGCTGGCTAGAGGTTTTTTCCCCATGTTACCACATACTTGATACTCTCATATGTGGTGGTACTTTGTACTTAGGGATATTATTCACCTCTTACTTCAGTTCAGTTCATCGATCAATAGAGAGAGCTATTCCAGCCATCGTCTTCTCCGTGTGTCTTGCTGCATTTGTGTTCCTTGTGTGTGCTTCTTGTGTGTCTCTCGCACTTCTACACACACCCAACATATATGCCTTCTGACTTTAATGCCTTTCTCACTGAATGTGGGATAAAACATCAGTGTATATAGTGCCATATACAACTCAACAAAATGGAGTTGCTGAATTGAAGAAGATGTCACTCATGGAGATGGCGAGGTGTATGGTCAAGAGTCAGGCTTTACCACATAGTTTCTAGCTTGAGGCTATTATGTGTGCATCATATGTACTTAATAGGTGCCCCATTAAAGCACTATAGTCTATCACTCCATATAAGGCTTTGCATGATTGCAAGCCATGTGTTGCTCATCTGCGTGTTTTTGGTTGTCTGGCATATGCATTAGTGCCTGGACAACATCATACGAAAATGAATAATAAAGCAGTAAAATGTATTTTTGTTGGGTATAGTTTTGAAAGCAAAGGCTATCATCTATATCATCCACAGACTAAACACATTTTGGTTATCCATGATGTTGTTTTTGTGGAAGATGCTATTTAGCCTTTACTTTATTGTACAAAAGAGACATATGTTAGCTCCAAAGACATGTATGATACTTCGTTGCCTCTTTTTACAAGTGGATAGTCTAGTGCTGGTCCTAATGAGGCAACTTCTTAGCCTGTAGAGGTTTCATGTGATGATGCAAATTTACATGATGTACTTGTTGACGAGAGAGCGGGTATTCAGGAGGCAAAAACTATGCCAAAATGGTTGGTGCAAACCTTGCATGATAGCAAATTAGATGCATCTCTGTCATATCGTACTCGTTGAGGCTCTCATAGTTTCTCTTTTGCATCAAATTGCTATGCTATGGCTGCCTCTAGTCTCTATGATGAGAATGAGCTTGTTTTGTTTGATGAAGCACAAAAATCTCTAAAAATTGGATGGTTGCTATTCAATATGAATATGACGCTATAATGAAAAATGATACCTAGTCTTAGCATACAGAGAAATTTCTCCTCGAAGCTTGAGGCATGAAGCTCAAGGAATAGATAATCAATGGAATCGTAGACAGATATTGAAAGTTTGCAAAGATGGGGACAGAAAAGTTCTTTCGTACTCCCATAAATTTAATAGAAGCCGAGAGAATGACACAGAATACTCCTTGTGGGTTTTCCGAGTTGTAGCTCGCAAGGGAGTTTACTGGAAGAAGTTTCAGCGCTGGATGTGAACATAATTTTGACTGAAAACTGAGGAGATCTTCGGAAAGAGGACGAAAAGATGCCAAAAAAAGGAAACTTTTAGGAACAATAAGTGAAGGAAACTGTTATGAGGACGAACGTTAATCAGAAGGAGAGAGCTCACTTGATATCTGCTTTGGAGCATGTGGCAATTGGTAGTGACATTTTATGTATAGTGGCATGATGGGAAAAACTCGAATGGATGATGCTTGCAATGTCACGTTGGTTCGACGTCTAATCTGAGGGTTGCATGGAAGTATTCCAGAAAAGAAGTTCAATGAAATGGGACAAGAACTCGTGGAAGCAAGGAACGATGGGAAATCAATGATGTGTGCACCGTGGAGGAACAACTGGAAGGGACTACGTCTTGAGAGGAAGAGCAACAATTTTGACTGTTGTAGGTCGACACTTAAGGAAACGACTCTCGATCTCTGATTGATTGTGTTGAGGAAAAGGGATTGTTACCGTGCTCTCCTACTCTGAAGTTGCTTCACAGGTAATATGTATAGCTTAGGAACCAAAAGACATGCTTTTATTCCAATAACCTTTGCTCCTCCAAAAAAAGCAAACGTTCTCAGGTTTTTGAGCTAAAACTATTCTCCTTTTGATTACAAGTTTGTGATGACCATTGTCCGTGATGCTTAGTGTGTTATGTTGGGTAATACAAATGTATGTGGTTACCTTGCTAAGAAATTAGAATATAATCTAATGAACGCAAAATTTCATGTTGTTAATCGGAGCTTGTCCTCTTGGCAATTAGAAGTATCTGATTGTATGTGACTGACTGAATAGGTGAATGTGAGTGGTTGCACGCATAGGCATATGAGTGTGTGAGGATGTGTGAGGAGAAGAGAGTGTGCATGAGGTTCTCGTTGAATGTTTGCATTAGAATGTGAGTGTGAGAGATCTAAATGTGTGAGTGGATCTGAATTTTTTGGAAGTAGAGTGTGGGTGTGGATATAGGTGTGCATGTGTGTGCATAAGTGAGAAAAAAAAAAAAGGAGTAAGAGGGTGAATGAGAGTGGGGCTGTGGGGGTGTATGTGTACACAAGGGGGCAAGGGTATATGTGGGTGTGTGAAAAGAATACGGGAGTGGGAGAAAGAGAGGGAGGTTGTTAGAAGGAATCATTGGGGTTGGACACTTAGTTGTGCACATATTTTTCCATCTTCTCCAAGGCTACATTGGAGTGAAATTGGGGACTTAGGGTGATAAAAGCTGACTAGTATCAGAAGGGTTGGGCAAAATATCATTGTGTGTATGCACTTTCCCTTGGACTAAGAGTGTAAACATTTTGGTGCGTTTGTCGGGAAGTTGGTTTGGCACTCCTCATAGAGTCGTGCCACGAGTACGCTCGGTGCCCCAATTGTGCGGCACAGCCTGTCGGCCCAGATTGAGTGTGTTGGTCTAGGTAGAGAAATGGCGCAAAGTACGCTAGTCGTAAATGTTCGAAAGATAAGCCCAAGGTTGATGAACTCTGAATGGTCTAGAAGTCGAAGCGAGTTTGGATGCTCAATGCGAAGCCGTACATATGAATGTTGCCGGGTTGGTCCAATCTCGAATTATATTTGGTGTTGGTGTTGCGAGAAAGTCGGGCACATTGCAAAATATTGCCCTCGTCTGTCTAGTCCATTGGACTTTGTTCCTGCATGCACGGATTGTGGAGAGAAAAGGTTGTGTGAGCACGTGTGTCGCGCAAAGGATGTTCTCGTTGAGGAGGTCGTGGCAAAAGAGGTTAGTCCGCAGGTTGTGACCTTTCATGTGAAAGACGAAGATAACGAGAGTTCGTTGGCAAGCATACTACGTCTGTTGGAATGTCTGTGAGAAGAGCAAGATAACGAGAGGATCAAAATAGAGAAATTAGAGGAAACTCAAGTGAAAATTACCGATGCCTTAGGAGCTTGGGAAAATCAAGGACAAGCATTGGAAAGTGAAAATAAGGAGTTGAAAAGGGTGAACAAAAGCTTGAGGAAAGACCTTGTGAGGCCTTAGAGTGAAAACTCGAGCTTGGACCTGAAATCCGGCTTGATGGTAGACGACTGCTTTGGAGTTGCGATCGAAGAGGAGTTCGAGAGAGATGAGGAGAACCTGATAAAGAGACTTGAGCAAATAGAGCAAGAAATGCAAAGAGTGCAAAGTTTGATTGGTAAATATAATGATCAAGCAGGTAGAGTCAGTGAGGATGTCCACCTGGAGTTAGAAAGGATGCAGCGTGCCCAAGCAGAGAGAGATGAGAAAGTGAGACGTGTAGAGAAAGAGAATGCAAAGCTGAGTAGCAAGCTCGGTAGGTGTATGAATCGGAAAGATGACGAGATGTGAGGGCAATTGGAGGATCCGAGAGTGGGGAAAATGGAGGAAGCGCTGAAAGTGGTGTTGGATAGGTTGGATGCGTTCGGAGCAGAGTTAGAAAGGATGAAGAATGAATTATCGAAGAAGGTAGATGATTTGGATATAGAAAATATGAATAGGATTTGGGAGGAAAGATCGATTAGAGAGGAAGTCGAGAAGTTGACTGCTCGAGTTGAGAAGAGGGAGGATATTCCCCTCGGATCTGCAAAAAGGGTGAGAGAGGATAAAGAGATGGAGCAAATATGGAATCAGTTCTGAAGCATTGACTCTGGCCTGTTCCAATATCAGAGTGATATTGAGCACAACAAACAAGGATTAAGAGACCTAGCGGCGAGGCTTGAGGCACTAAGAGGTATAACAACTAATGGTAGTTATCCAAGTCATCTATCAGGTCAGGTGGAATCTCTACGAGGCAGAGGTTGGAGATAAAAGAAATAGACAAGGTGATGGATGTCGGGAGGGACGGCTTAGGTCTGACTAGGGTTTGCTTGTGGATTGTGAGTTAGAGATGTGAGGACGGGCAGATCAAGTCTGTTGTATGCTTAGGACTAAAGTGGCATTTTTCAGGGTTTTCAGGTCAACAAAGTAATTAGTGTGTGCGGATTTTGAGAGGAAAAGTTGACCATGGCATTAGTGGCCGGATTTTGGCTTGAGTGACGGCAGAGAGGAGATGCGTCTCATCGGCATGTCCACAGGGAGTTTATATGTGTGTGTCATGATCGGGATAGTTGGGAAAAGATCCTTTCTTTTGTCTCCTAATTCTCGAGATGCGGGAATAAAAAAAAAAAAGGAAAAAATTATATGTTTATGTATGTGTGCATGTGGCTACGCGCCTATGTGGTCCGATAGATGGGTGGACCCACTTTGGCCGGGTGGTCAAAGCCACGAACCGACGTCGGTTTCACATAGGGCTAGCCGTATGTGTGTCGCGTGCTGCGTCGGGTTGGTAGATGGGTGGAACAAACCTGAGCGGGTGGTCAGGGCCACGAGTCGCACCCAGCTTCGGCATAGGCTGGCAAGTGTGAGTAAATATGTGAAAAAAATGATGAAAAAAAGGAGAGAAATGTGAAAAAAAAAATGAATGAGAAAAATTCCTTGCTCGAGGGGAGACAAAAGAGAGGCGAGAGAGCATGATATGCTCGGATGGGTATGTGTATGTGTTGTGGGGATATGGGAATGTGTGGACTTCCGATGAGGCATGTCGAATCGAAGCTTAAGCTCGGCTAGGATTTTGGTTGCGAAGTGTTTGTGGAAGACTTGGACTCGAGGGATCCAAGCATGCTAGTGACTTTTTTGGTCTACGAGCTCTTGGGAGGTGCTCATTTTGGTTCTTAGGTTGTGCAACTACTTGCAATGTCCTGAAGCACGTTGATGACGAGCGGTTTGTCGAGGTGACCCGACGTTATACTTGAGGGGTCTTTGCCGTATATTCGTCAAGTTAGAGAGGTGTGGTGGTGATCTAGCATAGAATTTAGTTGAAAAAAAAAAAGCAAAGAGTTGATGAAAAGGAAAGCGGGTAGTGGAAACCCTAGGTAAAAGGGGAATGAAAAATCGACGAGTGAACTCGGTTAGAAACGAGAAAAAGAAATCAAGAAAGCAATCGTGTGCTTGGGAAGAGTATAAAAAACGAAAGTGGGGAATGGTTTTTGATTATATATGGTGAGTATGGAAAGAGGGTTGAGTATGCATGTGGAATAGGAGATTTGTGAGGTATTGATTGAATAGCTGAGAAGAGTGTTGGGAAAGAGATGTGGTTCTGCTTTCTGTTTGCATGGGTATGTTGCGCGCGATGAGAATGGCTGGGTGATATGGGATTATGATGTGTGTGCCGAGTATATATGTGTGATGTGGATGATTGATATGATTGTATTTTCATTTTGGTTGTAGATATTTTAATTTGATGAAAAATGGTCTAATGTTTTGGTGAGTTTGTAGACAGGTGGACATGGCGGTGAAGATGCGAGAAAATGGACAAAGTTGGTAAGTGAAGTGACTGATTTTTTATGACTAATGGATGTTGAGTTAGTGTGGTTGCAGGTACACCAGTGGAAAGAGATTAGAATAAGTATGAGGTATGTGAATGTGCATGGAGGTATTGTCAATAACTTGAATGGTTTGAGTGCAGGAACCAAATTGGCTCGTCGAGGACGACTTTGCAAGCAGAAGGGGGGAATATGTTGACCCAAAAATCATCCGATCTCGCTTGGATTTATGCATGGCATAAACTTTGTGGGGATTTGTTTTTTAAAGGAAAAAAACATGTGTTTCACCAAATATTCTTGGAGATTTTGTTTTTATGACTTGTGCAAGAGACTTAAAAGAGATGGCACTGGAGTAAAAGGGGATTGATTCCTCTTGGCAGAAGGGATATGCCCCATGAAAGTTCACATGTGTGGCTGTTCTGCAGCAATTTTTTGGAAAAGGAAAATATACGTTTTGTGGGGAAGGGGGTGCACGTTTTTTCTTCAAAAAAGGGGGGGTTTTTATCTCGGGGGGCATCAACGGAGCTCTCTCTCTTTGTGTGTACAGGTATCGAGGAGAATACAGGGGCTGCTGGGCAAGTTTTTTGGGGAGAGAGCTCTCGGACCGCAAAAATAGCTAAAGGGGGGAAGGCCTCTACTCATTTTTTTTTCGTCTTGGCTCGAGGGGGAGCTCAGCTTATCTTTTGTCGGAGTACGGGGGTTATCTCGGGAGAACAAGGAGGCAGAAGAGGCTGGAGGTCATTGTTGGTTCGTGCAAGCTGCCAGAGGCAATGGATGGAGGAAGGTAGCATCGAAGAGTTCTCCCTCATCAGTGGGGGATGAAGAGGAGATCGGGAGTCCAGGGGGGAGGAGCCGACAAGTGTTGAGGACGGGCGGCATCCAGAGGTGTGCGAGGGGAGCAGAAGGGGAAGATGCGCATGGCTATTGTCCATAGTTTGAGAAGGCTACTGAGAGTTTCACGAGCATGATGTATTCTGGGGAGAGATCTCAGAACAAGAGCAGATATGCAAAGGGGGATCCTTTCTTTCACCATTACAGCAATCGTTTATGAGGAGCACAGACTTGGAGGGATTCTTGTACAAGGAGGAAAAGGAGAGTGTATGAAGAGCTTCTAGCGACTAGTTTGTGGGACGCCTTTCCCTCTCTTAAGACGAAGCTTTGAAGGAGCAAACCCAAGCTTGATGAGGAAGGAAGGAGATCTCTTGAGGCTCTGTCAAGAATACAGGGAAGTGGTTGCATATATGAGATTATAAAGTATCCATTTATTCCATGTCCTTAATATTTTGGATTAGTTCATAAAGAAAATCATTTTCTGGGATCTGATGGGAGAACGGCACTGTTATAACAAAGTTTAATTTGATGATGTTTTGGGCATTAGCCCATTCCGATGAGAGTGGAATAAGGTGTATGGAAAACAGATTTTAGTTCACACAAGGGTCATCTAGAATGTTTATGTACACACATATTGTATGCACTAACTCAAATGGAACTCAAATGGAAGGTGTGCCCAATCATCATCAACATCATGCCTTTGCCATTCATTGTTG
This sequence comes from Ceratopteris richardii, assembly GCA_020310875.1. NCBI lineage: Eukaryota > Viridiplantae > Streptophyta > Polypodiopsida > Polypodiales > Pteridaceae > Ceratopteris > Ceratopteris richardii. The sequence goes on along the minus strand of CM035418.1, from coordinate 123,074,729 downwards.
TTGCTATGCATCTTAGGGATTTGAACGGTAGATAGAAAGGGTCATTCTTTTTAGGACTTATAGGGCAGACAAGTTTCTCCTAAGAGGGATCAGGTGTGAGATCACTCAACGCAGCACACGAGAAGCATACAGAGAAATTTCTCCTCGAAGCTTGAGGCATGAAGCTCAAGGAATAGATAATCAATGGAATCGTAGATAGATATTGAAAGTTTGCAAAGACGGGGACAAAAAAGATCTTTCGTACTCTCATAAATTTAATAGAAGCTGAGAGAATGATACAAAATAATCCTTGTGGGCTTTCCGAGTTGTAGCTTGCAAGGGAGTTTACTAGAAGAAGTTTCAGCGCTAGATGTGAACATAATTTTGATTGAACACTGAGGAGATCTTCGGAAAGAGGACAAAAAGATGCCAAAAAAGGGAAACTTTTAGGAACAATAAGTGAAGGAAACTGTTATAAGGATGAACGTTAATCAGAAGGAGAGAGCTCACTTGATATGTGCTTTGGAGCATGTGGCAATTGGTAGTGACATTTTATGTATAGTGGCATGATGGGAAAAACTCGAATGGATGATGCTTGCAATGTCACGTTGGTTCGACATCTAATCTGAGGGTTGCATGGAAGTATTCCAGAAAAGAAGTTCAACGAAACGGGACAAGGACTCATGGAAGCAAGGAATGATGGGAAATCAATGATGTATGCACTATGGAGGAACGACTGGAAGGGACTACGTCTTCAGAGGAAGAGCAACAATTTTGACTATTGCAGGTCGACACTTAAGGAAACGACTCTCGATCTCTGATCGATTGTGCTGAGGAAAAGGGATTGTTACCGTGCGCTCCTACTTTGAAGTTGCTTCACAGGTAATATGTATAGCTTACGAACCAAAAGACATGCTTTTATTCCAATAACCTTTGCTTCTCCAAAAAAGCGAACGTTCTCAGGTTTTTGAGCTAAAACTATTGTCTCCTTTTGATAACAAGTTTGTGATGACCATTGTCCGTGATGCTTAGTGTGTTATGTTGGGTAATACAAATGTATGTGGTTACCTTGCTAAGAAATTAGAATGTAATCTAATGAACGTGTATGTGGTTACCTTGCTAAGAAATTAGAATGTAATCTAATGAACGCAAAATTTCATGCTGTTAATCGGAGCTTGTCCTCTTGGCAATTAGAAGTATCTGATTGTATGTGACTGATTGAATAGGTGAATGTGGGTGGTTGCACGCATAGGCATATGAGTGCGTGAGGATCTGTGAGGAGAAGAGAGTGTGCATGAGGTTCTCGTTGAATGTTTGCATTAGAATGTGAGTGTGAGAGATCTAAATGTGTGAGTGGATCTAAATTTCGGGAAGCAGAGTGTGGGTGTGGATATAGGTGTGCATGTGTGTGCATAAGTGAGAGAATAAAAAAAAGGAGTAAGAGGGTGAATGAGAGTGGGGCTGTGGGGGTGTATGTGCACACAAGGGGGCAAGGGTGTATGTGGGTGTGTGAAAAGAATACGGGAGTGGGAGAAAGAGAGGGAGGTTGTTAGAAGGAATCATTGGGGCTGGACACTTAGTTGTGCACATATTTTTCCATCTTCTCCAAGGCTACATTGGAGTGAAATTGGGAACTTAGGGTGATAAATGCTGACCTAGTATCAGAAGGGTTGGGCAAAATATCATTGTGTGTATGCACTTTCCCTTGGACTAAGAGTGTAAACAGGTGTTTAATCTATTTAAGTTTAATTTAAGAACTAAGATTCTTATGAAAGTATATTTCTAGCATTTTGATATGCTGCAAAAATGAGTTCCTCTTCAATAATTTGATTACAAATCTCTTCAATAATACATTTTTTAATAATAGCTACCTCGTTGTTTTCATATTGATTTTTCCTCTTAGGGGAAGGTCGAAATAAGATTTCTTTTTCGTCAGATTCAGGAAAAGCAATTAAACAAAAATTTTTAAATCTAGATACTCTATAATCGTTAAGTGAAGACTATAAAGTTTTGGTTACAATAAGATCTTTCACTTTTTCTACTTCTTCTATATTATCCTTGTTTTCATTAATTTGAACAGTATTATTTTCTAATGGAATAGGTAAAAGCGTATTTAAAATGAAAGAGTTATCTATATATTTTTTAATTGGAGTTTTACTTGTGGAAGCAATATTCGAATTCATGAAAAGTAGAACACTATGGACCATAAGGAAGTGTGTTCCTATACTTAGCTAAAGCATCTAAATATGAAGGAAAAAACTAACTCTTCACTAGTTATTCTACTTTTAATTATATGAACTACTACGTTTTCGTTCTGTTTTGAATTAGTATTTCTTTTTAAGTTGGGTGGGAACAAATCTTCTTTATTCTCAAGTTTCGATAAAACTATTGAAAGTGAAGGCAAAACCTGGATACGTTACGATTGTATTCTACGTACGTAAAGTCTCATCAACTATTTGGTCTTTAATTATTTCTATTTCTTCACTTCCATTACTAATGGTACTTTCAATAGGTGATGGTAGAAGCACTCCTAAAACAAAAGAGATATCTAAATCTTTATTTCCTATAATAGATTCACTTGTTGATGTTAAATTCTTAGACATATGAAAAACGAAATAAATAGATCTTAATTAAATCGTAAAATAAAAGTATAAAAAACTTTAAGATCAATTCCAAGCCTATACAAATGCTTATAATAAGCTCTAATACAATTCCCGAAGAATATTCCTATACAAATTTATATTTCTAATTATCATATGCAGCTTCAATCTTGTAATCTCGTCCAATCTTCTTCAATACTCGTCAAAATCTCTTCACAATGATCTGCAGTAAGAACCATTAGAAAAACATAAATATGTTTTTAATTGACATAAAACACTCGTTTATTAATCTAACATTCAATACTTAACATAACTTAAACCTATGCTAACACATGTTAATTAATCTTCTAATGTATATATAACTACATACTCATATGCTTACTTACATGCATACATGAACATTAATCACTCAAGCATACATATACAACTAACTCATGTACACATGCATCTATCATATGCACATGCACTAACTTACTCTACATATGTACATGTACACCTGCTTTCATTCATATGCTTACATGCATAAATGTACTAATTTTCCTAACTTTCATGCACATGCATATATGTTAAAATCATTCATGCACACATTAAAACTCTATCATACATGTACATGCACACATTCACTTATGCATACATGCACACATGCTAACTCTATCATACATGCACATATGTATACCTACATATGCACACTTACATGCATTAATACACATGCATACATGCATCAATACACATGTATACATGCATCAATACACATGTATACATGCATCAATACACATGCATACATGCATCAATACACATGCATACATGCATCAATACACATGCATACACTATCATCCTAACTTACATGCATATGTAAACATCTACTTGCATACATGCAAACATACATTTGCATGCAAACAGGCATTCATTCACTTATGCATGCTTCTTAACATATATTCACACATGCACATGCATACACATGCATCTATCATATCTACATGCTTTCATAACCTCACATGCATGAATACATATGCATATATATCTCACACTCGTGCACATGCATAAATACACATGCAAACCTATCTTAACATGCACATGCATACATATGCACTCTATCATACATGCACACACATATGCATATACAAAAACACACATGCATACCTCTCTCTCTCTCATCCCGCATCTCTATGCTTTGAAGTATCTCTCTCTCTCTCTCTCTGATCCCACATCTCTATGCTATGAAGTATCTCTCTCTCTCTCTCTCTGATCTCGCATCTCTATGCTCTGAAGTGTAGTAGTCAGAGAAGGTCTCTACACACATGCAAAAGTCGAGAGGGAAAGGTACATGATCTCTCTCTCTCTCTCTGTCATCTCCATATAGAGGACCTTCGGAAAGACTTTCTATATGACGAAAAAAGCACTCTATGGACATGAGACAAGGGCAAAATCTTCAGATCCTTGTGTTCATATAGCATAGCTATCCCCAACTATTGATATGCATGCAAAGCCCGAAATGTTCAGATCTCTCTCTTTCTTCATGCATTGTTGTCCTCAGCCTTGTGCGTGCACAGATGAAGAAGAAGGTGAGGGGAAGAATGTTGAAGATCTCTCTCAAAAGCCAGAGCCATCGTGTGTCTCTCTCTAGCCCACGCATGAGTCATCTCTGCCTATGCGCTCAGTTGAGAGCATTCTCTCTATCTGTGTCGCACACACAACTCTGTTTATGTGCGCAGCTGCTTCAAGAGAAAGAAGGTAAAGTCTCTTTTTCTCTCTCTCAGGTGTGCAGGCAGCTGCCATAGTCTCTCTCCCTTTATTTCTGCACTATCACCATGTGTTCCTCTATGCCTCCATATCCGCCTCATATAGCCCGCATAGTATTTCAGAAGTGGTTTTGAGACCACAACTAAATCATATTTTTCTTTTTCTTTTCTTTTGTATTCTTTGTTTCTTTTCTTCTTTCTTTTTCCCATCTTGTAGTAGCCATTAATATACCGCTTGATGTTCTCATTTTTCTTTTTCTTATTTTTCTTCGCAACTTTTTTGTTTAAGGGGAAAAGCTTAACCCCTAATGAGAGCAAAGGATCTAGAAATATGCTACAGCCAGATCTAGGATCTCATTTGCTAAACGGGTTCAGAAAGTAAAGAAGTCTACTAGTATAAAGTAAATTCTCTTTTACTAAGGGTCACAGTTCAAGTGTTCCTCTCTCCTATCTTCACAACACAATATAAGTTCCCTAAATTAGATCTTCAACTTATATATATATTCCTAATTTAATTTCTTGTTCATTATTTAGGTAATTTTAATAAATTTCCTCTTTATATCAGAAATAAATAAAACCCTATTTATGAAATGCATGAGAAGAAAAATAAATAATAAGAATAATTAGAATTAAATCACCTGGTTATTCTTCGTCTTCTTCCTTGTCTTCCAAGAAGTCTTTGTCCAACTCAAACTTACTGTTTTCTCTTCTTTTAAACAGCTTTATTCTTTTTCCCGCAATCAAATTTCTTAACACAGAACCATCAAATTCTCGTAATTTATAAGTACCTATCTCAAAAACCAAAACAACAACATAAGGTCCGAACCAACATTTAGTTAGTTTACGGTGTGCATCGTATTGAGTATCGAAAGTAATATCATATACAAGCACCCAATCACCACTCTCTATTGGTTGTGGCCTTAATCAATGTTTCTTGTCAAAGTATATTTTATTTTTCAGTTGAGATGTTTTTAATTTTTTAATTGCTTCTTTTAGATTTTTGTTACCTTGTTTTAGTTATTTAATCCTAAGCGCTACTAATTCTTCTTGTGAAACATTATCTTTCCAACCTAAACTCATCCAATTAACTATCTGAGTATGTACGAGAAATATTGGTCTTTGACAATACATGAGTTTAGCCGGCATAAAACTAGTTGTTCTCCTGTATGTCATTCTATCAGCCCAAAGAGCAAATGGGAGATATTTTGGCCATTGTCCAATATCTCCATGACAAGCTTTTGAAATAGCCTTCACTATGGAAGGATGCCCTCGTTCTATTTTTCCATTTTCTTCTGGTTATAGGCAATCGTAAGAGACAATCGAATTCCATGATGTGCAAAGAATTCTCTTGCCTCTCTAGCATCTAGCTCACCTCGGTCTGCTACTACTTTTTCTACATATCCAAATCTAGATAATACTTCTTCTAGAAGGAATACGCATACATTATAAGTAGTATTGGAACGAAGTGCTCTACCCTCGACATGGTTTGACAAATCTTCTCGTGCAAGAACAATGTATCTCATACCACTATTGCTTTTAGGCATGGTCACAAGGTCGACTACCCACTTGTGATGAATACAGGGTGGATAGGTCAGGTGAAGGGGGTCTCTATGTTTGACAGAGGAATGTAACTGGCACGTAATACAAGTGCTTACAAATTCTTTAACAGTTACATATATGCCAATAGCTTTCCCTAATCTTCTCATAAGTAGCTACAAAGCCTTTATGACTAGTCCCAAAGGCTCATTTACCTGAGCTAATGAGATTGTTAAAAGAAAAGATTGCCATGAGAATCTTGGAACCATCCTCAGCACCATATTCCAATAGGTGGTTCACGGTACCAAAAAAGAGCACGAAGCTACACCTTATCCAAGATCTGCAGTCTGTGAATATAGTCACTACTAGGAATATAGGAACAGGTCCCATTGTAGATGAGTTTGCCAAGGCATTTCCCGATCATTCCATGTATTCAATGGGAGACATGTATTCAGGGTATGAGATTCAATTTCAATTAGCTATTGAGAGTCGAGATGTGACCACAATGAAGACTCCTTTGGGTTTAGTATGCATGTGTACTTTACCACAAGGAGCGACAAATTCTGTGGCACACATGATGAATTCTATGAATCTGGTCTTACATGACTTTATCCCAAAAGTGACAATGCCTTTTATAGATGACATTCCAATAAAAGGGTGTGTGGAAAAAGAAAAAGATGAAAGTTTACATTCATTTGGTTGTAGAAAGTTTGTTTCCAACCATATTTCTGATTGTGAAAAGATATTTGAAAGATTTGAAGAGGTTGGACTAACTTTCTCCCTAGAGAAATCTACTTTTGGTGTTAATGAAGTGCTGATAGTTGGTCATTTATGCAGTCATTATGGTCGTAGGCCTTATCCAGCAAAAGTTGATGCCATTAGTAGGATTTCTGAGCGGTGTCGCAATGTTAGTGAAGTAAGGAGATTCTTAGGTGCATGTGTTTTCTATGTCATCTGGATCCCTCATTTTGCTCACGTAACAAACCCACTTTATGATTTATTAAGAAAAAAGAAAGAAATTCTTTTGGACATATAAGCATTCTAGAACGATGAGACATCTAAAGCAATTGCTTATCAATGCTCCTATTTTAAAACGTATTGACTATACATGAAATAAGCATGTAATCCTAACCGTTGACACTAGTCCTATTGGTATAGGCTGGGTCATTGGGCAGGATGATGAGGAGGAGCAAAGCTACACAGTTCGCTTTGGAGCAAAGATCTTACATGATACTCAAAGGAATAATCCTCAAAGAGAGAATTATGGGAATTAGTTACAACTTTAAACATAGATAAAGAATACTTTATAGGAGCTAATGTAATAGTAGAGACTGACTGTCTTTTGTTAAATTTTTGCCAGTTTAATCTAATTTTAGTCTTGGGTTCTTGGGATGGTTAGGGGTCTATAAACAGAGGCCTTGTTGTATTTTCCCAATCTACAAATTAAGAATATACTACTTCACCGAATTACACGTTAACCTAGATAATCTTCCCAATACTGGTTTGAATACGTTCTTCAATACACTTCCACATCAGACAGTGTTCCGCACAACTTCTTCACTTATCACGTTAATCAATTTACTTAATACTTCATTTAACTTCACCTAATGATTAAACTTAGTTACGGAATTGACAGAAGATACAGTTTACATAGAGTTTGACAAACAACACTTCGCTTCTGGTTCTCGCCTAGACAAACAGTCCGGCGACTACTCCTTCTACTTAACGCGACTCTTTCATTAATCTTCCCCCAAAAGTTACAACTTTGCTCTATGCCTTTTCATAATGCGTGTGACTTTTCAGAATATATATTACAAAAGTATGAGTTCCTTTCTGGTGGCTTACACTGGCACGCATGGTGGACTCGAACCCAAAAATGGTGATTACAAAATCAAGGTTCATCTATGATTCCCTGAATATACATAGTCTGAGCTAATTTAAATGTACGTGTAATCTTCTGCTTGAGGGAATCTAGCATATCTTTCAAAATAGTTGGTTTAATAAGTTGTGCATCAGTTCAAACCGAACTGGCAGCTATAACCTGACTGATAAGTAATTCGGTCTGAGTCTGCAAAAAAGATTCATGTAGATAAAAATCATTGGCCAGAGCAGCATCTAGTCGCAGCTTCATTTCTGCTATATCTGGATCAATTCATGAGAGCCTATCTGCTTGAACACCTACCATCTTTTCTCTTCTTTCAAGTTCTTGAGCTTGAAACTGCACCGTCTCGTAAAAGTCTTCTCTCTGCTTTTGCACATCCATAAGTTCCTTCTTTAACTGAATAGTCAGGCCAATCTCTGTTTCCAAATCATGAATTTTCTAAAAAAGTGCTTCGGACACCTTCTTTAATTTTGTAGTGTTCTGCATAACAACGTCTGCCATTTCTTGTCCTTTTCTGCTCCACCAAAGTAAGATCCGCACGGAGAACGTTTGTCTCATTCAATTCGGCTTGTAAAAGACGAATCCGCTCTTCGTAGGTACTGGTCTCAAACTTTGCAACAAGCACTTCCTCTTGAAGGGGTGCGATATCTACTTCTAGACGGTCAACCCTATGCTTCAGCTCCTGTTGAATTGTTTGAGTTTCCATCTTCATCTGGAAAGGCAGCTATTGAGAAAATTGAATGAGAAGTTGGCCCATAGATGCCAATTCCTTGAACATTATTGCTGGGGGGGAAGAGAAGGAGGAAGCTGTGATGATGAGAGTAGATGAGGTGAGGAGGGTGGAGAGTAGTCGGGAGAAGAAAGGAGATGGGTTGATGCCTCACGCATGGCAGTTGAAGGCACAACGGGAAGAACGTCAATAGCATCAGGAATAGTAGTTGGAGGAGGAATAGGGATAAGGGCAATCGAAACCAAAACTATTCCAGTCTCAATTTGTGGTACTGATAAGGCGGCTTTAGTAACTACCTCTGCATTTCCAGTCAATTGATTGACTGCATGTGCTTGGGTGTCGACGGTTGGTGAAGAAGGAGATGGACAGTGTATAAGAACAGTAGCTTCTTCTATTTCCTTCACAGCCTTAGCATCCAGTTGCTGAGATTCCTCCATCGATGAGACTTCAGCTATGTATTCCATAATAATGTCCTTATCTGGCTGCTGATTAGGAGAAGGCAGGACAGATGCAGCCTGTAACGAAGTGGCGGTGTCGTGAAAGAGCTCAACTTCATGTACTACGGTAGAACCTTGCACCTGGCTTTGCGTTGGGCTAATATATCTTCATTTAGGATGAAAAAATTGGAGCAAGTCTTCATCATCGTCCTCCTCCAGCATCTGTGTAGAGTCCTCGTATAACATCGCAATATCCGTTGGAGGTGGTTGCGCGGCCTGTATCACCAGAAGGAGAAGGGTGAGGAGGTGGGGCAATCGTGTACGTGGAATGTCATGCTTATCGAGTTGTTTTGTAATTGCTAAGCATTCACGGTGAATGCACCGGAAGAAGAAGGATGTGAAATTGACCCCCTCTCATGAGGCAGTATCAATCATCGAGTAAGAAGGCTGGGAGATGCCATATGTGCATTTTTGCAAGTTTAATGCTGCTACAAGAAACTGCAGTACAGTGCGCTCTAGCTCGAGGCAGTAGAGGATGGCAAACTCATTAGATGAGTGTCGAGGAAATAGTTCCTTCATAGTTGCCAGCGGAAGGAGTGGTCCATCAACCAATCCTTCCTGAGGGAGATGGAACCCCTCAGTAACCGTGTTTAGTGTAACTACGATACGGGGGTTTAAGCATGTTAATGGTGAGCATTGCTCTGTAGTAGGCATGGCGGCGATGGCAGAGATAATCTGCACGTGAAAGGGATGACACTCCACTAAATGCCAAGGCAATTTAGCAAAGGCCAACAGCCCCGAGCACGCAAGTACTCACTCACATCCGGAGTGAGACCCGCACCGAAGGTTACGATGTTCGCAAGAGCTTCCATGGCGCACTCAGAGAAAAGCGAAAATACAGAGCACACACTAGGTGCAAACACACAACGAGACAATAGCGACTAACAGCGGAAAGAACAAGATTAAGTAGAAACACTGAAAAAATCAAGCGACAAAAAACCCTAATCATAATGCAGTATTGGAAGTATACCGACATAATGGCAACATGCATGTATTAATAGACGCAGCGACACAGAGGCGGCTATTAATCATGGTTAGATAAGAAAACGGAAGGATTACGCTCAGTTGGTCAACCGAAACACAGAGAACAGAAAAGAAAGGTGATGGACAAGAGTAACAAGCATAAAAGAAGAAAAATACCGAAGACACCTCACGAGGTGGTAGAGGACGGATAGTAGGGTCGAAGCTTCAAACCATTAATCACTTTAGGGAGAAGGTGACCAGTTAAAGTGGATAACCAAAAAGTTATGGGTCCCACTTGTTCAGCAATCCGGTATGGACCAAATCATCGTAGCTTAAATTTTTCAATGTATCTATTAGACTTAGCGTTATAAAAGAGGACTAATTGGTTCACCGTAAACACGGGGGTTTCGAGAAAGTGATCGTGGGTTTTGGCTTGTCTCAGCTACACTTCCTGCATCACCAGGAAACTCTCCAGATGTTGTTCATCGAGGGACCGTAAGGCCTCCAGTCGAAAGGGAAAAGATTCTTCGAGTAAGAGCTTTCGTTCCAAAGCCACACGTAAACTGGGAACCACCAGTTCCATTGGAGCAATTTCCTCCAATCCATATGCCAACTTAAAAGGAGTTGTTCCGGTCGCCACTTTGTATGTGGTACGATAAGCCCATAGTACAGCAGGTAGAAATTGGTCCCATCTCTCTAGGCAATCCAACACCAGTTTCCTCAAGATGTTTAAGAGCGATTTGTTGGTACTCTCAGCAAGTCCATTGGCCCATGGATAATAGGGAGAACTGAATTTGTGCACAATCTGGAATGTTTTTGTAAGCACTTGCATTAAGGTATTTGCAAAGTGTGTACCTTGATCAGTTACTATCTCCACGAGTAACCCATTGCGTGAAAAAATATCCTTCATTAAACATTTAACAACGGCAGTCACTATGGATAATCGTAGAGCCCATGCTTCAGCCCATCTAGTTGCATAATCTGTGCATGCAAGAATATATCTATTATTGCTGACTGTCATCAGAGGTGTAATCGGTCCGATAAAATCCAAGCCCCATTTCTGAAAAGTTCAAGAGGCACAACGGGCTGGAGAGGAAATTAATGTCTCTGTAAAGGTTGACCGGAACGCTGGCACTCATCGCATTGTTGGATAATTTTGGTTACGTCACGATATAGAGTGGGCCACCACAATCCACTCTTGAGAATCTTCCGATGAGTCAGATCCACCACAAAATGTCCTCCAGTTGGGGCAGCATGGGCCAGGGTAACGACTGAAGCAATTTCATGTGGGGGGACACATCTGAGTAGTACTCAGGAGTGATCCATGTAATATAATTGTCAGACAATCAACCGAAAGCATCGACTGTACGTGGCTACTCTGCGTTGAGTAGCTGAAGAAAGCATCCCAAGTGGACATCCACTAGTCAAGAATAGAAGCAAGGTATCATAGTAAGAAGAGGGAAGCGGTAATTCCTGTTGGTCATCTTGTATTGTCTCTGCTGCATAGATGGCTGGTGTTGTATCATCAATTCCCTCCAAAGGCTCACCGGAATCCAATCGAGAGAGAAAGTCAGCAAGCGCGTGTGCTGACCCTGATCGATGTACGACAGAATAATCAAATTCGTGAAGTAGCAAGACCCACCATGCTAACCGTCCTCCCAAATGTTGTTGGCGCACAAGATACACCAATGCTGCATGATCTACGTGGAAGGTGAAGCGTCTACCCAATAGATAATGTCAAAATGTTTTCACAGAATATACTAAGCCAAGACATTCTCGTTCAGTAACCGAATAGTTACGCTCTACCATGGCCAATCTGCAACTCGCATAATATACATGACAAAACCATTTATCCGTCTGTTGCATCAACACGCTTCCAATGGAACTGCCGGATGCATCCACAAAGACATGAAAGGGCAATTCCCAATTTGGTGCTTGTAAAATAGGAGCCTTAGTTAACATTGGTTTCAGTCTGTCAAAAGAAAGTTGACACTCTTTGGTCCATTCGAACTAACGCAGGCTACTAGTTATCAATAAATTAAGTGGTATTGCCAAATAAGCAAGCCAACGCATGTCGTCCATCACACCGAATTTGGCCCAAAAACCGCATCACGTCCTTAGGTGTCTTAGGAGCAGGAGCCTCCAATGCGGCCTTCACTTTATCTGGATCCGCTTGAATGCCTTGTTTTGAAATAACATGTCCAAGCAACTTGCCACAGGAAACAGAGAATACCAATTTATTCGGATTCAGACACAAGCGATATTCCCGACACTTGGAAAAGCAACACCGTAAATGATACAGGTGTGCCAAAGTATCACTTGATATCGAAAAATCAATCAAGTACACTCTCATAAATGTGGTGAGATAAGGGGAAAAAATTTCATGCATGCAGCATTGGAACATAATAGGAGCATTGTGCAGTCCAAACCACATTAGGTACACTCTCATAAATGTGGTGAGATAAGGGGAAAAAATTTCATGCATGCAGCATTGGAACATAATAGGAGCATTGTGCAGTCAAAACCACATTACAGTACATGCATAGACACCCCAATTAATAATAAATGCAGTCTTGGGTATATCCTGCTCGGCCATTCGGACTTGATTGTACCCACTGTAACCATCTAGAAAGGAATACATCTCCCTATCGGCCACGTCGTCTAGCATGGTATCCAAGAACGGCAACGGAAATGGATGAGGTACGGTTGCAGCATTGAGCTTCCGGTAGTCCACGCATATCCACAGCTGCTTGTTTTTCTTTGGAACTATAACAATGGGAGAGATCCATTCTGCATGCTCAATAGGCACAATAAATCCCACCTTCAATAATCGATCAAGTTCGGCTTTAACTTGTGCCGCATAGTTAGGATTCATCCTGTAGCTGGGTTGTTTGATGGGTGTTGCATACGGTTTCAACACCACTCTATGTTGATAAATTCATGGGTTCAACCCCTTCATATCCGTGTAGTCCCATGCAAACACATTAGTGAACTCTCGTAACAGCTACAACAGATGCTCCTGGAAGGTCTCGGACAGTCTTGCTTTTATTTTTACTAGTTGTGGGTTGGGTTGGTCTCCTAAATTGCAGGTGATCATCTGATCTTCCGGTACATAGAACTGTCGGGGCATCTCCAAATTATCTCCTGATTGAAGTAATTGTTGGAGCATCGTATCATCCAAGGTCTGTTCCGTACCTGAATCGTGCTCTCCGATCAGTGGTACCACCGTATAGGCTGCCGGACTCCAGTTATCAGTCACCGTTTGTAAATCTACAGTGCCAAGTGCCATCAGATCCTTGTTGCCTGTAAGGAACGCTTCCTCTTCATCGTCAGAGAGGCCATCCAACATGTGTACAGGCTCCTCTAAATACGGTCATGCATGTAAGTCACAGGGTTTCATGTCGTCCAACAAGACAACATATTTCCTGTGATTGTTTTTAAAGACTAATTTATGTGCTGACCAGTCTTGCACTACCTTAGCTTGTTTTAGCTAGGGACATCCAAAGAGCAAATTGTAGTCCAGGCTAGATTCTGGTAAGTCCAGCACAACAAAGGTCATTTTGAAGGCAGCACCTTATAGAGTAATCAGAATGTCATGCACCAAGCCCACCAGATGGACTCGAGATTGATCAGCCATGCGTACAAAGAATTGAACAGGCTCAATTTGCATCCACCCGAACTGTTTGCAAAGTGCAGTTGTTGCTATGTTTACACCAGATCCACCATCAATTAGGACTTTTGTGATTTTATGGTTTTTGTACCATACCGTAATCAATGGTACCGTGTGATTCACCAATGGGTCCAATTCCGATTGGATTGTAGCTCTCGCGGGAGCATTCGAGGATCTTGGACTGACCTGCTATTGAAACTGTTGCCGCACTCCAGGGATCAAAGCCAATAGTTGACCCAAGGGCAATGTAATTGATGCCTTAGATAGAACATCCCACACCGAATCAGTTTTGGTTGCTTTCGGTACAGTCTTTGGTATGGACTCCGCTACTGTGTGAGCCAGATTTTGCCTTCCTGGTGCTTTCGGCGGTATGCCTTGTTGCATCACCGAAACTGGATCAGGGAAAATAGCTCGTTCCTGCGTAGCCCACTTACTTGCCTTCGTAAACACCTTCTGTTGTTCACGAATTCCTGGTTCGAAGACCTCCGTAGCTGGCTGTAGTTTCTTGCCTAATCGTGTTTGCACCGTTGCTGCTTGCGTATCCACAAGTGAGATATACACCATATTTGCCATCGGATGTTGTCATTCTTTTTTCTTTTTGTCATACTCCACTGCATCTTTGAAGAACCTCCGGATATGCCCTATTTCACCATAGAAATGACATTTGAGAGGTGGAGGAGATATACCTTCTCCGGATGGACCTGCATTCCACCGAGCTTGTCCAAAGTTGTTTGTCCGTCCTCCTCGATAATTCATGTATCCCTGGTACGGGGTGTTCCTCATCTGTGGTGGTACATAATGGCTGGCTGGTTGCCCTTGCTCCTGAATGATGGCATTAACCGCTGCTCTCTTATGTACCTTGGCATTATACGAACAAGTATCCGTAGTGTGGTCTGTTGTGTGGCAAATGGCACAATACATTTGGTTTAGTGCGCATGTTGAACTGTTATGCCCTGGATTGTTGCATTTGGTACAATAAATTTGTTTTAAAGGGTCCTCGTTGGATTGCCTAGATGCTTTTAGCCACTCTAGGTCTTCGATGAATCCACCCACTTTGTTTTCTAATTGTAATTCCATAGCAATTATGGCCTTCAAAGTCATTCCACCCATGCACCATATGATCATAATCTGCTTCAATTGGGGCTTTAATCCATTGATGAACCGTTGTGTGATAACATCATTTGGTAAATTAACAAGTGCTGGTGGCAACTGTCATAAATGAGTCCGAAATAGCATGGCATAATCCTGTATAGTTTAGTGTGGTTTTTGCCTATTGTTCTGCAAGTAGTCAAAAATTTCGGTGCGGTTCTTCTTTAATCGAAACCGTTGCAGAAAGGCATCCTTTACATCATCATACTATCAAAAGTGGTTCAAATCATATTCGGTTAGCCATCGTGCAGCTTTGCTAACCACGGTTGCCAGGAATATAATAGCTTTGTAGGCGGGGTCTGCTGGGTAGTTCAGAACTACATAATTAATCTCAAAGGTCTGCACATGCACATCTGGATCATCCCCTGAAAATCCTCCAAATTTTGTATACGTGACTCCTACTGGCGACGGGCGCGGTGGGATAACCTATTGATACTGATCTTATGGTTGCGGTTGTGGCGGTGTTTGTTGTTGTTGCTATGAGCCACTCATGTTGCTGTTGTTATTGGCATTGTTGTTACCTAAATTTTGGGGAGGTATCTCTTGATCTTCCTAGACTGTATGATCGACTTGCTCACTTTCCGGTCCTAAAATGTCGTTGAACCGATGGCTTAACCCCAAATCTATCAGTCCTTCCTCAACTTTGATATCAAAATTAGCTAAACTTGCACCGAAAAATGATGAACGTAGTAAGTGTCCACCAAACAGCATCGTAGTTTCACCGAAAAGTCTCGAATCGTCACTTGGTAATATCGAACTCTCACCAAAGATCGCTGAATTCTCACCGAACCAGACTGGAGTATCACCAGTAACGTTCTCATCGGATATCGCGAACCTATCACCAAAAATGACCGAATTCTGACTAGATAGCGCGGAACTGTCTCTAGACTGCACCTCTGTACAACCAGAAACCACCATACTTTCTCTAGAAGGTATCGGACTTGCATCGGACCGCACTGAAATCTCACCGTGTGCTACCGAACTGCCACCAGATTTGCTACTAGTTGGTTATACTGAACCTTCTGCAACTAGACTTAATTGTCCTGTACTTCTACCACCAGGGGGTGTTCCTAATAGGTTCGGAACTGCCCAGGGATGTTGATCTCTGTGGTATTTGCGATATGATTCATCGGAGCGTGTTACCGGCATATATCAAAGAATTCTTCGTCAATCTTTAATCTTCTATACAAACAACTACTCCATTTCCCACAGACGGTGCTAGTGTGAAACCTTTGCCAGTTTAATCTAATTTTAGTCCTAGGTTCTTGGGATGGTTAGGGGTCTGTAAACAGAGGCCCTGTTGTATTTTCCCAATCTACAAATTAAGAATATACCAATTCACCGAATTACATGTTAACGTGGATAATCTTCCCAATACTGGTTTGAATACGTTCTTCAATACACTTCCACATCAGACAGTGTTCCACACAACTTCTTCACTTATCTCGTTAATCAATTTACTTAATACTTCATTTAACTTCACTTAATGATTAAACGTAGTCAACGGAATTGACAGAAGATATAGTTTACACAGAGTTTGATAAACAACGCTTCGCGTCTGGCTCTCGCCCAGATGAACAGTCTGACAACTACTCCTTCTGCTTCACATGACTCTTTCATTAATCTTCTCCCAAAAGTTACAACTTTGCGCTATGCCTTTTCATAATGCGTGCGATTTTTCATAATATATATGACAAAAGTATGAGTTCCTTTCTGGTAACTTACACTTTCGTTAATAGGTTTAATAGCCAATTGTTCATCTCCAGATATAGCTATGTTACGATGGATAGCCTTTATTAAATTTATTAATCCTGCCTTTGTACATATTACCGGTAAACATAACACCATTGCTGACATGCTCTCAAGAGCAAAATTCAACAATGATAATGAAGCAATAGATAATCGTATATCTTTAATTAATTATGAAACATCTATCTATGCGCATGAGAGATTTAGAGAAGATGATTATGAAGAAGAGTGGTGAAATATAGGATACTATCTGAGTTCGTTTCAGCCTCTTCCAAACTGGTCTTCAAATCCATTCCGGAACATCATGAATAAGTCTTTCAACTTCTTCTTGAAAGATGGATATCTTTGGAGGCATGCTAGAGGAAAAGTAAGAAACCCACAAAGAGTACTAGGTTTAAAAGTTTTTCAAGTGCAAGTTATGCAAGTGATTCTATTTATGCATGTGCATACATATGCACTCTATCATACATGCATACACATATGCATATACAAAAACACACATGCATACCCCCCCTCTCTCTCTCATCCTGTGTCTCTATGCTCTGAAGTATCTCTCTCTCTCTCTCTGATCCCGTCTCTCTATGCTCTGAATTGCAGTAGTCAGAGAAGGTCTCTACACCCATGCAGAAGTCGAGAGGGAAAGGTACATGATCTCTCTCTCTCTCTCTCTGTCATCTTCATACAGAGGACCTTCGGAAAGACTTTCTATACGACGAAAAAAGCACTCTATGGACGGGAGACAAGGGCAAAATCTTCAGATCCTTGTGTTCATATAGCATAGCTATCCCCAACTATTGATATGCATGCAAATCCCGAAATGTTTAGATCTCTCTCTCTTTCTTCATGCACTATTGACATCAGCCCTGTGCGTGCGTAGATGAAGAAGAAGGTGAGGGGAAGAATGTTGAAGATCTCTCTCAGAAGCTAGAGCCATCATGTGTCTCTCTCTAGCCCACGCATGAGTCGTCTCTGCATGTGCGCTCAGTCGAGAGCATTCTCTCTCTCTATGTCGCACACACAGCTCTGTTTATGTGTGCAGTTGCTTGAAGGGAAAGAAGGTAAAGTCTCTTTTTCTCTCTCTCAGGTGTGCAGGCAGCTGCCATAGTCTCTCTCCCTTTATTTCTGCACTATCACCATGTGTTCCTCTGTGCCTCCATATCCCCCTCTCTCTACCACCATTGAAGCATGAGATGCGAGACTTGAGCCAAATTCCATCCTAGAACC
This sequence comes from Ceratopteris richardii, assembly GCA_020310875.1. Classification (NCBI taxonomy): domain Eukaryota; kingdom Viridiplantae; phylum Streptophyta; class Polypodiopsida; order Polypodiales; family Pteridaceae; genus Ceratopteris; species Ceratopteris richardii. The sequence goes on along the minus strand of CM035418.1, from coordinate 123,057,011 downwards.
AAAATTGGACATAGGGCAAGGAGGGCGAGCCATCACTCTTTCAATGCGTATCATACGTCCATCGAGATTGAATCCATTGAGCTTTGAAAGAGCTTCTGCTTCCTCTTCCTTGTACAAAGTAATAAAACTGCTGAGCAAAGGCTTCTCGCAAGTTGTCTTCTATGGTCTAAAATTAGGTACCACGCACAAAGAGTTTGCCACCCTCTGTATAGGTACGCATAGTCATAAGAGAAACACCGTTGAAGAGTTTGCCATGAAGGCTCCTAGCTAAGCCCTTCATACCAAGCCTCTATGCCATGATTCATGTACACTTCTTCACCCTGATTCATGTACACTTCTTCACCCTGGATGCCTTCAATCTACCTCTTACACCTGCCTACTAGCAGTCTCAAACTGACCACCACAAACTAGCTACCGATCAGCCTCTGAAGATCGCCCTCTCATAAGCATGCCATGACTGATTTTCCTCTCTCTCGTAGAGTGTTAGCAGCGGGCAAGTTCATCTCTCTTGATTTCACGATCATCGCCATAGTGAATAGTCTCTCTCATCTCAACTTCCTCCATCAGAATGGCATCTCAGGCCCCCCTCTCTCTCTCTCCCTCTATGTTGTGTGGGTGCAGCTCTGCAAGAAGCTGAAGATGTTGGAAGGAGGGAAGAAAGATCATAGCAACATTCTCTCTCTCTCTCTGCGCGAACGTACCTGCAGTAAGGACCATTAGAAAAAAAACTTCTCTCAAATTATATATATATACATATCTAACTTTTAACGCGTGCATGCATTTCTATTTAACTAACACACTAATTCTAGTGATCAATTAGATAACATACACACACTTCATGCATTCTATTAGCTAACACACACATACACACACTTGTCTTTTTTTTACATATACTAATTAAAACATATTAGTTATATATATTATACTTTTTTAATTATTAAATAGTTAAATTTATTATTTATCTATTAATTCATTTTGACTTTATAGTTTAGAATTCATAATTTTTTATTAAACATGTTTATTAATTATACAAACATATATAAATATCTATTAACTCTCTCTCTCTCTCTCTCTCTCTCTCTATATATATATATATATATATATATATATATATATATATATATATATATATATATATATATATATATATATATATATATATATATATATATATATATACTAACCATATTATATATATATATATACTAACCATATATATAAATATATACTAACCTATTTATTATTAATATTCCTAGTACAAATTTTAGGTACTTAAGGTAATACTCATAATTATACGCTCACTTATGGAAACCTAAGCACATACTCACATATAATGCATTTCATATATAAATATAGATACACAACCCTATATAATCATAGGCACATTTAAAAAAACATACTTAAATTCATGAATGCACATCTACATGATCTCATAAACATATAATAAACATAAAATGAAGAGTTAAAATAAGGATCAATTATCCCTTTCATTTTGAATTTATTTTTATATCAACTAATTGACTTTAAATCAAAACTTTTTTATTTTTCCATATATTAATTCAAGTGAGGAAATCCTTCCGACGGTGGTTAAGTGCATCTTTCGCTACTTGGGTGGTACCCAGCTACTTGGATTGTTTTATCCCAAGGGGCGATCACTATCACGAGATTTACATGCTTTTTTTACTTTGACTAGGTTGGTTGCTATGACACTCATGTGTCCACTAGTGGCTTTTGCTTCATGCTTGCTAGCTCATGTGTATCTTGGTTGAGCAAAAAGAAGCCTACTGTGGCCACTTCCAATTGTGAGTTTGACTATAGGGTAGCTTTCACAATGACTATTGAGTGTGTGTGGCTTAGATGCCTTATGGCTGATTTGGGTGTTGGTGAGTCTTCTTCCACCACCATCTTCACAGATAGTCAGAGTGCATTGGCAGTTACGAGGAACCCTGCGTTCCATGCTCGCACTAAGAACATTGAGGTGCATTATCATTTTGTTAGGGAGAGGTTCTCTGCTAGAGAGATCAGCTTGGCATATGTGCCCATGTAGGAGAACATTACAGACCTTTTCATGAAGGTTCTACCTAGGGAGAAGTTTAAAGCTTTCCACTAAGCAAAGCGCTTACTTCCTTTTGTGGATTGATTCCACATAGCTTGACACTTCCTTATACATGAGTCCCAACTCCTTGTTCACCACATCACTCCTAGGGGTATCTATTGATATATTTAGGTAGTGATGTGTGTGAACACACTAGGACTACCGAGGCATTTTTTTCCTCTTTGGGAGGTTTTTTTCCCCGATTTCTATATAGGCCTATTTCCCAAATAGGTTAATTATCTTTGTACATTCTAGTGGTAATACATTCAGTATTGTGTGTTGTGGTCCAAGCTTCTTTTTGCTTGTGTTGTTCGCATGCTTCTGTAGACCTCGAACTCCAACACAATGAAGATTCATTTCATTTCATTTTTTTGAGTTTAAAAGTAACCCTTTTACGTTTTTTTCTTCTTATATCAAGCGTGTAGAAATTAAAAGTTTGCGTTGAAGACACAATAAATAAGATTTTCTTCTTTTAGGGTGATGTAGCACACCAATTTGGAAGCATTTCGATGAATTTTGAGATAATACTTACTTAGACTTGTTACACACACACACATATATATATATATATATACACACACACACACACACATATATATATATATATATATATATATATATATATATATATATATATATATATATATATATATATATATATATGTGTGTGTGTGTATATGAAGGCGTGAAAGGAATTTGAGCTTTTTCTTTTTTTATTCTAACGAGAATTGATTTTAGGTACTATATACTTTGAATTTTGCACATCTTACTTGGATGTTCTTTACATATCTTCTTTTACCTTTTTTAAATTTCATTCATAGGAGGAAAAAAAAACATAGGTATACTATGCACACAACCCATTATGGAACCTATGTTCATGTGAACTTAAAAATCTCTATTATAATTTATTTTGGAAAGCCAGTCTTTTATTTTGTATGCAATCTAGGTCACATCGCAAGAGATGAATCGATCCTAGATCTTTGCATATCATTGCAGATTTCTTATCTCAACTAGATAATGTTGAACCTCTGGATGGGATTGATGATTCTTTTCCTTATGTAGATCTTTTTCATATTGTAGATAATATTGAACTAAAATTAGGAACCCCTACTTGGTATGATGAAGTGATGACTTTCTTACAATTGGTGTTCCTCCTTCCATTTACAGACATCAGCTCGAAAAAGTTAGTTGTACGGAGCCAACACTTTTCTATTACCCTCAATCATCTATATTACAAGGATATTATTGGAATTTGGCTTTGATGTGTCCCACCCCATGAAGTAACAGCTCTCATTTTGGAAGCTCATTCTAGAATTTTTGGCAGTCATCATGGAACTAATTTTATAGTAAAGAAAATTTCTCAAAGTGGGTTATGGTGGCCAACTATATTTCACACGGATGTCTAAGATCATGTAGGGCTTTGTGATCCTTGCCAATGTACAGGTGAACCTAGGGATATACATCGTTTTCCTTTGCATTCCATTCTCCCTTTGGAACCTTTTCAAAAATGGGGTTTGGACTTTATTGATCCTATTTGTCCTCTAGCGAGTTTAGGAAAGGATTTCATTTTGACATGCGCTGGTTACTGTACCAGATGGATAGAAGCTTGGAGCCTAAGACATTCAACCATAGGAAGTGTTGCTAAAGTCTTAATCACTGAATTCTTTCCTCATTTTGGACTCCCATTGGAATTAGTTTTTTTACTACACCACTCATTTTTTGAATGAGCTTATTAATTCTATTACTGATTACTTTTGTATTGAGCATAATTTCAGTTCCCCATAGTATCCTCGAGCAAATGGTTTGGTGGAAAATACTACTAAGATTTTACTTACAATGCTTCAAAATTTTCTTTTTGATTATCCAACCAAGTGGGAAAACTATTTGCCCTCAGTTTTATGGGCTTATTGTACCTCGTACAAAGTTTCAACTAGATTTACACCTTTCAAGTTAGTTTACGATATGGAAGCTATTGCTCTTATGGAATTTACAGTGCCTAGTTTATATATTGCTATGCAGAATCACTTATTATTGGAAGAATCTCTAATATTTTAGATGGATATTTTATAATAGTTGGAAGAACATAGGCATAATAGTTTTCTGCTTATGCAAGGTGTTCAACATCATGATCAACACTGGCATGATCTTCATTTACGGACCCTTGACTTTTAGCTTGGTGATTTTTTATTATTTTTTAATTCTAAAATGAAGAGGCAAGCAGGAAAATTCAAACCTCAGTGGATAGGTACACTTCAGATTCATGCAAAAATTGGTCCAGCTACTTTTCAGTTAGCAACTTTGAGTAGTGAAATTTTACAGGCTTCAATCAATGGGTCCAAGCTTCAATTGTAGCACATGTAGTGTCATCACATTTATTATATTATAGTATATATAATCTTCTTTTCTTAATAAGTGGAAATTTCATGAATAAAGATTTGCTTGCAACTCTACATGATTAGTGGAGTCAATGCTAGCAACTCGAGATCAAATTGAATAGATTTGTAATCATTGAACATGAGGATGCAATATTCAATGACATGCATGTTATTCAAGCACATGCAAAAATGCAATGGCTTTGCTAATTCCCTACTTAATTTGATGGGTAGATAAAATCAATCTTTTACTTGCTACTTTTTATTGTGAAGCTCTCTACTTTTCGCACCTGCACCTTGTGCAATCTTGCAACCATGATGGGCACAATACTACCTAACACACCAAAACTAATTGACATGAGCCTGCTAGTGATTCATGATCATCTTATGCAAACCCATGTCGATTGGTTACAGTAGTGCATTTTATTGGAATATGCATAGATTCCTTGGACTAATCTACTGAACCACCCTATGATGAATTATTTCATTCAAAAATGTCATGATCAATTGGAAGCAATCTGTGACCATTGGGCTTTCTTGGAGTTTCACATCAGTACAGATGTGCACATAATAATTGATCTACCCTTTATTGCAATGCAATTGAAAGTTAGTAATCAAGGTATCATAGCTCTAGCAACACTTGTCTCCACGGAGGAGATGGAGTGAATGTTTGGCAAAGCCTGTTCTGGTGAGTATAAGTACACATGACTCCTAGATAGCAACCCATGGAAGTTTGGGTTGTGGCTTGCTACTTTGGTCATGTTTATTCAAACTAAGAATTATGGGTTCTTGCAAATTTTGTATCCTCTAATGGTGGATATTGCAGCGGCTAATCATCAAGTTAATTGGGCAGAGATTATTTTTGAATGGTTGAAGAAAGAAGTATCATGCCTGTGCAGTCTGACAAAAAAGGTACAATAGCTCAACACAAAGTTAAGAGTCTTATTATCTTTGTTGATTCCAGTAGTGTTTCTTCATGCATCATGCATATTCAAAGTGTTAGAAGAATCAAATTTTTTGCGAGCCCAAAAGCGACTAGGCAAATTAATTCCAAATCATACGGATCCATTGAATTTTGAAAAGAGACCTGGAGTGCATATTATGCAAGAGGCACTCCATCCTGTCGAGGAGGAGAGAGTCTGACAAATGCTAGAATAGATAGAGGCAGAAGTACAACAAAAACAACAAGAGGATTGGGATTCTACTACTGAGCTAGAACAACGACAAAAAGTTGAGATGAAGATGAGGCTGAATAGAGAAGACAAGAGGAGCAACAACAACACCAACAACACCAACAACTACAACCTCTAGAATCACAACCAATGACTTCGCACAGGACAAAAGTATCAATTATTGCAAACTAATCAGTCTACAAGAACTGTTAATTTTCCTACTTTTAAGAGGTGATTTCTAGTCCCATGGAAGAGGAAGTCAAGGTGAGTCCAACTACCAATGATTGGATGTTCCTCCATCATCTATCCTTTGCTCATGAAGGATTTTCCAATTCACTCAAGTAATATTGCAGATGTGGCTCGATTGCTGAGAGTGTGTTCAATACAAATGGAAAAGGATGAGCAAGCCCAAAATATTATCCAGGCACAAATGAAATAGATGCATGTAGAGTTGTTGTTGTTGTTGAAGCAACAGAATGCAAAATTACAAGATGCTTTGGTTGTTCGTGCCAATATTCTAGAAGAAGAAGTGCAAACTTTGAAGTCCAAAGTAAACCATTTGGAAACAAATATCAAAGAAGTTTCAAATGGTCATCAAGAAATTACAGATCAATTAGAAGCCATGCAAGCTGAACTAAGGAGATTTAGAGTTGATAAGCATGATTTGTAGAACCAAGCTGATTCTCTACTTATCAAGAAGAAGTTTTTCTCCGATCAAGTAGTTTCCCTAATAGAGAATTTGCAAGTCACCTTAGCCACAATTGAAGGAATTAAGGATTTAGAGAGTCAATTGCAAGAAGCTACACAATTAATCATAGAAAATAATCAAATTTTAGTAGATAAGGAAGTTCAAATAACTGAGATTAAGTAGAATTATATAGATTTACAGACAACTCTAGATAGAAAATAGTTGAAGTGGATATTCCGCAGATTCTTGTTTGTGCTTCTGTTTTTGTTGCACCTACTTCAGAGCAGATTCGTTGGGATGGTAGAGATGCCCAGACACATGCATTGATAGCTTTGTCTATCAAACATGCCATTATTCCTCATATTCGCTCTTGTAGAACAGCTAGGGATGCTTGGGATACACTTACCACATTGTACCAAGCTAGGAATGAGGCTCGTGTTGCTTACCTCCGAAAATAATTGGAGAGTGAGCACATGAATGAAGGTGATTCTATGGACAATTTCCTAACGAAGATCAAAGATTTAAAGGAACAGTTGATTTCTGCTGATGAGGTTATACCAGATAGCTCACTTGTGTAGACCGTTCTGAATGGTCTTCCTGATTCATACCAGAGTTTTGCTTCTACTCTTCGGTTGATGATGAAAGGCAATCCGAATGCCTTATCATTTGAGGAGTTAGTCTCTGTTCTGTTGCAGGAAGATCAGTCCAGGCAGAACAGGTCCATTATGCGTGTTGCAGATCAAGATTTCCTAGCTAGTCAGAAGGGCAAAGGAAAATGGAGCTCTTCTACTAGTAAGCAGAAATCTGCAAATGCTGCACATTCGAAGAACCAGGATAAAGATGAGAAGAAATCAGAAAAGCAAATTTTTTTTTGCAAGTACTGTAAAGGGAATGATCATATCATAAAGAACTGTCCAAAACTGGCTGCAAAAGAGGCAAAGAAAAAGGAGGCTGGAATGGTTGTTGCAGAAGCCTCTACACCAAAAACAGAGTCTGCTAATCTTGTGCAGGAAGAAGAATGGGCATTTACTACTGTTTGCAGTTTTGACCCATCCTCTCATGAGCAGTGCATGTCTGCAGTGGACTTAGATGTTTGGTACTTTGACAGTGGGGCAACCAAACATATTACCTCGCAGCGCAGTTTCTTCTCTTCACTCGAGCCTGCCCCTACAGGGAATACTGTCACATGCGCCAACAACTCCTCTTATCCTGTTATGGGAGTTGGTAAGATCATTCTGACTACTGTTGATGGTAGTTCTTTCACCTTGTCAGATGCTTTATTTGTACCAGGGATCAAGAAGAATCTGTTATCAGTTTTTGCATTAGCCAAGATTGGCTTGGTTGTGAAATTTGTTAATGACAGATGTACAGTTCATGATCTGTCAAATGGCGATGTTATTATTGCAACTGGCATTTCATGTCATAAGCTATATAAGCTCATAGACTATGAAAGATCTGTGAATGATTCGGCATGTGCAGTTCATGATTCTCAGGCTATGTCAGATGCAAAGCTTTGGCATGCACGCTTTGGACATCTAAATTTTGCTAGTTTGCTACGCCTGCAAAAATCTGATATGGTGTCTACTTTGCCCAAGCTTGAGGCACCTGGAAAACATGTATGTGAAGGCTGTATTTTGGGCAAAATGCAGCGTTCCTCCTTTCCAAAAGATGGTTCAGTTCGGGCTATGCAGAAATTGCAGCTTGTACATAGTGATGTCTGTGGTCCTATGTAGACACCCTCTTTTGGGAATTACCTTTACTTCGTGACTTTCATTGATGATTTTTCTAGGCATGCATGGGTATATCCACTCAAAGCAAAGTCCGAAGTGTTCATGTGCTTTAAACAGTTTTTGGTTTTGGCTGAAAATCTGTCAGCATGTAAAATGAGCACCCTCTGTTCTGATCGAGGGTGGGAATATATGTCTTCTGATTTTAATGCATTTCTGGCTGAACGTGGGATAAAACACCAGTGTACAGTGCCGTATACACCTCAACAGAATGGAGTTGCTGAACGAAAGAACATGTCACTCATGGAGATGGCGAGGTGCATGGTCAAGAGTTAGGCTTTACCACATAGTTTCTAGCTTGAGGCTGTCATGTGTGCAGCATATGTACTGAACAGGTGTCCCACTAAAGCACTGCAGTCTATCACTCCATATGAGGCTTGGCATGACCGCAAGCCATCTGTTGCTCATCTGCGTGTTTTTGGTTGTTTGGCATATGCATTAGTGCCTGAACAACATCGCAGAAAATTGGATGATAAGGTAGTAAAATGTATTTTTGTTGGGTACAGTTCTGAAAGTAAAGGCTATCGTCTGTATCATCCACAGACTAAACGCATTCTGGTTAGCCGTGATGTTGTCTTTGTGGAAGATGCTATTCAACCATTGCTTTCATGTACTAAGGAGACATCTGTTAGCTCCAAAGACATGTATGATACGTTGATGCCTCTTTTTACAGGTGGACAGTCTAGTGCTGGTCCTAATGAGGCAACTTCTCAGCCTTTGCAGGTTTCATATGATGATGCAGATCATTCTATTTCTGATGCAGATTTACATGATGCACTTGTTGATGAGAGAGCTGATATTGAGCAGGCAAAAACTATGCCAAAATGGCTGGTGTAGACTTTGCGTGAAAGCAAATTAGATGCACCTTTGTCATATCGTACTCGTTCAGGCTCTCATAGTGCCTCCTTTCCATCAGATTGCTATGCTATGGCTCTGTCTAGTCTCTGTGATGAGAATGAGCCTGTTTCTTTTGATGAAGCACAGAATTCAAAAAATTGGATGGCTGCCATGCAATCTGAATATGATGCCATAATGAAGAATGATACATGGTCTTTATGTGAGTTGCCTCCTGGCAAGAAGGCCATTGGCACTAAGAGCGTATACAAGCTGAAGCGTAAACCTGATGGTACAGTTGACAGGTATAAGGCTAGGCTTGTTGCAAAGGGTTATGCGTAGGAAAGAGGCATTGCTTTTGATGAGACCTTTGCACCTACATGCCGTATGACTACTGTTCGGAGAATTTGTGCACTTGCAGCCCATCATGGTTGGAATGTACATCAGTTGGACATTAAAACAACATTTCTGAATGGTGACTTGCATGAAGAAGTGTATGTTTTTCAACCCCGTGGCTTTGTACAGAAAGGGCATGAAAACCAGGTGTGCAGGTTAAAGAAGGCATTATATGGTTTAAAGCAAGCACCACGTGCTTGGTATGAGAAAATACATGCCTATCTGGTTGCACATGGTTTTGTGAACAGTCCAACTGAAAGCACCTTATATGTTAAGCGTGCTAATGATGTGCTTCTGATCATTGTTGTCTATGTTGACGACATGCTGCTCACTGGTCCTATTGAGAAGCATATTGCTGATTTCAAGGCTGATTTGCATGCCTCATTTGAGATGTTTGATTTGGGGCATTTGCATCACTATTTGGGCAATCAATTTATGCAAGTTGATGGTGGAATGGCTTTGTGTCAAACGAAATATATTGACACATTATTGCAGCGTTTTGGCCTTGAAGACTGTAAGCCTATTGCCACTCCTATGGAGACAGGTTTACGATTGAGTCTTCATGATGCTGGAGATGCATTTGATGTTGTTCTCTATCAGCAGGCTGTTGGATGCTTGATTTAATTATGCATTACTCGGCCAGATATTCAGTTTGCTGTCTCACAGATGAGCAGGTTTATGCATTGCCCAGGAGTCACGCATTGGAAGGCGGTTAAGCGCATCTTTCGCTACTTGAGTGGTACTCGGCTACTTGGGTTGTTTTATCCCAAGGGGGGACCACTACCGCCAAATTTGCATGCTTTTTCTGACTCAGATTGGGCTGGTTGCTATGACACTCGTGTGTCCACCAGTGGTTTTTGCTTCATGCTTGGTAGCTCATGTATATCTTGGTTGAGCAAGAAGCAGCCTACTGTGGCCACTTCCAGTTGTGAGGCTGAGTATAGGGCAGCTTTCACAGCGATTGTTGAGTGTGTGTGGCTCAGATGCCTTATGGTTGATTTGGGTGTTGGCCAGTCTTCTGCCACCACCATCTTCACTGACGTCAGAGCGCATTGGCAGTTGCAAGGAACCCTGTGTTCCATGCTCGCACTAAGCACATTGAGGTGCATTATCACTATGTCAGGGAGAGGTTCTCTGTTGGGGAGATCAGCTTGGCATATGTGCCCACGCAGGAGAACATTGCAGACCATTTCACGAAGGATCTGCCTAGGGAGAAGTTTGAAGCTTTCTGCAAAGCTTTGGGCTTACTTCCTTTTGTGGAGTGATTTCCACATAGCTTGGCACTTCCTTATACATGAGTGTCAGCTCCTTTTTCACCGCATCACTCCCAGGGGGGATTTGTTGATATATTTAGGTAGTGATGTGTGTGAACACACTAGGACCGCCGGGGCACTTTTTTCCCTCTTTAAGAGGTTTTTTTCCCCCAGCTTGCATATACGCCTATTGCCCTAATGGGCTACTTATCTTTGTACATTCTCTGGTAATACATTCAGTATTGTGTGTTTGTGCTCCAAGTTTCTTCTTCTTCCTTGTGCTGTTCTAGTGCTTCCACAGACATCTATCTCCAACATAGCCTACTCTCCCAAACTTCAATTAATAGAAAGAATAATTGTACAAGTGAACGGGCCTAGCATCCATGGGACCCCCCAAATCCCACAAAGTAGGGGTTGCTTAAAACTTGCAAGAAGACATTAAAAAGAAGGTTGATCACCCTTTTTTCCCCATCATGGGAGCCCACTTCTTTTAATCTTGTTGCTCTCAAGGAAAAACACTCAATGTCTAAATGGTGGGGGCCTCTTAAAATTGGAAATTCTTTTGCCTAAAATGAAAAGAGATATTTTGATGGACCATCCTTTAGGGGGGCTACCAAAGTTGGTTGCACACCTCTCTTTCCAGATCTTCTAGAGGGTCTTACCTCTTATAGCATTCCATAGTGTTGAGGAACAACCAATCACTTCACCCAATACCGCTTGCTTCTAGTTGATTTGTTCCTGTAGCAAAATGATTCTCCCAAGGGCTCGCTTGATTGACATTGACTTGGGGCAAGAAAAGAAGATTTGCACCAAGTCCTCATTGCCATGATGACATCTTTTACACCAAGCAGGGGCTCAACAAATTTTGCTAGCTTTTGAATTGGTCGGAATTCCTAGTTGGATGATTTGCCACATAAGAATCAATTTCCTAACCTTCATGAGGGGATGCCAAAGGGATTGGAACTTGAGATCCCACCTAAAATGCGACCAATCCAAATACCATCTCCTATTAAGAATGTAGTGAAGGTCCACATTCTTCTTGAATCTTGGGATTTTATCAAGAATATTGTCTTTATGCCATCTAAGACCCTCAAGGTGAGGGGAGTCATGGCCAAAAAGGAGGCGAGTCCTCAAGCCCTCCCAAGCATTGAATTGTCTTTGTAGCAGCACCATTCTTCATAGTCAAGTCTCCTCGCCACATTATTGTCCTCAAATATAATCCATTGGCATGTTTCTTGATTCCATAGATGTTTGCACAAATGGAAACCTTTGTTCCAAAGCTTCATAGATTTTTGGAGGTTCCAAGGCTCAAAAAATTTGATGCCCTTGATAGGGAACCAGATTGAATCATTTTGTCTAATATCAGTTGCCCATTTCCAATCTTTAGGGATCTTCACAAATTGTTTCACCTTCTTCCAACTCTTCCAAAGGGAACAAACTAAGTCGGAGCCTCTACAAGACACTTGATAGGGGGAGAACAAAAGAGTGAGAATATCCAAAACCTTCCACCCTAGAAGGCACACAAGCCTTAGATCTCTCTTGTTTCTAAAAATCACTTTGACCCAAGAGGCATCCTTGTTACTCCAAGCTTTAATTAACCATTTCACTACTAGTTTATTGGCCATTCCTTCAATGTCTAGAATCCACAAACCACTTTGATCTTTATGGCTTATGCATGTAGCCCATTTAATTTTGGGGACACCCCTTCTATTAAAGTCTCCCATTCAGAGAAAGTTTCTGCAAATTCTTTCCAATTCAAAAATATATCTTGGTCCTTTGGTATCCAACAAGAGAGAAAGTAAATAATCAAAGAAAGAAGGAATGTCCTAAGCACCATAGCTTGCCGCACCAAGTTGATCTACATACCTTTCTAGTAAGCCACCATTTTTGAGCTTAAAAAGAGTCCAAATCCATCGCTAACCCATCAAAACATGAAATCCCATTGGAATACATAACAAGTGGAAGATTCATCCATTGGGGATCAATTGATAGCCATGGTCAATCAGAATTTGAGGTGGATTCCCAATTATGATCCTAAAAGCGGTTTTAGAGTGGTTAGGCAACACCAAAAGGTACCAATGTTGTTTGGATAGTTATGCACAAAAGCATTTCTGTCATCAACAAAGAGTCCCATGATCATCTAGTCTTGATTGAGGGGAAGAAGAGGCCTTGAATAAGACCTAAACTTGCATGATGTTTAACAAGGTAGCGGAGGCCATCGATAGCAATCACAAAGAGAAGATGAGCCAACGAGCATCCTTGCATGATAGAAGGGGTCCTCACATAGTAGTTTACCCTTAAGGAGGCTCTTCCAAGGTATCTCTGCTGGTTGTTTCCCTTTTTTAGTAGTCTTCTTAAAAAATGAGTTTGGTATCCTTTCACGAATTATGGATCCAATGATCCAACTTTCACTCTCCTACTTATCTTCATTATTGGTGGTGAATCCATCCTCATTGCTAATGATTTATCCGGGTTTTTTTCCTTGCTAGTGGAATCCTCCAGAGTTTTTGCAACATTGCAATTTTCATAATGATTCATTCCCCCTTGATAATCCAAGTCATTGACCTCCTTGTCCAAGTTGTTTTTAGAGTCGTGCGAGAATATGGGATCCTCTCAGTAATCCCTTTAGGGATTCTTCTCCTTCTTCATCTCACTTCAATGAAGCCTTCTAGGTTTGTCTCCATGAGTTGTGTTTCCTTCCCTTTCTCATCATCCAGCAGATGTTCAGGCATACTCCGGGCCACTAAGGCTTGTTTGATCTCTATTGCATTAGTTTTTTCCTGATTTTGCTTGTTCTTGATCGATTTTTTTCTTAAAGAAAAATCTTTTATTCTATGGCCCTATAACCAACAAGGAAAACAAGGATTTGGCAAGTTCTTGTATAAAATCTCTTACCCCAAGGTTTGTTCTTCTACAATGTCTATGGAAATCTTGGAGGGGAGATCTTTGTTAAGATCTACCTTGACACAAATATGTGGGTACCATCTTGCGTTGAATGAGTGTTTCACACCTTCATAGATAAAATCATTGACATCTCTCGAGGTCAGAGGTTGACCAATGGGTGATATGATTTCCCTTTTGAATCCATATAGGAAGAGGGGTAGGTTTGGGAGCTCAATCTAGAGTGGATAGCATAGAGGCTTGGACTTATTAGGTATGAACTTAGGAAACCACTTAAACAGGCACAATGTAATTCGCCAAACATGCCAAGAACCAATTTGTAAAGCGCGGAAAGCCATATCTTCATTTTCAAAAATCGAGAGTACATGATTAGCTGGAAAGAATTGGCACTTGCTCACTATCAAGCCACGAGGGAACCACTCTTTATGGAACCATTTTCACAAAGACTTAAGAGGGGGCTTAGTACCAAACAATTGACCAATGAGACACATTCTCTTTGACTTTGAGTGCTTTGCCAAAATCTCCTCCCTCTAGAGCAAGATGACTAGGTGCTTAACACCAAAAATTTCTATAGAAGCGCCAGGGTTCTTATCCCCCCATGGTGGACCCACATTACTCACCACTAGTTAGTGGGAGATCCCAACTATGAGAGTAGAATTCAATTTAGACAAGCGAACCCAAGAGCACAAAACTTTTTTTTTTGAGCCCAAGCGAGACAAGTCAGAAAAACCTTATAACCTTAAACTTATAAGCCATCATCCACACAAAGAAGGATCTTTGAAGCCTCTAACAAAAGAGAATCAATGCAGACAAAGCATAGCACTAGAGAAAACAAAAGAGGGAACAAACTAGGCTCTCTTTCATCCTTTCTTAATCTTTTTTTTCCTTCTCTCTCTTTTCTTTTTTTTTATATTACCCTCTTTCTCTTTTTTCTTCTTATTGTTTTCTCTTTTTTTTTTCTTTTCTTTTTTCTTTTCTTTTTTCTTTTCTTATCTCTCTTTTTCTCTCTTTACTCTATTTCACAAAAAAAAAACTCTAAGAATGCCTTCCCACTGAGTAGTACATGCTATAGCATTCTACCACATGTCACATTATTATCCCACATTGTCGCCATGCCAGATTACGATCGTGATGGCCCCAACAAAATTTTCAGCAATGCACCACCAATGTAATCATGATGGTCCCACAACTAGCACCCTCCCTTAGATCACCGACTTGGACTTGATGCAATCTCGTAGAGGTGAGAAGATCTTGAGAGCATTACAATGCCTTTTCCACTTTTCACGATGGCCCCCCACACTTTTCGTGATGGCCCCACCCAGAATGCCATAAAATTTGGTAGGCTCTATTGCTAGCATGCTAAATGTGACTGCCTAATGATTGCACATCAGGAGCTTTGTGTTAATAGTAGAAGTTTCTGCAAGAAAAGTTGCTTAGTCTGATATTTAAAGTTGTTCAATTTGTTAAATCGGAGTTTGTTCAGTCAGATCTTGCTGACTCAGATTTTCGATGAGTTTGATTTTTGAAAGTTAGTTACAATCTTATTTTAACAACTTTGTCACATGATGTAAATGATTGTATTCACATGATGCAGATGCTTTGTTTATTTAATAGGACTTAGTTTCTACATGAGGAGAGGCCAAACTAAGGGGAAATCTTGGAATTTTTCTATTGAAAGTGATTGTAGCTCTATATTCATGTAATACTGGGAGCTGTTCAATGCTCAAGCTCTATACTCTTTGATAATCATGTAATCTTGTTTGATGTATTTGTATTCATTCTGAGTAAGCACTGGTGTGTGTTTCATTCTATTTGAGTAAATAGAGTGTGAATATGATATGATGCAATAGGTTTTTGCTCTGTCCGATTCGTTGTTCTTGAATATTTCTGTGTGTGTATATAATCTAGCACTGTGAGTTTTACTATGACAGATCTATTGTGTGAGCAAGTAATGATGTGTTGAAGATCCCCAACACATTTGGTGATCTTACTATGCTTGCTCAAAGAAGCAAGAAATGAATGTCGGGAAGAAGGGGAAGAGTTGGCAGAATATATTATACACGAGTGCAAACTCAAACTGGTGACATGAATCCATTTCTTGATTCATATGATTAGTACGAGGCACAAGAAGATTCAAAGTCAAGGTTTGACAAAGAGGGAGAAGGACCATGTGCAACACAAGCAAGCCTGATGGGCAGAATTTCACGAGTGTTGAGCTTGATAGAAGAAACTGCACGAGTAAGAAGGCGAATCCAATTTGACCCGCTTAGAGGGACTACCATGCAAAGACCTAGGAGTACACCTCAACCATTGCGTATGGCATAGCCACTTCCTAAACCCAAAGTCAAAGGAGCACATTTCAGAGGAGGATCAAAAGAAGATGCAGATTGCCATGTTGCTCAGTTTGAAATCAAATGGACAACAAATGGTTATCCAACACTATATGGTGATGCACTCAAATTGCAACAATTTGCAGCCACATTAGAAGGAAAGGCGATGAGTTTCTTCAGCCAATATGCTATTGCCCATTTTGCTACTTATAATGCATTAAGAACATCATTATTGCAAAGATTTAGAAGAGAAAAGACTCCCTCTAATCTTATGAAAAAACTTAGAGCAATCAGGCAAAGGAATATGTTGGTAGAATATTATGCCCAGAAATTCAAAGTTTTGGTGGAAAGATTACAAGGTAATGAGAGACCTACTGATGAGATGTTAGCAGGCTATTTCCTAAAAGGACTAAGAACTAATATTATACATACAGTGGGCAGTATTGATATAGCTAGCAGATTTGATGTGTTGGTATTAGCAACTGCTAGGGTAGAAAAGAGGTTTGGTAGATCAAAGAACAAATATAGCAATTCCAATTCAGATGAAGAATCTAATTTAGAATTGGATTTCGGAAAAGATACGACATATTCAGATTTGGAAAATGAAGAGGAAGAAGTTTTAGTACGAAGGCATCGTAAGTCAAAAGGGAAACAAGGCAAGGAAGAAGCTCTGATTAGTCATCTAAAGAAGAGTGGATATTCAATAATTGCACCCAAAGAAAAAAGGTTTTGTGACATATGTGAGAAAGAATGTCATACAACAAGTCAATGTTGGTACAATCCAAAGCATAGAGGTCATTAATCAAGGCATGACAATAGAAGCAACAATGAAGTTGCAGCAAATCAAGCAATTTCAATTAAGGGAAGAGGTGGTTTTCATAGGTAGCCACAAGGGAGATCTCCATGGAGGGAACAAGGAAATCAACAAGGACATCAACAAGGAAATCAATAAGGAAGATAAGCGAGAGTAATTCCATGTGGGTATTGCTCTACTCTAGATCATTGGATTGGTCCCAATTGCCCATTATGGGTCAAACATAGAGAGGAAAGAGGTGTACCAATTATTAGGTCTAATCTGAATAACCGGCAAGGACAACAATAACAACACGTTCGACAAGCTGCTCAGGCAAATGTCATTGTAATTGACTTATCAGATGAAAAGTTCCAGGGTGATCCAAGTTCAAGTACATCAAAAATAGGAAACAAGGAACATATGGACCATGGAATTGTGATTGTAGACAATGTATTAAGATGAAGGAAGTGGAAGTCTTGGTGGTAAAAAAAATCAAAGAACAAGGGTCCTATTGATAAGATTCTTGGTATGACCAATTTTTGGCATTCTTAATGGATGGAGTATTGCCTCAAAAATTCACTCCAAATCAGAGAAAGAAATTTGATTTAAAAAGTAGGCCATGTTTGGTGATAATAGGTGCATTATATAAAAAGGGGGTTGATTAGGAAATTAGGAGATGTGTGCTAGATTTTGAGCAAGCAACCCTGTTGCAAGAAGTGCATTTAGGAGTAGCGGGAGGACATTTATCAGGAGACATTAGAGGTAAGAAGATTTTGTAGGCTGGGTTGTGGTGGTCTACGATATTCAAGGATGCTCATGATTTTGCAAAAAGGTGTTTTATTTGCCAAAAAATAGGTCAACCAAATAATGCAGATAAAATGATTGATCACCTATTTTTACCATTAGACTCATTTTAGAAATGGGGGATGGATTTTGTTGGCCCAATTAAGCCAATTACTCATCATGGAAACATGTATATTTTGGTAGCAACAAATTATTGTACAAAGTGGGTTGAGGCGGTTGCATTTAAAGAAAGTATGGTAGCAAGTATAGCTAAGTTTCTCTATCATAATATCATGAATAGATTTGTATGTCCAATGGAATTAGTGAGTGATAGAGGAGCTCATTTTCTTAATGAGGTAATTTTAGAATTAACAAAGACATGCACAAGAAATCTATAGCTTATCACCCATAGGCGAATGGTCAGGCAAAGAGTACCAATAAGACTTTATTAAGGATTCTTAAAAAACTAGTACATGATAATCAGAAGAATTAGGATTTGATGTTAGATTCAACATTACGGTCATTCAAAACGGCTTTTAAGGTAACACTTCGAATGAAACCATTCAGATTAGTATATGGTTTAGAAGCTGTTATTCCAATGGAATTTGTGGTTCCAAGTTTACGAGTAACTACGAAAAAGATGTCTCCAGAATCATCAGTTAAGCAT
Source organism: Ceratopteris richardii (assembly GCA_020310875.1). NCBI lineage: Eukaryota > Viridiplantae > Streptophyta > Polypodiopsida > Polypodiales > Pteridaceae > Ceratopteris > Ceratopteris richardii. The sequence goes on along the minus strand of CM035418.1, from coordinate 123,038,940 downwards.
AGAAAAAATTACCTTTTACAATTAGAGGAAGATCATTTGGTGAGTTCTTATATCAAACAAATCATTCAAAGGAGGAGACAAGCTTGGGTAAATATGAATATTAAATTTAAAGTATTTCAAGTCAAAGTCTGGGTTATGGTTTACAATTCTAAATTAGGATGACACCCAGGAAAGCTAACATTGAGGTACAAAGGTCCATATGAGGTTGTCCAGATTTGGGGCATGGAACTTTTCTTGTAGCAGATGTGTTTGGTACTAAGATGGAAAAACCTATCAATGGGTTTCAGCTAAACAAATTTTAGGGTAAACCTCCACACATGGACTGGTTAATAGCAAGTTTGGCATAGATAGAGTTTGATCCAGATAATCAATGCAACATCAATAACGATTACAGATGTAATAAGAGTTGCTTATTTGGATTTTTCTTACTTGGATTCTGTTTTCTTGACCTTTGTTGGTCGGATTTTATGAAAATTGGTTTCTCCTTACTTAAGTGGGTTTCAGATAAAGGATTGTGGTTTCTGGTTCTTTCAGTCTGATGCTATGCAGTCAGATTTCAGATCACCCTAGTAGAATTAATTGGAGTTTGGTTGCTCGAATGTTGCTTGATCGAATTGTACTAGGCCAGATTTTGGTTAGTCAAAAAATACCAGCGAAATAGTGTTTTCAACGATGATCTGAAAGGGCAAAACTTGAATCATTATTTGGATTTCACTTACAAATATTTAAATCATGGCTATGTTGGGTTATGCATTTAGATATTTCTTTCATACGAACAAGTTGGGTTGCATGAGTGCGTTTTCATTCTACTCGCATACTTTGCATGTGGGTCAGTATGCCTAAAAACAAGTCGACAAGATTAACAATAGTTCTTCTGTCCAACTCTGCTGTAGAGATGAGGGGTCGATTGAGGAAGAAAGAGAGTGTTGTGTGAAAGGAAGATACATCAACTGAGGAGCATGATAGTTCTATGCAAGAAGAAGAAGGAGATTAGACGTTATTTGCAAATAAATTAGCTCACTCATTAATGGATCCTTACACAGATTTCAAGCTAGAGCTAGATACCAATACACCAGTAAATGCAGCATGGTTACAACGGATAGCTTTCTTTTCTTTTGCAGCATTACCTTGGGAGAATTAGAAATCCAACTACTATGCTAAAATTCAATTCGATATTATACGCGAAAGTAAAGGTCAGATATCGTAGCACGTAAGGTTGTCTCCTGAATTTAATTTGAAACTTTTTCATTTAATGATTATCAAGGAGCCAATAGTACCAAAATGTCCAGATCATGCATTAAGAGAGGAATTTGGGCCTAGGGAAGGTGTTAGGAAATATTATATGCTCAAGAATGCGAGAAGGGAGCAGTTCAAGTGCTATGCTTCATTGTGAAGTAGGATTATATGTCTAAAGATAATTATGCACCTCTATGTTGGACAAAATGAGCAGAGAAAATTAGGTGGGCTCATTGGATATAGGACCATATGTATGGAGATATTTTCTTGTCCGACAAAAGAAAAATGCAGTCAAAGAGTAGGTTGTCTACATATTTGGTAGCACTATTTCAATTTGTTCAAAAAGTGGAGAAAGGTGATGTTATATGGCTAGGTGTAGGTTTGCAGCAACAAGTGTCACTTGTGCAAAAGCAAAAAGAAGTGGAATGTGTTACATTGGAGGACCAACAACAAAATATGTATCAAACATTATTGAAGGCAAGTTATGAAGCGGATGAGGCATTATCAACTGTGAAGAAGATTAAAGCAGAGACTCCCAAAATTACTAGTTTACATGATGAGCTGATTAAGGTAATGGAAGAATCAGAAATGCCTATAGTTATGGGGAAGAATTTTAGGTTGTCAAAGAAAAGAAGAATGGATTTGACATTAAAGATGCCAATTGTATGGTTACCTTTTGAGGAGATGCATCAGACATCTTTTGTGGCCATAACAGATGTTCAAGATGCATATTAGAAATTGAAGATGGCACATCAGTTTATGGTGAAACAACAAGAATTATTAAAACAACAAAAGTTGTTGAACGAAATACTAAATTGAGAGGAATATCAATAGCAACAAAAGTAGGTTCAAGGTTTGCAGATGGAGTTATAGTTGAAGATGGAACAATACGAGGTAGGTATGGCAGATTTGAGAAAAAGGCAAGCTATAGAACTAGTAAAGGTAAAACAATCTTTAGAGGTATTTGAAGATTGGATAGTAAAGATGCAAGAGATGGTGAGCAAGAAGATGAAAAGTTTGGCAGAGGCAAATGTAGCATTACAGTTGGAGAATGAGGTATTAAATTTAAGAATTAAACCTTTGCAAGTGTTGGAAAAATAGATGTTGCAGATGGAAGAAGTAGAGATGGATAGTGTATTAATGTCTAGAATAGATATGGGTTTAATAAAGCAACAAATGCAAAAGAAAATGCGGGAATTCTAGAATGGTATTAAAGAGATACTGGAAGCTTTAATTCAGTATCCTTATGAATTTTTACAAGCTGGTTTTGTTTCTCAATATGAAAGTCGGTTGTTGGAGATTATTGAGCAGAATTAGAAAGACAAAGAGGAATTACTGCAGTAAATAGAAGAGCTAAAGGGTAAATTGTTACAATAGGATATGAGGGAAGAAATGAAGGATCAAATTCAACAAGACAATTGGGGAACAAGTAGTTCAAAGGGTAACTATGGTGCAAATGTATACTAAAGTAGAAGTTGAGAGAGTTGCAGAAAGTATGTCGATATCAGAAATGGCACAAATGGAGAACCAAAATAGAGAATTGAGTGTGGTGGTGATTGATCAAGGGTTTGTGTGTTCAGGTCAGATTTTTACAAATCATCCATTGGGTAGTGCCAAGTGTTAATAGTAGATGTTTTTGCACAAAAAGTTGCTTAGTCGGATATTTAAAGTTGTTCAGTTTTCTAAATTGAAGGTTGCTCAATCGAATCTTTCTTACTCAGATTTTTGATGAGTTTGGTTTTTGAAAGCTAGTTACAATCTTATTTCAACAACTTTGTCGCATGATGTGAACGGTTGTATTCACGTGATGTAGAAGCTTTGTTTATTTAATAGGACTTAGTTTGTACATGAGGAGAAGTTGAACTAAGGGGAAATCTTAGAATTTTCCTACCGAAAGTGATTGTAGCTCTATATTCATGTAATACTAGGACCTGTTTAGTGCTCAAGCTCTGTACTCTTTGATGACTATGTAATCCTTTTTTATGTATTTTTATTCATTCTAAGTAAGCACTGGTGTGTGTTTCATTCTATTTGAGTAAATTGAGTGTGAATATGATCTAATGCGGTAGATTTAAGCTCTATCCGATTCACTATTCTTGAATATTTCTGTATGTTTATACGGTCTGGCACTCTGAGTATTATTGTGAGAGATCTAATGTGTGAGGAAGTAGTGACGTGTTGAAGAACCCCAACACCTTGACCTACCAAAATTGACACCATGCTGATGCTAGACATCGAGCTTGCCCCCACATTATTGCGATGACCCCTCAAACTATCGCATGTCCCATCCAAAATGGCACAATGGACCATCCAGAATGTCAAGAAGGCATGTCCACAATGTCAGAGTCGAAGTATAGCACACTGTTTTCTAGGTTCGGGGAATGGGGATTACCGAAAATAGTTTCCACTAAATTTCTATTCCCTGAATATGGCTCTCAAAACATTGCTTGACCATAAATAAATTTCAAATAGATAGAATTGAGAATACAACAAGATAGAGATATGTTAGAGAAAAGTGTTCTACGTTACAGTGAGTGCAACAATACAACAAATTATAGAATTAACTTTCGGCTTCCATGTTACTGTCTTCCTATTCCTTTTTACACTCTTGGATTTGTGTTATACAATACGGGGTTGAATCATTTTTAACCTCCCTTGACCGGTTACAACACACAAGAATGATTAAGCTTCCTGGGAAGTTCTAGGGACATTTACAAATACAATTTACAAAAGTACCAAAATCTGAATAATTACATAAATTTGGGTAGTTGTACCAGTGTCAACCTAACACTTGCATGCACAATGGACTTGAAACCACTAAATTACATCTCATCTATATCCGAAGGTGTATTTTGTGTACCTAAATCATACAAAAATTCATAAAAAACTTCATGGAGTTGAGCTATTCTAGATTCAAGTAACTCTCGAAAAAGCTCCTCGTTAGGACCGTTTGCTAAATGAGTTTTCTAGGTTCCTACTTCCACTTTAGCTTCCCAAAATTCTATTGATAATCTATCCAAAAAATCATGAGTGGTTTCCTTTGCTTCTTCAATCTGCATCCGTAATTGTTGAATCTCTGAACAATGTTCCACCCTGCACAATGTTTCACAATCCTTTTGCAACCAAAACATGTCGCATCATATAAGCCCATAATGGGTAGTTGGTACCATCCAACTTATCCTCAACAGCCAACATACGGAATACATCACTGCTTTCAGCCATGGCCGGTGACTAAAATACCTTGATGCAGAAAATTGAATGTATCTCAAAAAGTTGAACAGAACTGCCCAAACGAGTTCTGCTAGACCTGTAGCAGACTTCGAGACGCTTAAATTGGTGAACAAAAACTGGTATATACCTTTGGCACAAAAAGATGAAATAGCCTACACAAGCACTGCGATAGTGCATTCGAAGGCCGAAACGAGTTCAGATCGCGATTTCAACACCACACAGCGAAGCTGTTTTGATCTCGGAAACACGTTGAGTATGCTCACCAAAATTCGTGTGATTCTGAGACTGCAAACGGAGGAGTGTCGACAGCGCCCTAGATGAAGCGACGACCTGCTCTGATACCAATTGTTGGAGATAGATGTCTACGGAAGCACTAGAACAACACAAGGAAGAAGAAGAAGCTTGGAGCACAAACACACAATACTGAATGTATTACCAAAGAATGTACAAAGATAAGTAGCCCATTAGGGCAATAGGCGTATATACAAGTCGGGGGAAAAAAACCTCCTAAAGAGGGAAAAAAGTGCCCCAGCGGTCCTAGTGTGTTCACACACATCACTACCTAAATATATCAACAGGCTATCACTACACTTCCTTTAAAAAAATATACAATATCAATTGTTTTAATTCAATTTGATGTTGTTTATGATATTTCATATTCTTCTACACTTTATATAAAAATATGATGATTATGCGAGCTAGGAAAGCCAGTTATTTTCAAAACTACAAGAAATGCTAAAAATTTATGCTAATGTTTGAAACCTTTTCAAGAAACATACACCAATAAGGTTATATGATATTTTGAATAAGGAAATTTCATTAGGCCTATTGAAGTTGAGTTCTTTATAATAAGTCATAAAGATTGTTAAAACATGACCAAAATTAGATTTATCCATGCGTAGTGAAATAATCCACTAGTATTGTTCATGTGAGTTATTTTAGTTTTAATGAGCCCCTCTTAGGTATCTATAAAAGATGAGTGATTAATAACATTCTTTACTATTTTTTTTGGAAATGTTCATAGCTAGATTTTGATGGTACTTGGTGACTACGATCTAATTACATATTTAGAACTATCTTTGTATGTCTCTCTCCATTGTGTAACTTCTTCAAAACCCCTTCTTGTTGTATATATTTTACCCAAAAAAAAAGGAATGCACATGGGAAAAACATGTTCAATAATTTCAATATAGCTTTAACTTTGTCCTCTCGTGAAGGAATAAGTTGTGTATGTGAAAATTAGGCTCTAACTATTTTTCTAGTTTCCAAAAGAGGGTGTCCATGCATAGGACCATAAAAATCACTGTGAACAAGATGCAATTTCTAAGTAGCTCAAATTGAACCATCTTTTGGAAACGAGGAATGCTACATTTGCCCAAAGTACAGCCTTCACACACATGTTTACTGGGAGCCTCAAGTTTGGGGAAAGAGGATGCCATTCCAGATTTTTGTGGGCGTCGCAAACTAGCAAAATTTAGATGACCAAAGCAGTATACAAGTGACTATGTAAGATCATGAATCAAGTAACCCCCATCAAGTGACAACAGTGCCGAGAGCTATCTTGTGGTAGAGCTTTAGTCAAAGCATTTGCATCATCATCTCGAGTATGAACCTTCTCAAGAATAATGTGCTCAGTGGCTAAGCAATCTCTAATGAAGTGATACCTCACCTCAATGTGCTTGGCCTTTACATGATAGATTGGATTCTTAGCCAACGCAATGGCACTCTGACTATCACTGAGCAAACGAGGTACATGCTGAGGTAAACCCATATCACAAGCAAGATGAGAAAGCCACAATGCTTCCTTACATGCCTCACTTGTTGCAACATCCTCTGCTTCTATGGTGGAAATAGCTACACATTCTTGAAGACGAGATCTCCAAGAGATATCACTTCTATCAAAATGAAAAGTGTACCTTGATGTAGACTTACAATTGTCTACACAACCAGCATAGTCAGAATCTATGTAACCAATAATGGATGATTTCCCTCTACCTAAACATAGACACATCCTTAGTGCCACTCAGACATCTCAAAATCATCTTGATTGCTTCCCAATGTTTCTTGCCAAGATTAGAAATATATCTGCTCACAACTCCCACTACAAATGCAATGTCGGGTCTCGTAGCTACCACAACATACATGAGACTACCAACACTAGAAAGATAGGGAATTTTGGTCATGAATTCCTTTTCCTCATCTTATTTGGGGCAATTATCCTTGCTCAATTTCACATATATGTGTAAAGGTGTACTCAATGCCTTTCCACCCTGCATATTGAACCTATGAAGTACTTTGGATATGTACTCACTTTGAGACAAGTGTATGCATCTTTTACTCCTATCACGAGTAATGTGCATGCCACAATATGGCATCCCCCAAATCCTTCATATCAAATGTCTCACTCAACTTCTTTTTTAGAATTGACAAGTCATAAGAGGACTTCCCAGCAATCAACATATCATCGACATAAAGTATCAAGCATATCAAGCTGCAGTCTAAGCATCTCTTTGTGTAGAGACAATGATCCTCATTGCTTCGGGAATAGCCTTGAGACTTCATAAAAGCATCAAGCTTTTGGTACCATTGTCTAGGGGACTGTTTAATTCCATACAAGTTCTTCTTGAGCTTACAAACTAGCCTTTCCTTGCCATGAGCTACATAACCCTCTAGTTGTTCCATATAGATCTTATCTATAAGATCTCCATGCAAGAAATCATTTTTCACATCCATTTGGACTAGTTCTAAGTGCTCCATTACAATGAATCCAAGCAACATGCACATAGTAGTCATCTTGACCATTGGAGAGAAGATTTCCTCAAAATCAACATGTTTTTGCTTAAAACCCTTTGCAACAAGTCGTGCTTTATACTTTGGAGAAGCACTATTTGATGTGAATTTCAACTCATATACCCATTTACATGGTAAAGATTTCCTACCTTTTGGCAAAGGTACGAAATCCCAAGTACCATTCTTGTGAATAGAATCCAACTCACTCTTCATGGCATGCTCCCACTTTAGATGATCCTCTATTTGCATAGCCTCTTTGTAGCAAGAAGGCTCATTGGCGTCTGTTAGCATAAAAAAATCTAAACCTAGAACATATCCAGCACATGGATGTGAGACACATGTAGAGCATCTCAATGGTTGCTGAACATTTTCGTTAGCCCTATAAGAGTTAGGAACATTCATTTCATTTAACAAAGCTCTAGCCACTTCTACTATGTATCTATTCTTCCTACTTTTCCAGCAGCATCATCCATGAAAGTGACAAAGTAAAGAGAACTAGCTAATGACCTTGTGGGCATAGTACCACACACATCTATATGAATGAGATCTAAAGGCTAAATTGATGAGGCAATGTGCGTTCTATGCACATTCTGGTTTGCTTTCCATATTGACAATGCTCACAAAATGAAAAATCAGAAAAAGATAGCACAGGTAAGTAGCCACAACGAGAAAGATTTTCCATTCCACTACGAGATATATGGCCCAAATGACCATGCCAAATACAAGCCATAGGCTATTCAGTAACAGCTAACAAGTGTTCTTTCTGTGATACAAATCAAGGATAAAGTGAGCCAACTTTGCTTTCTTTTGCAATAACCATATTTCCCTTTGATATGCAAAAGGACTGGGCATAGAACACCACCTTGTAACCAAGGTCATCAAGTTGACCAACTGACAGCAAACTGCATAAAAATTGAGGTACATAGCATACATTATGCATAGTAAAGTCTGAACCATCAATGAACTGCACAACCATATCTCCAATCCCCACAACGTCACAACCACAAGTGATATCATATCATCTAGGGCAGTATCGTGTATCATGAGCCAATTGGTATCATATCGTGTTGAAGAGGTATCGGGTATCGGGAGTGAAAGGTATCATGTATTGCCTATAGAGAAGTATTGTATCACTAGAGTTGGTATCATGTATCGTCCTCAGCAAGTATTGTGCAAGTCAACCGATATCGTATCATCCCTAAGAGGTATTGTGTATCGCCAAAAAGCAGTATCATCTCGAAGGAGTATTCTATATCGTACCGACTTGGTATTGTGTATCATGAAAAGAGGTATCGCCCAAGAAGGTATCATGGGTTTAAGGGAATTAAAAGATCTTGGAAGAGAATAGGGAAAGGAAACAAAAACTTGGTATACTACAAGAAACCTAGCACCTAGGTGGTGAATGAACTTGAGATCTGGACGAGTGTTAGGCAGTCGAAGAAGTGTCATATCTTCTATAGGAAAAGCAATCCAATCAAGCCATTATTCTATCTACTTTGACACATCTAGTGACTCTGAGGAGGAAATACCTATGGCTTCTAAGGACATGCATCTGTACCTAGGGAAGCTTTATGTCTACTATAGAGGGAGAATATCGGACCTCTCTACAATATGTGTCCACAAACCTACAAGGATTACCCATTTACTCGATGGTCTAAAAAGGTTGGTAGCAAGAATGGTAAACACTATAAAGTAAAAAATAGTTCCAAGACTAGCCGTCAAGTATGAAGGTGGTTTGTACATGGACAAGATAGGCGAGATTACATAGTGACCAAAAATCATGACTAGTTTAATGAAAGGGGAGAGTTAGAGGGATAAGGAACACCCAGAAGACCCAATCATGGAGCCATTGTGACTACCCCAAGGGGAAAGTCAGTAGTGACTCAAGTATTGAGAGGGAATCGAATACCTCAAGATGACTATTTAATGGATGTGTATTTGATACATGGATCAGATTTGCTCCTACAAACTGATTCACCTACACGAGGAGAAGGTATAAATCCAGTAACTATATATGAGCTGAGTGATCCGAAGGATGTGTCTAGAGTTACCTAGCTAGACCAAAATCAAAGGAGATATTGGCCGGTAGATGAAGTGGATAGGTCATGGCTCAAGTATATAGGGTTGCATGTATTCCCTCCTCGAGAGAAGGCAACTACCTCGCAAACCCCCTTTGGAACCCATGAAGGGATGGGAAATGTGACTTCAAGACAAACTAGCCAACATAGTGTTCCCATCATACCTCATATGCAATTCGCTATGCCAGGAGTGAATCCCACCAGCCAAGCTAGCCAAGGAATAGGAAATGTAAATAGACCAAGCAAGATCACCTCTAGGTGTAGGACTAGGAATACACCCATTAAAACTAGTAGTACCTATAGTAATCAGACCCCTTGAGCCAAGGAGAAGACAGAGACCAATCCAGGTGGCCAAATGCATGCGGAATCATTACAAAGGAACTAGAGAGCCTTATGATAACATAGCAGAATTCAAACAAGTACTGTGAGCAGAGCAAGTGGACGACTTTTTCATGCAATATGAATCCTTTGGGTTAACCCTCACAAGAACAGCCTTGACTTGGTTCCAACCCTTGGATCCAAATCGCTTTGGTAATATCAAACAATTCTTCCAAGAATTTATTGGGGAATTCACAAAGTGATGGATTAAGCACAATTTGTCATCCTTAATCCATAGTTTCAAACAAGCTCCCAATGAAACCATGAAAGATGTAGCTAGAAGATTCAATCAATATGTCAACCAATATCCTATGATGGAGAGGCCATCTCAGCAAAAAATGATATCCTTATTTCTAGATGAACTGACTAAGGAAATGTTGAGAGCCTTGGTATACATAAAATGATTACAAACATTGAGTGAGTGTTTTCAAGAGTGTATAGATTTGGAAGATAATTTAGCAGACGGTCTTAAAACTACACAAAATTTGACCAAATCAGAGGACACAAGGATCAATGTGACTTCTAGTTCAAGTAATGTGGAGGAACTAGCAGAATTGGTAGCAAAGAAGTTATGAGTGCAAGGATAGAGGAACTACTAGAACCCCCCCTCAATGTTATGGAGATGTACATTGTGCAGAGAAGACCACCCATCCCATGTGTGCACAAGAGGAGGTTTAGGGATGTCACAACCTTATCCCTACCATAGACAACCAATTGAGGGACCCACCATGTACTGTCACATTGAGCAAAAATACACCAACCACAACACCAAGAATTGCCCATTTAACAGACAGCCAAGACTAGTGGTGCAACCATAATATAGACCATATGGATATCCTCCTATGGAATGAGGTAGAGAAGTTGCTAGGTACAATCCACCTCAGAGAGCACCTAGACCATATGAACATGGAGGATATGGTCAACCACAACCAGCACTACGACAACAACCAACCCATCCACAGAATGTAGTGCCAGTTAAGTACACTCAATCAGAGGAAAATCTAGAAAGAGTTATAGTATCAACAACACCCTTGGCTAGTGCAGAAACAACTTATCAAGGATTTGACCAAACCCAAGGAGATTATTACTCTTATGATGCGAGCTTAACATATTATGTCCAGACTTATGATCAGTAGTACTATGGATACGAGGGATATGAAAATTCCTATGGACCAGAGTATGTGAATCTCATGTACACAACATTAAAGGTCCAAACTCCAATGGGACCAACCACTAGACCACCAGCCCTGAGAGGACCATGCTATAGGTGTGCAGGAGATCACTTTGTAAGGGAATTCACTTTGCCATACACCCCCTCCCCCAAGTATGGGAAGGTTACTGTAATGAATGTGGCAAGGAACAGTTGTTTCGAGATTGTCCAAAAAACCCCAACAAAGTTCCTACCACCACATAGATCAATGTGATTGAAGTAATTGAATCATTGGGAAGTGATAAGGAGTACACAGTACCACTAAAAGCTATCACTAGAGACCGCACCAAGGAGAGTGTGGTAAAGGAAACGCCATGCAAGATTGAGGTGGATAAAAGATTAGAACCTAAAATTGAAGCAGTCAAGGATTCAGAAGACCTAGATGACATGGATAAAACTAAGAAGACACAAAGATGGAAGGTAATGAGAGAAAAACTCAAGATAAATGGAGAAGAAAGAAAAGTGAAGAGGAGGAGAAAATTGTAGAAGAGAAGAAGAAACTTCAAGAATGAGAGATTCAAAGAGATTAAGTGTCAATAATCCTAGAATTAGAGGGAGAGTGGCCACATGACGTGTGGGTCAGGATTCAAGAGGAAAGGTGGAGAAAGAATGATAACTCTCCAACACCCTTTGAAGAATTATACACTTGGGAAAATCAACCTCTAACGAACTTAGAAGAGGTATATGACCCATTCTAGATCAAAATTGGGAAGATGCAAACAACGTATCCACACTGCCCAATTACATGGGAGAGTATGAGAGAAAGTCAGAAGTATTCCATGCTCCCACGATCAAGGGCAAAGAAGAAAGATCACAAAATGAGATGTCACATAACTTATCAAAACTCAAGAAAACAAAAATACAATGTTCATTAACTATAGAGGAATTGTTGCAAGTGAAACCCCAGCTGTGGAAGCAATTGGTTGAGCACTTGAAGATAGAAGCAACAGAATTGACCAATGAGAATAAAGGAGTAGAAGGTCCTCCAACAATCCAAATCCCAATAGATAAAGTTGGAGAATTTAGTGAGGGAGATGAAGGAAACACATGTCTACCCATCACCTTTAATGGATACATGACTAAACCAATTTTAGACACTAGGGCGGGTGTAAGCATAGCCACCAAGGAGATTTTGGGAAAATGGGGAAAGCCAGCCCTGCGATCAACATGCATGAAACTTCAACTAGCAGATGCTCATGTGGAGAGGCCACTAGGAATCCTCATAAAGATTAGGTTGATCACATGCAGAGTAAAATTCGAACATACTTTAGCCATTTTTCAATTTGGAAAAGCTAGCCATTACGAGATGATTTTGGAATGACCATTCATGAGACAACTAAGAGTTGTGCAAGACTAGGGAAGAGATGCATTGTGTCTACAAAACCAGGGTGCCTCGACAAAGATAAACTTACACACCTTCTTGCATAGGGATGTACCCCCATTACAATCTAACCGAGTCCACAAAGGAGAAGACAATCTATCCATTCATAGCACAGGATCTAATGACCAATCATGGATGAGGGAAGATGGATGTGCAAGGAGGAAAAAAAAGAACAAAGGAAGACACATTTATGGACCATAGGACACTAGAATTACAGACCCATAGAAGATCAAGCTTACATACCTCAAATCTTTCCTGAAGAAGCATTTGAACCGCACGAATGGATAGAAATACTATCCACTTTAGATGTGTGTGTTAACGAAGAAGTGTTGACCATGAATGAATGTATACATGGAGAAGGATATCACGTGAATCTTTACATGGTAATCCTCCAAGAAATGGAAAATGGGGAATTATTGTAAAAAGAATGGAGAGAGGACTATGAGAGTATTGAAATGGAACCAAAATTTGATTCTGAAGAATTATACCTGAAAGAGATTCAACCCACCAAGAATGTAGAGGTACCAAAAGTGTTCACCATAGAAAAGCATCAAAAGAAATTAGACAATGAGGAAGTTCTACATCAAGCAGAACAACCACCAGATCTTTTTGAGGTTTTGAAACATTTCAAGAGATATGAAATAGAAGAGCCAAAAGAAGTCCAAGACGAAGAGGCCTACGATAATAAGGAGCAAACCAAGAAAGTGATAGTAATTTTGGAAGAGGAAGAAGAGAGATGCACCTACATAGGGAAGGATGTATCACCTGAAGAAGAGCAAGAATTGGTAGAACCAATCGGAGAATATAGGGATGTATTTGCATGTACCTACAAGAACCTCAAGGGAGTGGATCCATCCATGTTTTCCCATAGAATCCCAATGACACCTAGGGCAAAACCCTCAAAACAAAGACCATACACATATAATGATATCTATTCTACAAAAATTAAGGAAGAAATCGACAAACTATTAGCTGTAGGATTCATTTATGAGATAGAGCATAAAGAATGGGTATCACCCTTAGTTGTCATACCCAAAAAGAATGGTAGACTTAGATTATGCATCAATTTGAAAAAAGTTAATGTAACTACTATTTGAGATAGTTACCCATTACCCATAACTGATCACCTTTTGGAAAGAGTAGCAGGCAAGGAAGTCTATAGCTTCCTCGATGGATTCTCAGGGTATAACCAGGTAGCAATGGAAGATCAAGATAAGATAAAATTTGTGACTAAAATGGGGGGTATACGCTTTTCAAGTGATGACATTCAGACTCACCAATGCTCCGACAACTTTCCAAAGATTGATGTGTCATGTATTTAAAGAATTTCTAAGAAAAAGTATGGAAGTTTATGTAGATGAATCATGCACATATTCCTGTAGAAGGATTGAACACATTCCTGAGTTACAAAAGATCTTCGAGAAATGCAGACAATATAGAGTGTGTTTGAATCTAGAGACTATTGATTCTTGGTGTGCAAGAACGAAGAACTCCTCAAAGATTTGATCCTAGCTCAAGACTGGATTTTTGAAAATGAAGTTAGCGTACATCTCACACAGGGATACATATCAGCTAAAGTAGGACACAAAGAAGTTTTTAGTTTGCTAGAAGCTAGAAAACCCAGAGTGACTCAAACAATAGTACCTCAAGCAGGAAATGTCGAGGAGAGTAGAGACGAAACCCCCACTTTGTTCATAAATCACAAAATTCATAACCCCGATGTATTCACATCTTGCAAAGTACCACATGATCCTTTAGACACTTCTCCCTTAAAAAAATGAAACTACAAGGATGAGTGAGAACATTTCATTCAACCACTTTAGCAAGCATAATAAAAAGCCTACATGTATGTCGACCATGAGAATACACCAAAGGTCTAATACATGATCACGATGGATTTAGAAGGATCAATTGCAACAGCAAGAAGAATGAAAGGTTGGATGTATCAATCAACAATCTAAGACACAAAACTATAGCTGTCAGATGCAATTGCCATGGAACAAACCAAGAATCCTATGCTTATGGCTTCCAAAGCCATTGATCAAAATGGAAAGAAGAAAACGATAGATTTGGATCCCAAAGGACATTAAACGACAAGCAAAACAAGAAATGGAAAAACTGATTAAGATGCCATATCATTGGAATCAAGCAAACAAATCAATCACCCTAGATGGAAGAAATTCTGATATGACAACCCAGAAAACCCAGTTTAAGGACAGAAGAAGGGCATACACTACATTTGCAAATGAAGATAAGAAAACACAACAAGAGCAAATGCCACGACAGCTGAAAAAAATTCTAATGTGGAGAAGAAGCAACAAGGAATTGACCAAGAGGATCAAGGAGACTCTTCTTGCGCTCATAAAGAATCAATTGCATCTAGAGTATGCATGATAGGGCCACACTACAAGGCCACGCATTTGGCACACAGCTTCTTCAATGAAAATAGTGGTGCACATTTCCATAATCAGAATAGGACTTAGCATGTACTATCATAGGAATGATCAAATGTTGTAAATAAATAAATGATTTGGCTATAAACTAATTTCTTGTTTTCTTTGAGACGTAGAATAAAAAGAAAAAAATATTGTAAGGAACCTTACTTGACTCTACTTATGAAAGGGGGATACCGAGCCATGGGAAACGATGAGTCCCTACACACAAGTAACTGGACAAAATTGATCTAGTCTCAAAACTAATTCTCTAATACGTTGAAAGTGCAGATGGCTTTCGAAGACTCTAAAGAAACCATTCAAGAAGAGGTGTTGGAGTTCCCAATGAAGAGCATAACTAAGGCCAAAGGACATTGGTCTTGGGAAGACCAACCAGCGGGAGAGCACTTGTTCTTGGTGACAATCAAAATCATGGACACCGATCATCAATTCTCGATGATGTCCCAAGACTTCAAGATCTTGCATGAAATCCCAACAACACTGGACGTCTTGAAAAAGGTTGGACTGAACAAGTATGTTGAATTGCCTATCTACAAGCCAGACTTCCAATGATGTACTCAAGTGATGAACACACTCCATCGAACCTTGGACACGCCAATAGTACTAGAAGAAAAAGTTCTTAATGTAGAAGGAGAATGGGTGACCAGCCAATTTACGTAGGAACTGATCAAAGAAGCATTCAGATGGGCCAAGGATGGCACCACTGATATGAAAGAAGAGAGTCATGGGAAAAAAACAAGAATGTTTTTGGATACTAATCACATTGATATCGAAGAGGTAGTGCATTTGGTGCGTCAACATTTCCATTTCCTAACCTGCACTGATATATGGTGCCACAGAAGATAGGGGTTCAATTATTATCTCATGCAACCAAACAAATAGGCAATGAAATAAACTTGACACCCTATATTCAAGAAAGATTTTTTGAAGCCAAGAAACAATGTGGTCATAAGAAATTTATAAATGGAAGCTTGGCATTAATAGTGTTGATCTACCAAGCATTAGGTATTCGATAGAATCTCAAGGATATGCCATCTTCTACAAAAATGGCTAAATACGTGAATTCAACAATGGTACCTAAAACAAAGAAAGGTGTACGAGTTACAAAAGAAGCCGGAACAAGCTCACAACCAATGATGCAAGGAGCAAAATGACTAAGGGAAGTATTAAAAGAAGAAGAAGTAACTCCAACATCCAAGCAGATACATGTACTCCCAAGAACACAAGTAGAAAGGCCCACACCCATCACCGAAACAGAGCTCCAAGAAGCCATGGAGAAAACTTATGAGTTCATGGAAGGACAATTCAATATACCAGTTCAGGGGCATCATTACCATCAATCCCATACATCATCTCACCATATGTGAGGCAAGAGACTAACCAAGTTCCATGGATATAGAGAGTTGGGATTGGTCAATTCAAGGTCTTCATCTGAAATTCAAGAAGACCATGACAAATCGACCATGAACATGGAGATACAAAGCAAATCAAATGATGATCGAGGGTGGGAAGAATTGAATCTGGTAACAGATTCACATGAAGTGGACATCCAACAACGGGACCAAGCACAAGATACTACACTCCAAGATGAACTAGAAGAGAGACCACAAAAGGAAGATATACATACATTTAAGATGAATGACACGACAAATCTTCAAGTCATAGGAATTACTCTTGAAAGTCAATCTACAATGAAGATTCCGAAGGCAAAACCAACACAAGAAGAAGTAATGGAACAAGAACCATTTACTCCAATTAAGGTGGTCATAGAGCCATCACCTCTGGATGTAACATTTCAAGGCAGTGATACGAAGTTGACTATAGTCCGAGAAGAAGAACATCACATTCAATTGCACATCAGGCAACTGCATAAGGAGACAATGCATGTTGAAAAGGGAAAAGACATACAAACGGGTGAAGAACTTGCTATACCTACAACATGGCTAAATGTGGATGTGGCACAACTAAAACCTGTGGTAAAACAGATGATTCAAATGGTCATGGACTCCCAACAGGAGCTCATGGAAGTGGATATGGATTACAACAAAGCATTAGTGGAGAGCATCAATTTAAGATGCTAAGTGAAGAGCTATCTGCAAGAATGTTACATGCTCAATAGACATTTACACATAACGAGGAAGAAATGAAAGAAGCTTTGGAAAAATGTAAAATGCTTACAGAGGAAAATCAAATGCTACAACATCAGCTCAAGGAGCTTCAAAATAAATATGAGGCCAGTGAAGTAGAAAAATTCTGCACATCAAATCAAAACAAAATATTAGAAGCTCAGATAAAAGTATACATGGATGAGGTAGATGACTTAAGGAGCAGAAATAAAGAACCAATAAATGCGATGCTACTCAATCAACCATTCGAAGTGCAAGAAAATAATCAAATCAATACAACAAAGCTCGAAGCTAAAATAGCCAAATATGTGTGACAACTTAAGCAAGAGTTAAGAGAAGAGTGGGAAAGAAAGTATATGTATGATACAATTGAGCTCAGAAAAAGGTGGAAGGCTACAGAAGCCAAGATTGTAGAGCAATGCAAAGAGGATGCTGACCAAGTAGCTCTACTAGGTGAATGCCTCCTACAAAATAATGAGGCACTTACAACAACTAACAAAGAATTAACCAAAAAAGGCACTATCATTGAAAGTCTATAGGCTCGATTACAAAAGCACAGACAAATGGGGACACCAGTAGTTCCATGCTCAAACAAGGCTACTGTGAAGGAAGAGGTACATCCTCCTCCCCCCATCAATAACTCACATATACGTATGGGAGAGGTGGAACCAAGCATTGATCAAAATACACGGCTTATTGCAGAGCTAAGTTGAAATGAGCGGGCATTGCTCGTGTCCCAACTTACTGAACAATTTGAAGATCAATAAATTTATTTATTACCATAAGCTTTGTGGAAATAAATAATTAATATATTTTCTATTTGAAATATTTTGCTAAGGTTCCTTTTGCTATATTTGCCCTATTAATAATTCATTTATAGACTATAACCTACTTAATTAATCATTTAACCTTAGGGTTACCCTTCAACTCACTTCAAACCATGTTAATTAACCCTAACTAACCCTTAAACTATTCTTCTAACCTTTCATAACCCTCTAGAATGAATAATTAACCCTTAATTAACCTTGAAATTAAACTAGAATCCTATAAAACATGTTCAAAACATACATTTAATCCTTAATTACCCTTGCAATTTAGCTAGAATCCTATAAAACATGATCAAGACCTATAATTAACTCTTAAATACCCTTGCATTTACTTTCAAAACATAAACATACCCTTAACTGACCCTTGATTTTTCATCTATACCCTTAATTAAATTAAGAAAACACTTAGATAAATACTTCCCTTCTTGATATTATTCAGCAAACTTCTTTATCTGCAGAAATTAAAATCAAACATTAGTAAAAAATTTCATAATTTAACCAAACTTATATCAATCAATTACTCTTTTAATTTTTGAAATATTTTAAGAGTAACAAATTCTCTCCGACAACGATAACATTGCCATTGCTCAAATCATGAACCATACACTTATCATCAACAAAGTGTACATGAAGTCCAACTTTGGCAATCAACGGAATTGAAATTAAGTTCTTCTTGATACCGGGCACATACAATGCATTTTTCAAGAGAATCACACCTCCATTTGCAGCCGTAACCTCAATTTCTCCTACTCCAATGATAGGATAAGAGGCATTGTTTGCACACACCACATGTCCTCCTTTAGGTGCATCTTTCAAGGAGGCAAAAAATCTTTTGCATGATGTTATGTGCTTTGAAGCACCACTAGCAAAGAACCAATCCGAATCAGCCTCACTCACAACCATACATTTAGAATGTAAAGAAGCATCATAATGACATGTAACAACACATGCCCAAAAATCTTGAGCCATGTTAGCTTCATCTTTCTTTGCATTTGCTGAATTTTCAGCAATAGACATGCCGGATTCCTTCTTCTTTTCATTGCGTTTTGCAAGCTTTCTACACTCATCAATAGTATGACCAGCCTTCCGGCAATATTTGCATCTCTTCTTTTTTTGCAAATCACCATCATTAGAGGAATGAGTGGAATAGGAAGCTTGAGGCTTTGGTTTTAATGAACCCAAAGCTGAACCATACTTGCTTTTCCCCTTTTGTGAGATAGCAAGTGCTTGCGTTCCCTCAATCAAACCACTCCTATTCACTCTAGATTGCTCTTCTTGCAAAAGAAGAGACACAACCTCATCAAATGCATACATATTAGGATTTCCTTTTGCCACGAAGCAAAGTGTAGTAGCAAAGCTTTGAAAAGATTCCGGTAATCCTTTCAACAATGTAGAAATGAGTGATGCATCCGGAATGATCTCATCTATGTTTGCCAATTTCTCTTTCAAGTCCTTGATGCGTGTCACATACACATCCACCGACTCATTTTCAGCCATACATACATCTTCAAGTTGCTTCCTCAAGTATGCAACACGTGCTTCATTACGCACGGCATACAAAGGAGCAAGAGTGTCCCATGCCTCTCTCGATGTACAACATGAACGAATGTGTGGAACTATATGAAGCTTCACTGAAAGCGCAATCAAAGCATGAGCTTGAGCATCTTTTCCATCCCATCTAAGCTGCTCCTGTGTAGGTGGAGAAGGAGAAACCACTGTACTCGAAGAAGAAGCTCCATCTGTGATAGTAGACTGTGAAGTAGACGCACCTGCCGGTCTTCGATCTACATCTGCCACTATGTTCCAAAGTTGTTTTGCAACAAGAACATGCTTCATCATGTAAGACCACATCGGATAGTTGGTCCCATCAAGCTTATCTTCAGCTTGAAGCATGCCAAACAAGTCATTGCTGCCCGCCATTTCAATGAGGAACAAGAATGTGAAAAAATCTTCACTTCAATGAAAGCTCAAATGAGTGCTGAAATTTCAGCTCACAAACCGTCACTCTGATGGCAATTCTGACTGCATGAATGGCTTCGAAATGGGGGTAAAACCCCAGCGCACCTGATGGAAAATGTTTCCGGGCTGCTGAAATTCACACTTCTATGGCTCGAAGTCGATTTGCACTATTAAAGTGCGCGCACGCCGCGACGCGAAAAACTGAAACTTGAGAAGAAGTTGAACCTGCTCTGATACCACTGTTGGGTGTGTGTAGAAGTGCGAGAGACACACAAGAAGCACACACAAGGAACACAAACGCATCAAGACACACAGAGAAGATGATGGCTGGAATAGCTCTCTCTATTGATCAATGAGCTGAACTGAAGTAAGAGGAGAATAATATCCCTAAGTACAAAGTACCACCACATATGAGAGTATCAAGTATGTGGTAACATGGGGAAAAAACCTGTAGCCAACACTAGAGTAAAAAGTGCCCATGTATAGGGAAAAGGTTCACATCAAAGCTACTCGAGGAAGAAAAAAGTGTAACAATATATTCCCCCCAAGTTTGGGCAAAGAGGTCACCATTTCATCTTTGTGCAGGTGTAGCAAACTAGTAAAACACAGATGACCAAAGCATGCATGCCAAAGTTTTGCATATGACATAGCCTGAGAATCATGTACTGCACATGCTGAATCATTCATAGATTTTTCATAGTCTATGAGCTTATACAACCCATGACATAAAATGCTAGAAGCAATAATCATGTCGCCATTTGAATCATGAATTGTGCATCTGTCATCAACAAATTTCACAACCAAGCCAATCTTGGCTAATGCTAAAACTAATAACAGATTTTTCTTGATCCCTGGCACAAATAAAGAATTCGAAAAAGTGAAAGAACTACCATCAACAGTAATCAGAATGATCTTACCAACTCCCATGATAGGATAAGAGGAGTTGTTGGCACATGTGATAGTATTCCCTATAGGGACATGCTCAAGTGAAGTGAAGAAACTGTGCTATAAGGTAATATGTTTGGTTGCCCCACTATCAAAATACAAAACATCTGAGCCTACTGCAGACATACACTACTCATGAGAAGATGGGTCAAAACTGCAAACAGTAGTAAATGCCCATTCTTCATTCTATACAAGATTTTCAAACTTTGTTTTCGGTGTAGAGGCCTCTACAACAACCGTTCGAACTCTTTTTTCTTTGCCTCTTTTGCAGCCAGTTTTGGATAGTTCTTTATGATATGATCGTTTCCTTTGTAATACTTACAAAAGAATTTTCGCTTTTCTGATTTCTTCTCATCTTTGTCTTCCTTCTTCAAATGTGTAGCATTTGTAGACTTTTGCTTACTAGTAGATGAGCTCCATTTACCTTTGCCCTTCTCATTAGCTAGGAAAGCTTGATGTGCAACACACATAATGGACCTATTCTACCTAGATTGGTCTTCCTACAAGAGAACAAAGACTAACTCCTCAAATGTCAAGGTGTTTGGATTTCCTTTCATCATCAAACGAAGAGTAGAAGCAAAACTCTGATATGAATCAGGAAGACCATTCAGAACGGACTGCACAAGTGAGCTATCTAGTATAACTTCATCAACAAAAATCAACTATTCATTTAAGTCTTTGATCTTTGTCAGAAAACTATCCATAGAATCCACTTCATTTATATGCTCACTCTCCAATTGTTTTCAGAGGTAATCAACACAAGCCTCATTCCTAGCTTAGTACAATGTGGTAAGTGTATCCCAAGCATCCTTAGCTATTCTGCAAGAGCGAATGTGAGGAATAATGCCATATTTGTTAAACAAGGCTATCAGTGCATGTGTCTGAGCATCTCCACCATCCCAATGAACTTGCTCTGTAGTAGGTGCAATAGAAACTGTAGCACGAACAGGAACATGAAGACTATCATCATCTTCAATGCCGTCTGCATCAGCTTCAATACCTATATTTGGAGGTATAATAGGATGTTTTCTAACATCCTGCCCAATATTCCACAATCCTTTTGCGACCAATACATGACTCATCATATACGCCCACAATGGGCAATTCATACCATCCAACTTATCCTCAATAGCCAACATATGAAATACATCACTGCTTTCAGCCATGGCCACTGACTTAAATACCCTGATGTAGAAAAACGACTGTATCTGAAAAAGTTTAGGAGAACTATCATCACGAGTTCTGCTAAACTTGTAGCAGACTTCGAGATGCTTATACTGGCGAACCAAAACCTATATACATCTTTGGCACAAAGAGACAAAATATCCTGCACAAGCACTACAATAGTGTGTTCAGAGTATGCTCAACAAATTTCTTGCAATTCTCAGACTGTGACTGGAGGGGTGTCGACGATGCCCTAGATGAAGCGATGACCTACTTTGATACCAATTGTTGGAGTTAAGGTCTATGGAAGCACATGAACAACACAAGGAAGAAGAAGAAGCTTTGAGCACAACACACAATACTGAATGTATTACCGATAGAATGTACAAACATAAGTAACCCGTTAGGACAATAGGTGTATATACAAGCCGAGGGAAGAAAACCTCCTAAAGAGGAAAAAAATGCCTCAGCAGTCCTAGTGCGTTCACACACATCACTACCTAAATATATCAACACATTGGAATAAGTGATTGGAAACTCCTATCAATTTAATTTAGTAATAAAAATATTATAAGACATGGCCACAAGTAGGTAGCCTAATTTGGATGCATAGAGAACTCTATGTGGCCATGTCATTTAAGTTCTAATCTATGGCATGTGTGTTAAACTTCAGACTAAATCCTTTGGCTTTGGACACATAGTTCCATGAGTCCAACATATTCATTTGAGAATCTTTTGGACACATAGTTTAGATTAAATCTTTTGGACACATAGTTCATGAGTCTAACATATATATGTGTGTGTACGTGTGTATATACGTACGATTTGTGAAAATAAGTAAGACATTGTACAAGAGACTTCCATATCCCATAAAGAAAAGGTTTGAAAATTTAGATCTTTTCGAAAGCCAATAGCTTTATTCAATTTAAATGAAGACTGACACGTGAAGGCACAAAAATCATTGTTTGCCATGCAATAGATTCAACATTTTTTTTTTCTGTAAACATAATTGTATACCTAATATAATTTTTTAGTTAACAAGAAAAGCAGTGAAAGGACTCCATTGTAGGCTGGAACATGGCAAACAGTTCTACAGGCCGTATTTTTATTGATATGCTATTGTTTTACCATAACGACAACAATAACAAAATTGATTTTGCATTTATTGGTAGTATATGTTTATTGCTGGTCCTTATAAACAAAAACCAGAAATACTTTTTTCCGGCTGCAGACTTTCTTCAAAATGGGACTGTAATTTTAATAAGGGAAGAAATTTACAAGAAAGGCAAGTGAGAAATACAAAGGAGGCAATTAACCTCTCATCCCTTCCATGGGGGATCTTCTTTTTTGGGTGTTTACAATAAAACATTCAAACATATTAACAAACAAGGAGATGAACAAAAACAAGAGAGACACAAAAGATGCTGTGAAGCCTATCGGCTCTTCCATAAGGAATCAGCCAAGTTATCTACGTTGGACTCAGGAGCTTAATGTTTTTTCCATAGCATTTGCATGGGAGCCATGTGCTTTGAGTTTATTGTTCTCTATAAAAAAAACACTCTGTGATGCTTGAGAGAGAGAGAGAGAGAGAGAGAGAGAGAGAGAGAGAGAGAGAGAGAGAGCTTTTGAAGTTCCTAATCTTCTTAGTCAACTAAGAGGTCAAGACAAGTCTAAAGGACCATTCTCTTGCCGAGCTGCCATAGTTGGAAGCACATCTTCCTGTTCAACTGAGAGTAAGCCCAATGCACCTCCTCGTTAGGCCCCAGTCCTTTGGCATGAGAGTCGTTGCTGATATGCACCAAGGAGATGGCCACTGAGGAGGATTGAGCTGTAAATTCGGATTTCCACCATCCACAGATTAAATTTCTACATCCCAAATATGTGAATGTTTGAAACGACAGACATTGATAAAGCTTTATCTAAATCAGCTGTACCTTCCTCTTCGTTCCTCAGTCGTCTCGAGACTACAGCCTTGTGGAGTGGGATAATGGATTCTCTCCACTGAAGAGACTTTTGTACAGAAGTTGTCCTCCTTGCCCTCTCGTAGTACTTCTCTTTCTTACTTAATCCTTTCTACAGTAACCATCACTGTAGTATTCCAGCTGACTCTCCCGTCTGGAGAGACTTCTGTACTACGCTCTACTGGAGTTGTCGTCCTTGCTTGCCCTCTCTTTTGCTTTCTAGTCTCAAATCTCGACAATGTCTCTCCTTTTCAGTATCTCCTTCATCCAAGTTCTGAGAGGCTACGGCCTTTTGCTGAATTAATATTCCACTGTCAGTGAGTTGTACATTGCAAAAAGGAGAGCGAAGCTGCAGCGAACAAGACAAAAGAGATGCGTGCCTTGAAAGTTGGTATCATTTTCATTCGTAATTCCGTCGTCCATTGAAGATGGACAGAAATCAGCTTCGGCTCTCATTTTCTCTGGTTTTCTCGAACGGTCTTGACTAAGTTTACATACCTCTATTCTTGATTCTGGAATCTCTCTCTCCTCTCCCTCTGCTTGCGTCTTCTTTTGTAGTAAGACAATTTCGAGTTTGTGAAATCTCTCTCTCTCTCTCTCTCTCTCTCTCTCTCTCTCTCAACATGTCAACATGGCTGTAACTGGAAAGCTGAAGTAGAAAGGTAACGAGGTTGTTGAGCGGACGGAAGCTGCGAAAGTCAAGTGAAAAGCTTGCGATATGGTTTCGCTTGTTGAGGGAGGCAAGCTAGCGATCCAGAGAGATGGAGAAAAAGATGTACATCTCAGATCCTTTTTGCTATTTTCAGTGAAAATGCACATATATCTGTTTCAGCGTTAACTTATTTCATATCTTTTGGCGTTTCTCGTCTATTTCGTCACTATTCTAAATTTTCGAATTTGTCTTCCATGGATTTCACACACAGCTGCAGAGCGACAGGGTACATCTAAAGCAGAAAAATAATGCGGTTATCTCTTTTGGTTCGAAACAGCAGAAAGAGTCAAATTAATAAAAAAAATACTACAATTTGTGAAGGGGCCAAGAGTCACCACACCATAAAAAAATGGCACGAATGCTAAAAGGGAACAAACCATAGGTTAGCAGGACATTTACATACAAAAGTTAATGAAGCATAAATCCTGCAGCCAGGGTCATTTGGATTCTTGCACTAGATTAAGATGATAACATGATTTTTTTCCATCTATTTGGCAGGCTTTGTATTAGAATATCTGTGAAGCTTTTACCCTTTAACAGAGCATCCTTGACGGACTCCAAGCTTTGGGAAGCACTTCCTTTGTGAACTTCGAGGATCATGGACACAAAGTTCTTCTCAGTGTTATGAAACTTCTTGTAATTCTTTCTTAACCAGATGAACCAGAGGGTATCAGTCCTCCAAAGCTATCAGTGAACAATGTCCATATGTTTAGCAAACCCCAACAAGATCTCTTGATCACCTAAAAATTGAATATTCTTCACTTTGACATATGGGTGGTTGTACAACCAAAATTTCTTGGCATGAAAACAATCAATGAAGGGATGGTGTAAATCTTCCTCCCTGCCACAAAAATGTACAGATTTCTCAATTAATTTTACTCCTTTTGGCTCTGCACCTGTCGCGTTCTTTACGTGAGTGGAGAAAGCGCACATGCAATTAAATCTTTATCTCCATTGTGATGGAGACCACATGACTTTCCATCTATTGTTCAGATTAGTGACAATGCTCGAGATAGACCCTTTCATCCTCTTGAATTGCAGCCACATATCTTTGGCCACTTCTTGGATATGAAGGCTCTTTGTGTAGCAGCCACTCCATTGAGGCTCCAGGATGCTTTGTATTTACACAGAACCTACTACAGACAAGCATGAGATAAGTTAGTATTGTTTCTTATGTAATTATCAGACAGCAGCACAGCCTGGATGATAAAAGCTGGCAGATGTTGTGAAACCCGAGTCAAAAGCTTGTGACATTGTTGTGCTGTGAGAGAGAGAGACTCTAGCGCTTCAGCCTCCGAATCTCCGATACAGCGTCAACACTCTCTCTCTCTCTCTCTCTCTCTCTCTCTCTCTCTCTCTCTCCATGTGTCCTGCAGTCTCCAGACTCCGCCTAGTCTTACTTCTCCCCTCTCACACATCCACACCTTTCTCAATACAATCAGTAGATCGCAGAAACTCTCACGCACAATTACACACACGTATTCTGGATTCTGATGGCCCAAAATCCAATCCGCATGTAGAACATTGAGAATACAAAATGTATAGTGCAGCTTCCATTGCAGTGGACTAAAGATCGTCCTTTTTATCTAACTTCATCAGTGTACAAGCTCCACTCGAGCTCTCTGCCCAAGTTGGAAACTTACATGAAATCTTTAGGATATGATAGAAGTAAAGTAATTTCTTTTCACCTCACTTTGGATTGTATGATAGAAGTACACGGATAATGAGCATAGCTGACTCAAGACTCAAGCTCTGTGTGCCCAAGTTGGAAACTTACACGAAACAGAAAAGAAATCAATATGTATGAAAAAAAATCAATTTGTATCCCCCGAGCTTTAACTTTGAAAGTGTAACTGTACAAGTGATTAGTACTCATGAGACCAGTTAAATTAGTTGCAACTGACTTAAACCAATGGTAACCAAGTTTTCACCTTGTCTAACCCTGCCTTGTGGGATACGAGGGGCTCTCTATCTAAGTTGAACAATTACCCCTTTATTGAATTATTATGCCGGGGGTGGAACATGGTAGTCCATGGAGACCTATGGTACAATCGGAGTGTCCTGTCGGTAGTCCTTGCAATCCGTAGACCCAATGATATATTAGCCCGCATAATTGATGGAAGCCCATCATTCTTGGTTGTTCTTGGTGGCATAGAGCAATAGAATGTTATCTTTTGGACCCTTGAAATTATTCATGCTACAAGAATGATTTGCTTAAGCGCAAATCGTGTCCTCTTTAAGCTCATTTGAAAGACAAGAGAAGTTGAAATCGTGTCCTCTTTAAGCCTAAGAGAAGTTGAGTCCCTCAATGCTCACATGGGAGCCAAGGAACAATATATGTTGATGCATATATGTTGATGCCATTCGAAGAAGATAAAGATGAAAACATCTTCATGATTGTCAATCTTGTTATTCAACCAAATGAAACATTAAAAATGAGTGATCTTTCTCCTTCTATTATATTTCGGCCTAAAAAATCTGTTTCACACTCTATTTCAAAAAAAAAAAAACAATTTTAACTTTAATTTGAAAGAAATAACACATCAAAAATAAAAGAAAAACCTTTAAGAACATAGGGATTAAAAAGACAAATTTAGAAAACTCAACACATTGAATTAATTTAAATAATCTTTCACCACCCTTCTACATATGTCAAAGTCTCTTTGACAATTAAAAAGTTTTAATAAAAAAATAGTCGGTAATGCAAGTCATAACTTTTCCCATTTTGATCTTTGATGAGCTATTCCTTGATGCCAAATATAACGGCTTGTAGGAGCTTGTGATGTATTCAATTTTTGGATTGTCTATCTATTTCATAATATCATAGTTCTTTGAATATTCTATAAATATTTGCATGTTCCATTGCAAGAATTCTAGATGATGTTGTTTGGTAAAACCAATTGAGCATCTCTATCAAATAATTTGATTATGATACATTACCTTCATGATGAGTGTTCTTCAAGAAGACACTCTTAGCTCCATAATGTGATTTTTCCATACCCTATGTATTGAAGATTCCCGATGATCCATACTTGTTCAAAAAGTAGGATCCATGTGCAAAAGATATATGTTGCAACGAAAAGAAAATATTATTGAATCGTTTTTTTGTAAAATTGCATTCTTAACAAACAATATCAAACATACCATGTAGTGAGTAATATTACTCTCATTCCAAGCAACTCATGTGAAACATTTAGTGAATTCTTAATCAATGTTTTGAAATTTTTGACATTGCTCAAGCATTGTACTTAAAAGATTCATAAATTTTACCAATAGATTGAAGTAAACCCATAATTTTTTGCATATGTTTATCAATTTAATACAAATATCATTTTGTGTTGTGACTCTACATAACTCTTTTCATAATTCCCACATGTTTTCATTATC
This sequence comes from Ceratopteris richardii, assembly GCA_020310875.1. Classification (NCBI taxonomy): domain Eukaryota; kingdom Viridiplantae; phylum Streptophyta; class Polypodiopsida; order Polypodiales; family Pteridaceae; genus Ceratopteris; species Ceratopteris richardii. The sequence goes on along the minus strand of CM035418.1, from coordinate 123,011,102 downwards.
TTCACCATTTCTCTCTCATTCTTGAAAAATGGTAAAGCTCTTTTCCAATCATTTATGCTTATTGAGCAACATCATGTGAATCATTGGATTTCTTGGGATCAATGAGATAAATACTTTTAGCATGAAATCCTATAGAATCAAGAATATTTTGCACATTTTTAATTGTTTAGTTTGACTTATCAAGAAGCTTAATGGTGAAAGCATACTCTGTATGTAATTTGAGAAGCTTATCAGATATTGTCATAAACATGTGCAAAGCACAAACATATATATTATTCAAGGGAAATAGAATGATGGGATTCCATTCTTTGTCCTTCAATGCTTTGTTGGGTTCTTACATCATTACAATCCTTAATATTGATAATTATCATTCTTTAACTTCATCACCATGCAAAATCATATCAACATTTTCTAATGTATCATTCTATGAAGGGGATTTCCTCTTAGTATTGACTTGTAAGTTCAATCCCTTGTATCATTTCATGCAAAAGGGGCATGGATGGAGGGTGCATGTATGCATCCTAAGATTCACCTAATGGTTTTCAAATCATCACCCAAATGCCATTCCACAAAAAAATTTCCTTATCCATCTATTCAAGAAATGCTCCTTCAATCTGAGAGTTGATAGTGTTTGTTATCCATGTTATTCTTTCAAAAATCCAAGAAAGTGTTCTGTTAGCTTGGAAATTTCAATGGCGCCTCATCATCATTTATTGTTTTCTCATTTTAAATTGATAATTATATATCCAAGTGAATCTACATCATTTTCATTTGAAGATTTAAAAGTGTTTCATTCATCAATGTGGCACTATTTTTTCATTTTTTGACCTTTCACAATCTGACATTCATCAAGCTTTAAAAAAATTTCAGGGTTTTGAAAAACAAAAAAAATTACTCAATAATATCGAATGCAATAAAAGCATACATATATTATAGGTTAAGAAATAAACATACCAATAGAAGGAAATTTTTGAAATTTTAGCATAGTCCTTTGTAATTTCAAGAGATCATCAAATATGTTGTTGTGTTTTGTGTAAAATAATTCATCCCTTTTCTTTGTAGTGTTCATAGAATATAGAGAAATGTCCATAATCTCTTTAGATAATGATGATTTGTTATTTGGAATTGAACATCGATATTTGTATTCTCTTTTGCAAGTTTCACTTGATATGGACATTGAGGTAAATTATTTATAATCCGTCATTATTATAATGCAACTTTAATAAGTAAAAACATCATTCCATAACCTTTTGAGATTATGCTCACATAATTGCAAGTCTATTGAATCTCTTTATGACTAATGGATCTTTTCATGTTGTTCATTTCCTCCTTCATAAGCACATTTCTTATTCCAATGGTAACCCTATCATAGAACCAATTCTCTTCAATTTGATGCAACGATTGAAAAGATGTATATGGTATTCATCTTTAGCTCTACCACATATATCTTAAATAAAGTTGTTAGTAGCATAACATTGTCTTTTGCATGTTCCAATTCACATCGAAAGTTGTCTAAAAGAAGAACTTCAATGTTTGTGCATTTTATCATTGCCATTTGCATATAATGAACTGATTTAATATCCTTTTGTGGGATAATTGAATCCTTTACCTCTATATATTTCTTTAGAGTTGCATTATCTACCTCTAATAATGCAATCCTTTTGTAGAGATAAAATATTTCTCTCATATATGGTGCGATGCCACCCACCAACTTTGTACAACTTGAGATGCATGCATTTCTAATCATTCCTACTAACCCAAAAGTCTACCACCTCCCAACAAATTGAAGATATGACAAAACATTACAAAATCTTGGATGATGGCTTGATTGACAATCATGCGGATAGATATTATTATCCATCCACAATCTATGCAAAGTTCACAACTAGCACATTACTCAGTGGCTCACATTTGAGTACTTGCTTCCCTATTGAGTAGGGTCAAGTCACATGCAGGATTGAGCATAGAAAACCATCTTATAGCCAAGGTCATCAAGTTCATCAATTGACATCAAATTACATGATAACAGAGGTACATGGCATACATTATGCATAGTAAATTTTGAATCATGAATGGACTACACAACCACATCTCCAATCCCCATAATATCTCTTCTCTTTGACTTTGCAGAAGTTCTTTGGCATCGATTCTTTGGAAT
>CM035418.1:122948944-123003944 GCA_020310875.1 Ceratopteris richardii | reverse complement strand
CCACAGCCCTCCACCACTCCACGACCCCCCACACAACTCCACACCCCCCCAGAGCCCTCCACAAACTCCACGAACCCCACACAGCTCCACACCACCCCACAACCCTCCACCACTCCACGACCCCCAACACAACTCCATACCCCCCCACAGCCCTCCACAAACTCCACAAACCCCACACAACTCCACACCACCCCACAACCCTTTACAAACCCCACACAACTCCACACCCCCCCACAACCCTCCACAAACCCCACACAACTCCACACCCCTCCACAGCCCTCCACAAACTCCACGAACCCCACACAACTCCACACCATCCCAAAGCCCTCCACCACTCCACAACCCCCCACAAAACTCCACACCCCCCCACATCCCTCCACAAACTCCACAAACCCCACACAACTCCACACCACCCCACAGCCCTCTACCACTCCACGACCCCCCACACAACTCCACACCCCCCACAGCCCTCCACAAACTCCATAAACCCCACACAACTCCACACCACCCCAGAACGCTCCACCACTCCACGACCCCCCACACAACTCCACACCCCCCCACAGCCCTCCACAAACTCCAAAAACCCCACACAAATCCACACCACCCCATAGCCCTCCACCACACCACGACCCCCCACAAACCCCACACCCCTCCACAACCCCCCACAAACCCCACACCCCTCCACAACCCCCCACAAACCCCACAAATCCCACAATTTCCCACGACCTCCCACAAAGTTCTCATGCAGTTTTTGATGGACATTTGGAGGATCATTTCTTAACCAAACCCTACAGTATTATATATCATGATAAGTACCTTCCAATGGTACAATGATAATTTTGAGATCTTGGATCAATTTTTTACCACACCCCAAAATCCTCACAACTCCCCACAATTCACCCCCTATTCCCACCCACAACCTCCCACACCCCCCATAATCTCCCTCAACTCCCCACAACTCACCTCCCATACTGCCCACTTAATATGAAGGATCAAAAGCTACTATAAAAATAAGGTGAAGGATGTGCTTCTCAGGGTCATACAAACATCACGGGTGGCACAAAATGAGGATCTCAGCTTGCATGCAAAAGTGATAGTAAAAGTGTAAGTGGTAAAAGTGAAAGTGGAGAAATGACTGTTGCCGCCAACCTTTCATGACGACAACCTATTTTTGAGGATCCAATTCAAGATTGGTGGCATATTTGATCTATCCCTCCAATTTTTGGCAATCAATCGGCACATGATCAGTGGACGTGAGGAATCGGCAAGGCCCTCTTGGCCTATTGGAGCCTATAAAAGCAATGGATTTTTGTTTATTTGGGATACGTTCAGACACACATTTACATACGTACGTACAGAGGTCCTCTCTTTGCACTTTGTGGCTTCAAACCTACTGTAGCAAGTCACTCTGTGGTGAGGATACATAGCGTGGGCTTCCCAGTGAGGGCTAATAGCACTATAGTGTGAAGAGAGTGGCATGGCTTTGTCATTCAGTGTGAGTCATTGGTATTTCGTGCTCTTTCCCTTAGAGCAAGTCTTCATACTTTGTATTGATCAGTGCTAGTCTACATCTAGTTGAGTCCATTGTACGGATTGGATGAATCCTTTGATTGATGTTATTTAATTTTGGAGTGGCATGTTAGCCCAGAGCATAAACTTTTGAGCATCTCTTTTGTCTATGTAGTAATCATTTGATTCAAACCAAGGAGTGGTTGGTCTTCCATTATTGTCATTTTGTCATTAATATTATCCCTAAGTATTCAGAACTCTGTGCAATCATTGATATGTTCCTGCTCACAGAAGTGTCAAAGGGTATATTTCCCTAAGGAGAACCTCCCTTGAGTAGGTGAAGTACTGGAGGGCTTGTTGCATGCTCCTGCTAAAAGTAGATACCCCAGTACCTCCTCTACAGTTTGGCACGCCCGGTGGACCCTTGCATTTCTGTGAGAGGCCCTAAGGATAGTAAATAGTCCTCTTTTTCAATATTTTTTCCCTATTGCATTTGCAAGTAGGTACATGACCCATACGCGAGCAGATAAGGAGCCTCTTCGTATACGAAGGAGCCTTAACAAGTCAGCTATATCTTCAACTAGTGAACCTAGCTCCCCTCTACCCTTTTTGAATTTATCTATTGAATTCGGTGTGACATCACTGTTAGAAAGTTCTTTTTTGCTTCGATCCGCATACGCGAACACACACACAGAGGCTTCTATCGTTCTTTCCTCCCAGCCATCGCCCGAGATCGTCAGTCTCCTCACGAGACTCTACTACTCTCTCACTACCAAGGTGGAGTGGTCATAGTAATGCCATGTGGCATTCTCTAAAAAACTCCCATATAAATCATATGACATTTCCTTCCCCTTGAAAATATTTTCGTCCTCGAAAATATAAATGAAATGTCCGTAATGGTAGAAGAAAGTGCTCGGACTCCCCTGAACCCCATGCACTCTATGTACATGGTCATCTCTGTGTGTTGTTTCCCCGTATCCTTCCCCTTAAGAAGCCTCATATGAGATCATCTCAAAGGTGGGAAACCGTCTGAGTGGTGTGTACTATCTCCCATATAGACTCCACTTTCCAACTATTACTCCCATAACATATAATATCATAAGAATGACCTCAGTCCATATGATGTATCCTCTATGGAGTAATAATATGAAAAACAAGTGCAAAGTGCCAAGCTCATAAGCTTGACCATACCATAATGGAGATAATAAACCATAGAATCCTTTGAAGTATAGAACAAAGTCCCATATCAAGTGACATCAAACCCATCTAAGACTAAATGATAGATTGCCCTCATACCACTCTAGGTCTTCCTAACCTTGAGTGTAATCACAAGTAGTAGTTTTGTCTAAACTACCTTGTGAACTATGCAAATCCATCATCTAACTCACGGTGGTAAAATGCAATCTCTACATTTCACCAACCAAGAAGTTTGTGGTTTGTCATCCTTTACCATTGGACTACGTTCTATTGGAAGAGCATCTATTGGCACTTGTGCAAACTCTAATATTTCTCTTCCCTGTAGTTTGCCATATGAATGCAGAAAGCATTCCCTTTGAGGTTCAGATAATCCCTAAGTACCCATCCTCCTAACTGATGTTTACTCATCATACTCATGATGTAACACCAACTAAGAGTTTGGTACCCTAATAGGTTAGATATATTTCTATCTCCTGGAAACTCAAAAGAGAAGTATCCTCAATCTACTCTCAGTCTAACTAATGTCAATAACTAGATTATCTCATCTAGTCAAAGACCATCACTGAAAAATAGCATAACTGTTTCTCTCTAGAGTTTACAAATGAGACTCAATCTAACCATCATGATTAACTCATCTCCCTCTTGTCTTTAATAGAAGAGTGCCACTCCTATCTAGACAATCTAAATGAGAAAGTGAAACTCTCTCCATGTCTATCTCTATAATCTCTTCCAAGGAAAAGAGCTCTAGCAGTGGAAACTATTCCACTTTCCCTTTCCCTTTGAAAGAGATTCTGTTGAATCCATTTTCTCTACTCATCCATAGGTGAGAACATGCACATAAGTTCTCCATACTTTTCCTTCCAAAATAGTGGAGAATCATACTCCCATATGAAGGAAAATTACATGGAAAAGTAGAGGAAATGAATTCCTTCTGAAATATAAACTAAGAGATGTTTTCTAAACACCTCTTCTCTCTAAAGGAAAACATACTCTATTCTTTCCCTATGAACAAATTATGTTTTCCTTTCCTTCTTTCTCTCCCAAGGTATAGAAGCTAAAGTGAGAGTACTGAACTAAAGTATGATCCCTCATGGATCTCTGAGCTGATTCCCACTTTCTCCTTACCTTAAAAGAGAAACTCGTGAATTTATTTAGTCCTCTCTTCCATAACTAATGCATAATCCCTTATCACCTATTCCTATGAAGGTGGAGAACAGATCTCCGCTATCTGATGAAGGTTTATGTAGTGAAGAGTGGAGAAAATAAATTCCTAAAAAGGGTCAAAGCCCTCTACTAAAATGGTGAGCAATGATGTGACATGATACCGTAAACCTATGTGTATCCATAGTGAAGAACTATCTCTGCCAACCATACTCTGTGCATGGATCTATACGATCCAATCAACTAATGGAATTATCCTTCCTGAAAGCACAACATGAGTATGTGATATCCATGGTGATAAAATCACCTATCACATTCTCTACTGGAAGAATAAATCTTCTTCATACTGTGAAGGATAACTCCCAATCCTAGTAGGAGATGTCTACTAAGAGCTCTCCTCTGATCTAGTGAGACATGATGCCATGAATGATGAGTCCTTTTCTTCCTGGCCATAGAAGAAGAGTGCTCAAAGGGAAGTCATTTCCACCGTCCCATACCAGTGAAAACTTCTTCCAATTCACAGTACCATACCTACACTAAACCGAATATATATATTCCATATAATGGAATATGTAGATGGACTCCAATGAATCCCATATACTAAAATCATATCAGTGGACTGAAATAAGTCCCATGTCCTTGAACTAGTTAGTTTGGTTCTAGTCAACAATGTGACAATGGATATCCCTTTTGTTCCAAACCAACTTGTTCCTAGGTACAAAGACTAAGTCTAAGTACCTCTCTGTAGATCCCAAGATACATATGTATGTATTGGGTACCCCAACTATTCCTGACTAAGGGATCTATGCTCTATATCATAGAGCTAGTGTCATGGCTATGACCTTCCTAACCATTACTCGAATCACATAAGCATCCGTCGATGCTATCTCATGAAACCCATCTTTATGATCCCATCCATTTGGTTTCCTTAGTAGTGTAGCAAAAATGCTTCACTACTTGGTCAAGTGATGTGCATGAGTGAAACTAGTCACTCTTTGGGTATTCATCATGATACCCCCTAGTCTCCTAATTCTACTGTGAGACTCTTGTGAAGATAAATAAGTCTTCACTACCTTGGAGATTATCCTAAATGTATCTCCCGAGCCTGAATGCAACTTCCTGAACCTATAGGATTGCTTGTGCACATTACTAGTAGTGAAGGTGTAGCTCCTTCCGTTAGCAATCCTATGGTCTAAATCCATAAGGATTATATATAGGGATCCTGCTACTATCGAAGTTGCCTTATATATACTACTATGATGGTCCTAAGTCCATCAAATACATGCGTAGAAGCATGTGTATACCTTATTGACGTTTTCAGAATAGGCATGTTACCATGCCATAACACTCTTACCTAAAAGCAAGTGCGTATATAACGCCATGCGGTAAGAAAAATTTCGACAGCATTTCCCCAGGAAATGGAATCCCAAAAAAATTAAACCATAGCTCAGTGGCACTCAGGCCACCCAAAAACATAGGGCTTGACAGGCCCATGGCATGCACGCCATAAACTTATATATGGATTCCATGACCTGCAAAAACACAAAAGTATTTGCTAGCAACCATTCCCGGTGTTGCATAGCCATATAGTTTCTGTAATCTTCTTTCCTGCAAACAATCAAAAAGTATACTTCCTGCATGTTGATCCATACTTTTAAGAGCTTAAACAATGATCAACACTTGATGTATGCAATCCCATTCATGCATGTAGATACAGAACATGCCATAACATAGATAAAATGCCAGAAAGCATAAAATATACGTCCCTGAGTAGTTTGATTTTGGAATTGCATGCATCCAATTGCTTTCAAGAAGCTTCGAGACCTCTGCACCTTCCTCCTCAGGTCCTAACATACACTTTGAAGTGTCCGAAAATATCGGAGCACTCATCAAAACATAAAGCATGGTCAAGTGATTACAAAAATAATGCAAATTTAGCTCAAAAATGCATTAGTAATCCTTCTTTAGACCTGCAAAAACCACTTTAGGACCTGTAAATTTTCATAAACTGAAATATAAAGCATGTGCAAATAGGTCGAAGTGAAATTACTCAAATTGCCTTTCCGGTTTGAAAGATATGGCTCCCGGAAGGTAGTCGCCCAAAACTGTTCAGACTTTGCAGACCTGTTCAGACCTGCAAAAATTTTTACTTTCCATAATTTTTTCTCATAAACTAAAAGTAGACCTTGTGCTCTTCGAAACGAGCCGTAGCACGTCCAATTTGGAGTTTCCTAGCCCAAGATATGGCCATTCCAAGTGGGACATGCCAAACTAGTGGACTGTTGGAGGGACTGGAAAAAGTGTAAAAATGTGATTTTTGGGGTGCCCAAAAGCATTCTTCCATCATGCAAATGCTAAAATTCTCTCCATAATCTCAGAGAGTGGTATATGAAGATGCTTAGGCCAATTTTCACTCTTCCAAATCCTCCCTTGGTGCTTGCTAAATCCCTCCCCAAAAGAGGTCTAAATCAAGATTTTGCTTTTATGCAAAAACTTAAATGGGAGCTCTTAGCAAGCTTCTAATCCACTCTAAATGTGGATTTCTCTTGGATTATATACAATAATCCTTGGGAAGCCTCTAAATGATCTTTTTCTTACTCCAAGAAGTGGAGTTTGGCAAAAGATTAATTTCTTTGAAATTTTCCAAAAAGTGCGGGAAGGGGGTCTTTGAGGAAGTAAAATCCCTCCTTAACTTATCATTTTGATGAATCTAATGATTCGCCTAAGAAGTCCATACACCATACTCTCAGTAAATATACTTTTTCCCATCCATCCATATTTATCGCACCTCTTTTTCCCTCTTCAAAAATGGGAATTTCCCAAATTTAGGTGCTGAATTTTTTTGTCAAACTGTGATGGAAGGGGGTTTTGTGGAGCTTCAAACTCCCATCAAACTGAGGTATCTTATGGATTTCTTGATTGTATATGGAAGTCAATACACTATACTATATGTGTGCATGATTATTTCCATAAATTTATTAAAAATACCTTCTCTTTTCCCTTTCCCAAAATGGCTATTTATGAAAATAGCTCCTGAAATTTATGTGAAAATCATAAAAGTAGAGTATTTTAGAGATACTCTAAACTTGGCCTTCTTGTATTTGGAGGGAATCTTTGATCCTAGATGAGAATATATATACCTCATACTCTCCGTACATGTGATTTCCCTCCCGGATCTTGGCCTCCTAACAGTTCATGGTGCTTCTCGAAAATGCAAACCTCTCAAAATTAAAATAATAATACCTGTGATTAACATGAAGCTCCATGCCTGTAAATTTGAAATCACGACCTTGGACAAGTCATTTGTTGAGAGCACATGCACCGTTCTATGCAAAAGAGAAGATCTCCATGGTAGAATATATCCATAACGGTGCTAGTATTCTCGATAGGAAGAACATTGAGATTGATGACTCTGATGGAGAGGATCAGCTCTGCGGCTCGTGGAATGAGAAGGAGCTTGCGCCCCATAAAGCCCAATGTTTGTGACTAGGCATCTCATAGAAATCAACCTCAGATGAAAGCTTGTCCACTCTCGACTGACTGATGTCCATGTCTGGGCTCCCAAGGTATGCTCTGATAAATCTTTGTCTTACTTGGACATCTCGATATCATAATCAATGATGGTAAGAGAACCATCTTTATCATCCATCATGATGTTCCCATACTGAAGATCATTGTGGCAGAAACCGATTCGACTTTTAAATTCTGATGATCTAACTTTTAGATCTTCTATCTCACTCCCCAATGTTTTAACGTTGAACTCCACTATGTGTTCATCCGTACACATGCTGAGAGCTTCACGCAGCCAATCCATTAGACGTTTCCAAATGCGAGCTTCACGTTCTCCCGTGGGTTCTTGTAAGTGCAGAGAAGCACTGAACTAGGAGCGTTGAAGACAAGACTAAACCATCCCAAAGTAATGGTGACTTGGTTAAGCCATGTGCCTTCAAACCTGGTGGCGTGGGTTCGAATCCCATCTGTTGCACTCGCGGAAGCGCCTGGGAACGCCGCTCTGATACCAGTGTTAGAAAGTTCTTTTTTGCTTCGATCCGCATACGCGAACACACACACAGAGGATTCTGTCGTTCTTTCCTCCCAGCCATCGCCCGAGATCGTCAGTCTCCTCACGAGACTCTACTACTCTCTCACTACCAAGGTGGAGTGGTCATAGTAATGCCATGTGGCATTCTCTAAAAAACTCCCATATAAATCATATGACAACCACTATCAAAGGAGAAGCATAGTAGAATATTAGACTTCTCCTTAGATACGTCAGAAGAAACACCAGTGCAAATGGAGGATCTCTCTCATTTACTCTCCTGACTCAATATTAAGTTCCCTACCTTCAAGGGACAAGCTTATGAGGATGCTTATGATCATGTGAGGAGGTTCATCTCCTATACCGTGGACGAGGTCTGCAGAACAGAGAGGATGCAATGTTGGTACTCTTCCCATCCACATTGGAAGGCCTTGCTGACAAATGGTACAGTCAATATGCAGATGGCCATTTTGCTACATGGGAGGCTCTGAAGACGGCATTCTCACAGACATTTCGACCTAGTGACTCTTCGAAAAGAGCTCTAGACCAGCTCGAGAATCTAAGGCTAAGATCAGGTGAATCCTTTCATGAACTTCACACTAGAACAAAAGAACTTGTTGCACGTCTGCCACATGCTCCAGGTGACTTCTTGGTTAAAAAATGGATAGAAAAAGCTCTGCCCAGGTCATCTCAGCAGAAGCTACGTGAGTCTCTTAGATTGGATGCAACCCTCAATGATTTTGTTGCAGCAGCATCACGCATTGAAGAAGCTAGGCAACATTTTGAAGGGGATACACAATCAAATTATGCTGCAAAACTAGACCCTATTGGGCAATTGAGGAAGGAACTGGAGGCATTGAGAATGCAACAAAATCAACAGGAAGAGAAGGTCTTGCCACTACTGCTTTGCAGTGATGATGAAGTAGCCCAACTTCGCCGTGAGTCAGAAGATTTGCGGACCACTCAAGATATAAGAAGACAGATTTGGTGCACAATATGTAACAACAATGGGCATTCCAATGCTAGTTGTCCTAACAAGGTAAGTTGTCAATTTTGTGGAAAGGATGGCCATGAACTTAGAGACTGTTACTACCTCAAGGGTACACAACAACGAGGTAACTCTCAAGCTTTGGATTCATATTATGCTAGTACTTCAAATGCACCTAATAGAGAGGAGAACAGACCAACGAAGCCCAGATATAATAGGCCTTTGATGTGCTACCGTTGTGGTGAGTATGGCCATATGCAAAACAGGTGTTCCCTTCCAGAAGATGCACCTCCTTGTCAGCATTGTCCCGAGGCTAAGGATCACTACACCAAAGATTACCCAAGAAGCCGTCCTGCTCCAATCCACATGATTGCGATCTCTCCACAAGAAGAAGGTAGGACCACTCAGTCTTATGCTGTTTCATCTTCTTCAATGCCCATGATGACTAGAGCCAGACAAGCGGCAGCAACCCATAGAGAAGAACAAGAGGGAGTCCAGGATAAAGAAGAGGAAAAGAAGGTGGGGTGGAAGGGCATAGAGGAAATTGAAGGAGCTTATGAAAGGATGGCTACTTCTCTAAGGGACCAACCAACAAGTCTGCAAGAAGACACTCATGAGGTAAACATTGAATAGATCTTGAACGGTATTCATCACAAGGTTAGTCTGTACGAACTTATAAGGATGGATTCAAAAATAAGAAGTGACTTATTGAAGATTATACACTCTGCTCACTTTATCCAATCACCCAGTATAGATGGTTTCATGGTTGATTTCCCCCCTACACCCTTGGTAGACTACCAAAGATCAAGATTATTTGTTTGTATAAAGGATGAAGCTCTCACAGGTGTGATCATAGATGGAGGCTCTGGTATCAATTTGATGCTACATTTCACAATGAAGAAATTGAATTTGAACCCCACCAAGATGGCACCATTCACAGTTACACTAGCAGATCAACATCGGGTTGCGCCTCTTGGCATTATTGAAAAGGTACTGATGATAGTACAGGGTTGCCACTTTGTTCTAGATTTTGTTGTTATTGCACTTCCACAGGAGACTTCTTACCCTTTACTCTTGTGGAGACCTTGGCTGAGGCAAGCAAAAGTTTTGCAAGATTGGGGGTAAGACAAACTATGGATCTCAACAAGCACCAATAGCCAACTGCAATTACATTTGGAAGAAGGATTTGACTCAGGGAAAACTACTGGGTATACTGTGGATACTCAGGTAATGCCCTCTCTACCTCAAGAAGAAGATACATTATTGAATTGGATGATGGAAAGTGCAAAGTGTTGCACGGTGGAAATCAGTGAAATAGAAGAAGAAGTTACAGATGAAGAAGTTGCAAGAAAAGGCCATGAAGATCACAAGGAGTTGGAGATTGAGAGTTTGCAGGAGAATACAAACTTTGAAGAGCCAAAAAATATAGAAGTACCCGGGATGGAAAGTTATGAGCCTGAGTGTAGAGAAGATCTTCCTTTTACGGATATACCTCAAGGATGGACCAGAGAACATACTGTAGAATATAAGTTAAATTCCACTCCTGCATACAGTGGAGATGAATTCTCAAACAAGACTAGTCCTGAAACACTAGTTCAAGAAATAAATCTAGGGGATGAAGAGAACCCTCAAGTAGTCCACTTGGCCTCTTGGCTCTGGCATTATCCTCCTTTACTGCAAAAGGTAACTTCTTTACTTTTTACTTACAAAAATGTCTTCGCATGGTCCTATAACAGGGATACCGAAGGAGCTGGGATTACACAGAATACCCTTAGTTGAGGGAGCCGTGCCTGCAAGAAGTAGGCCGTATCGACTCAATCCCAAATATGCAGAGGCGGTAAAGTTGGAAGTTACAAAACCAGAAGAAGCAAGTATAATTGTTTCAGTAGAACATTCCAGGTGGCTTTCTTCTATGGTTATTGTACCCAAGAAAAATAGTGGAAAAATAAGGGTTTGCGTTGATTTTCGTGCCTTAAATAAAGTGACTGTTCAAGATGGATTTCCTCAGCCCTTTTCAGAACAAGTACTTGAGGAAGTAGCCGGTCACACTTTGTATAGCTTCTTGGATGGTTTTAGTGGCTACAATCAGATAGTGATCCATCCTGATGATAGGGACAAAACAACCTTCGTTACTCCATGGGGCACTTATGTCTATACTCGCATGGCTTTTGGTTTGAAGAATGCACCAGCTTCATTTAATAGAACAATGTATCTGATATTGGGCAAGTGGTTAACAACCTTTCTCCGCATTTTGATGGAAGACTTTTCATGTTTTCAGGCACAGATAGAAGAGCAGCAGTTCAAGATTTCCATGATCATTTGGAAAATCTAAAGGAAATCTTTGAGCAATGTCTCAAAATAGGTTTGAAGTTAAATCTTGCTAAATGTCATTTTTTGGTCACCAAGGGCACTCTTCTCGGTCACATAGTATCTCCTGAAGGGATAACGGTTGACCCTGCAAAGGTTACTGCTATTCTATCCATGCCTATTCCACAAAGCCCAAAAGAAGTGCAAAGTTTTTTGGGCCATGCAAGATATCATAGAAGATTCATACGAATGTATTCAAAAATAGCTAAGCCCTTATCAAGGCTTACCAGTAAAAAGGTCCCTTTCTCATGGAGTGCTGAAGCTGAGAAAGCATTTGGTGAACTAAAATTGAGGTTATGTACTACTCCACTTTTAAGTGTTCCTAACTGGTCATTAGAGTTTCATGTACATACAGATGCTAGTCTTTATGCTGTTGGTGCAGTTCTAGCTCAACCATCATCACACAAGGTTGATAGACCTATCTCCTATGCCAGCAGACTACTCACCCAAGCAGAAAGGAACTACAGTACGGCCGAAAGGGAAGGCTTGGATATTGTATTTGCTCTTCAAAAGTTTCGGCATTACCTTCTCGGTGTACATTTTGTAGTCATATCCGACCATCAACCCTTGAAGTACTTGATAAACAAGCCTAGCGTAGCTGGAAGGATTTGGAGATGGTTACTCCTCTTTCAAGAATTCAACTTTGATATTCATATTAAGCTAGGAAGAGAGCACTACATGGCAGATCAAGTGTCCAAGATTGCAATGAGCGAGAAGGCAACATGTATTAATGATGAACTAGTGGATAGTAATCTCTTCTTAGTAGTAACTCAGACTGATTGGTATGATGGAATTCTCGATTTTCTTACTACTGGAAAACTCCCAGAGCATTTGACACCTATAGAAAAAAGGAGATTACTCCTTAAAACCAAGGCATACTCACTCATAAATGGGAATTTATATAGATATTGTCAAGATGATATCTTGAGAAAGTGTGTTTATCCAGAGGAGGTGAATCTTTTGTTAAAAGATGCACATAGTGAAGGGCATCTAAAGGGGGAAGAATTGGCTCATAGAATCATCCACAAGGGACTATGGTGGCCTCATATTTACAAGGATGCGATCAAGTTTGCTAAAGAATGCCACATTTGCCAGAGATGTGCTCCTATGCCAACCAGATTGAATTTCAAACCATTAGTCATATCTATAGGATGGCTCCCATTTGAATGATGGGGTCTTGATTTCATAGGACCAATTAGTCCAACTGGTCAACCTGGGGGTAAGAAGTATATTTTGATGGCCACATGTTATGCAACTAAATGGATAGAGGCTAAAGCTACTGTGGACTGCACGGCGTTAATAGTAGCTAAGTTCTTGTATAAACGTATTTTCTCAAGATTTGGTTGCCCACTGGAAATCACTAGTGATAGGGGAACAAGTAGAGAGCTCCAATAAGATTTTGATCGGGTTGCTGTGCAAATTATCTTTTGATCATAAAAGCTTTTGGCCACAAGCATTGATCGGTGCAATTTGGGCTTTCAGAACTACAAGAAGGGGAACCACTGGTGAGAGTCCATTTCGCTTAGTATATGGAAAAGAGGCATTGGCCCCATTTGAATTCATTATCAAAAAGGAAATGGGAACCAAAACCATTGGAATTGAAACTCTCATTGAGAGATTGGTGGCATTAGAAGAATATAGAGAAGGAGCAATGCAAAAACTTCACGTAACACAAGAAGAGCTCAAGAGACTACATGACAGGTATCTGAGGTCTAATGAAGTTCAGGAAGGATCCATGGTTTTAGTGCATCAGGTCCCAGCAATTCCAACCAAACTGGCACCTAAATGGATAGGACCTTACACGGTGGTAAAGGTATTACCTCATGGATCAGTACATCTGGAGGATTTGCAGGGTAAGAGGATACCCCTGGTCAATATCTCCAAGGTGAAGAAGTACCTGAATTAAGGTAAATTGGAAGCATTTCATTCACCATACCTACCGTATTTCATTCAGTGATTGCAGTTTACTATATGTAAAAAAAAAAAGAGTAAAAGAAAGTAAAAAAAAAGTCAAAAACAATCGAAAAAAAAACCTAGTCAATATCTCCAGGGTGAAGAATCACCTGAGTTAAGTCAAGGAGGAAGAACTTCCTTCACTATCTTGTTTTCAGCTTTGGGAACTGCACCGGGACGATGCAAAGACTTGATGTGGGGGTCTGTATCGCGGCATTTCCCTCTCTCTCTCTTCCCCACGACCCCCTCCAACTCCACCAGCCCTCCTCTTTTCCCCCACCACCCCTGCCGCCCCCACCATCACCACGACCCCCTCCAACCCCACCGTCCCCTCCTCTTTTCCCCCACCACCCCCACGGCCCCCACCATCACCACGACCCCCATCCAACTCCACTAGCCCTCCTCTTTTCCCCCACCACCTCCGCGGCCCCCACCATCACCACGACCCCCTCCAACCCCACCAGCCCTCCTCTTTTCCCCCACCACCTCAGTGGCCCCCACCATCACCATGACCCCATCCAACCCCACCGTCCCCTCCTCTTTTCCCCCACCACCCCCACAGCCCCCACCATCACCACGACCCCCGCCAACCCCACCATCCCCTCCTCTTTTCCCCCACCACCCCCGCGGCCTCAACCATCACCACAACCCCACACAACTCCACACCCCTCCACAACCCTCCACAAACTCCACAAACCCCACACAACTCCACATCACCCCACAGCCCTCCACCACTCCACGACCCCCCACACAACTCCACACCCCCCCACAGCCCTCCACCAGTCCACGACCCCTCACACAACTCCACACCCCCCGACTACCCTCCACAAACTCCACAAACCTCACACAACTCCACAGCCCTCCACAGCCCTCGAAAACCCTCCACAAACTCCACAACCCCCCACAAACTCCACACCCCTCCACAGCCCTCCACAAACTCCAGAAACCCCACACAACTCCACACCACCCCGCAGCCCTCCACCACTCCACGACCCCCCACACAACTCCACACCCCCCCACAGACCTCCACAAACTCCACAAACCCCACACTCCACACCACCCCATAGCCCTCGATCACTCCACAACCCCCCACACAACTCCACACCCCCCCACAGCCCTCCACAAACTCCAAAAAACCCACACAACTCCACACCCCCATAGCCCTCCACAAACCCCACACAACTCCACACCCCCCCACAGCCCTCCACAAACTCCACAAACCCCACACAACTCCACACCCCTCCATAGCCCTCTCCACAAACCCCACACAACTCCACACTACCCCACAGCCCTCCACCACTCCACGACCCCCCACACAACTCCACACCCCCCCCCACAACTCCACACCCCCCCCCACAACCCTCCACAAACCCCACACAACTCCACACCACCCCATAGCCCTCCACCACTCCACGACCCCCCACACAACTCCACACCCCCCCACAGCCCTCCACAAACTCCAAAAACCCCACACAACTCCACACCACCTCACAACCCTCCACCACTCCACGACCCCCCACACAACTCCACACCCCCCCACAACCCTCCACAAACTCCACAAACCCCACACAACTCCACACCACCCCACAGCCCTCCACCACTCCACGACCCCCCACAAACCCCACACCCCTCCACAACCCCCCACACCCCTCCACAACCCCCCACAAAACCCCACAAATTCCACAATTTCCCACGACCTCCCACAAAGTTCTCATGCAGTTTTTGATGGACATTTGGAGGATCATTTCTTAACCAAACCCTACAGTATTATATATCGTTGAAAAGCTCTCGACAAGTACTTTCCAATGGTGCAATGATAAGTTTGAGATCTTGAATCAATTTTTGACCACACCCCAAAAACCCTCACAACTCCCCACAACTCACCCCCTATTCCCACCCACAACCTCCCACACCCCCGTAATCTCCCTCAACTCCCCACAACTCACCTCCCATACCGCCCACTTAATATGAAGGATCAAGAGCTACTACAAAAATTAGGTGAATGATGTGCTGCTCAGGGTCATTCAAACATCACAGGCGGCACAAAATGAGGATCTCAGCTTGCATGCAAAAGTGACAGTAAAAGTGTAAGTGGTAAAAATGAAAGTGGAGAAATGACTGTTGCCGCCAACCTTTCATGACAACAGCCTATTTTTGAGGATCCAATTCAAGATTGGTGGCATACTTGATCTACCCCTCCAATTTTGGGCAATCAATCGGCGCATGATCAGTGGACGTGAGGAATCGGCAAGGCCCTCTTGGCCTATTGGAGCCTATAAAAGCAATGGATTTGTGTTCATTTGGGATACATTCAGATACACACATTTACATACGTACGTACAGAGGTCCTCTCTTTGCACTTTGTGGCTTCAAGCCTATTGTAGGAAGTCACTCTGTGGTGAGGATACAGAGCATGGGCTTCCTAGTGAGGGCTAATAGCACTATAGTGTGAAGAGAGTGGCTTGGTTTTGTCATTCAGTGTGAGTCATTGGTATTTCGTGCTCTTTCCCTTAGAGCAAGTCTTCATACTGTGTATTGATCAGTGTTAGCCTACATCTAGTTGAGTCCATTGTACGGATTGGATGAATCCTTTTATTGATGTTATTTAGTTCTGGAGTGGCATGTTAGCCGAGAGCATAAATTTTTGAGCATCTCTTTTGCCTATGTAGTAATCATCTCATTCAAACCAAGGAGTGGTTGGTCTTCCATTATTGTCATTTTGTCATTAATATTATCCCTAAGTATTCAGAACTCTATGCAATCATTGATATCTGCCTGCTCACAAAAGTGTCAAAGGGTATATTTCCCTAAGGAGAACCTCCCTTGAGTAGGTGAAGTACTGGAGTGCTTGTTGCATGCTCCTGCTAAAAGTAGATACCCCAGTACCTCCTGTACACCATGCTTGTCCCTTATGTGGACCACGACTCGAAGCACGCTATTCCAAAGCATTACGTAAGACTGTCTATGAAGGACACAATAGATATTTTCCTGATGAACATGTTTTACGTGAAGGACAAATTGGTCGACAAGCACAATGCCAAATGAAAGCTAGCGATTGGAAACAGCTATGGGATTCAGAAAATCTAGTCACTAGCATGAAATGGTTGTCCATTTTTCATGAACTCCCTTGTTGGAGTGAAGTATTGATCAATCATTTGGTAGAACCGATGCATATTTTTAAGAATGTGGGAGGGATTCTTTGGAAGACTTTGATCGAAAAGACAGAAAGCAAAGCACAAAGGGAGGACTTAGAAGAGCGACGTTGTATGCGAGAGTTGTGGGCAATTACTAAGCCCAACGGAACAGTATCGTTACCAAGAGCTTCTTGGGTGCTTTGTAGGATGGAAGAAAAACAAGTGAAGAAAACAATTTCAGAGTCTCGGACACCTACTAGATGCATGAGGTGTCTAAAAAGTGCTTTCACACGAAAGAACGATCTTGGAGGGCTCATGTCTCATGATTGGCACAAGTTTTTACAGTTTGTGCTCCCTGTAGCCCTAAAAGATTGTCTTTCGGAGGATGTACGAAGAACCATTTATAAAATTAGTTCTTTAGTACGGTGGATCTCTTCTAAAGAGATCCATAAAGATAGCATAGAGAGTGCGAAACTCAATGCTATCAAAGCTGTTTGTATGGTAGAGAAATACTTTCCCACAAGTATTCTCACTATTCAACTTCATTTACTGGTTCATGTGGTAGATGAAGTTGCAATAGTAGGAACGGTCCAGAGTCGATGGATGTTCTTCTTAGAGCACTTTATGAAGACATTAAAAGGTTTTTTTCGATAGAGAGCACGTCTAGAGGGAGCATGGCAGAGGGATGGCTTATACAAAAGTCTCTTGTATTCATAACTGAGTTTCTACGTATATCGGATCCCGAAATGCCTCGCTTATGGAGTGATGATGAAGATGTTTGTCTCATAGGTGATGAACCACAAGGTAAAGGATTGCAAAGAAAAATAGATGCAACTTTCAGAGAGATGGCAATGAAGTTTTGTATAGTTAACTCTGAGCCTATGCAGAAGTGGTTAGAAAAGTATGAGCTTGCCAAGGAAACCAATGCAAAGGAAAGAGCTCAATTTTGAAGGAATTGTTCCACTTGATTTTTGCCTCTTCCAGAAAGTCTTCAACCTCTTCCACCTTTTCCAATGAGCAGATGGCTAGATACAGCAGTTTCACAAGCAAAGGCAGTGGGTGAAGATATCTCTGAAGAAGAAAAAGAACTCGTAAAGGGATGTGATTGGGAGTATACTAAATAGGGTGCACTATGGTCTCATGGACGACACTTTCGGACCGCACGAATCGATAAAAATAGGTCTACTTTTGATAGTGGGGTGATGATGAAAATTTTGCAAAAAAGTAGAGCGAGTGCAAGAGATGATAATGCTCAAGAAGGCCAGCTAGATTATCGTGTTGTGATTCAAGATATCTGGAAACTATCTTTTAGGAAGTTTGATTACTTTGCTTTTGATGTAAAAAGGTTCAAAGTAGTCACCTCTGGAAGAAATGCAACAGTGAGGCAGGATAAAAGTAGTTTGCTTCAAGTCGACTCCACAAAATTATGGACGGATGAAAGGGATACATTTGTACTTCCCGAACACTATGAGCAAGTTTTTTTTATACCAGATTCAAAAGAACCAGAGTGGCCATTTGTTTTACAAGTCATTCCACGTAGTAGATAAATATGTGAGAACATAGATGTAGAAGAAAGTCCATCTATAGTGGACTCAGAGATTCATTCGATCGTTGAAGAGGAAGAGATCATTGTTCGAGAAGAAGAGGTCATTGAAGAAGAGGCCATTGTTCGAGAAGACGAAGCAATGGACGATGATCAGGAAGTAATCAGCATAGCAAGCGATTTAGATGTCATCAATATAGAGATAGATATTCTTGGTGCATCAGATCTCCAAAGGATGCTAGACTA
Source organism: Ceratopteris richardii (assembly GCA_020310875.1). Lineage (NCBI taxonomy): Eukaryota > Viridiplantae > Streptophyta > Polypodiopsida > Polypodiales > Pteridaceae > Ceratopteris > Ceratopteris richardii. Next base: position 122,985,807 of record CM035418.1, on the reverse strand, counting down.
GAGGATTTTTGAATCAAACACTTGTACGTACTAATTTTTGTTTTTTTTTTGCTAGGTTTTTTTTATACACTATCATTTCTCTATAGTACCTTAATTATCACATGCTAATTATTTGAGTTCTTTTGTTACAGAGCATGATGGGAGACAATCCTCCAGTCACTCCACATTCCATGACAGAGGAGCAGTTTTTAGAGTTCATCTCTCATGTACCTCCCGCGTAGATGGCCGCTGCATCACAATATTGGATCGCTCGTGGTAGCACTCCTCCTGGCCTCACTCCTAGTGGTCTCACTCTTGCCAGCCTCACTCCTGCTAGCCTCACTCCTGCCGGCCTCACTCTCGTCGGTGTCACTCCTACGGGTGGTGCTACTCTTGTAGGAGGCATGTCTCCTAGCTTTATGACTCCACCACGACCATGTTTTGAGCCACCCCCTACTGACTCTAGTAGTAGACATGTGCGTTTGATACCTAAGCACGATACAGGTTCTGGCCCCTCTCGTAGGTTGAGATCACCCTCAAGTTGTACAGTATCCGAGATGGAGCTCCGGTGATGGATGCGACTGGCAAAGCAATGCATGCACGTATATGACAGCTTTGCTCCATACAAATTGGACACTCTATCATGTTGAAATGGAGTGAATAAGATAAAGATCAGAATAATTATATCACATAGATGATTTATCAAGTGTTTCGACCAGCTGATGGATAGCCTCTTATCAGCTTAGAGTGGATTCTGCACACCACACGTGAAGTTATGTCCCATCGACGATCCAAGGCTCGTGATGCTTTCAGAGCACGCTTACCAAAGCCTGTATGGTTAGATGCTGAGGAGTGGGATATGATTCGCGACGAGTTGTAGCAGACTCCTGATCGATATCATCGGTAGCGAGATGTTGTAACCACACGTTTAGATACGGTTGGACCCTCACATTTGGGCAACGACAGATATGATACGATGCGTCATGAGTTTGTAAGTACCATTTGATTTATTGAATTTGTTTGTGTTAATTTTCTCATGTATGTTTCTCTAATGTTTTGTATATTTGTTGTAGGAGCTGGCAATGGGTCCTCCTCCAACACGAACAGAGGAGGCTTATGAATATCGCCATGGATTGACTGCACTATTGGAGGACTTGGAGGGATGCGGTGCGGTTGTTTTATGGGAGCGTTTGCGATGAGGTGATTAATTTATAAACTTGGTTTTTACTTTTTGTTTGTAAATTTCATGTGAATTTATCTAATTTCATTAATGTTATTTGTTGCAAGACTATTGATATGAAACGCTCTTTGCATGTGTATGGCAGTGGCACGCCCAAGTTTTTTATTTGATTTTTATATGGAAATGCAATGCTTTGCCACATTTTGTGAGAGCATCATATATGACAGTGGTTTGCCACACTCTTGTACATGCTTCATTTATGAAATATATAACTCTTTTTGTACATGGTCCATAATTCATTTTGATTATTTCTTTTGTGTCCAATAATATTCTGTTTTATGAAATCATATTTCGGTTGACATTAGAGTACACATCACATGTACTCGATTTTTTTGGGTAGAGTGTATTGTCTTTTGCTAAGCAACATCATGGTAATGTTGTTGTAGCAAAAGACAACACACTCTGCCCAAAAAAAATTTTGCAGATATGTTCATCGGTATAAGTGTTGGTGTACCCAGTAATGTTATCAAAATAAGCGTCGGTACACCCAACGGGCGTCGGTATACGCGACGGTGCACCCAACAGAGGCGCCGATATGGGACTTGGTATGGGCATCAGAAATACCGACGCATATACCGATGCTTATACCGACGCCCATACTGAGGCCCATACCGGCGCTTTAATACTGATGCGCATATTGACATCTACATCGACATCGGGCCAAAAAAATGCATGTTCATTTCCCTCAGTAAAAACCTCGGTATAGAGCCGATCTGTTGTAGTGTATGTCATCATAAACTAGTTTACCATTGGGTGCAATATTGCTAACAACTGTGGAAAACGTATCCCATAATGATGGCAAGGTGCATAACAATAGGATTGCTTTCATTTCATTATCCATCTCCATTTTCTAAGCATGTAACTAAGAGAATATAGCATCACCATCATTTAGATGAGAAACAATACTATCTACATCATTCATGCGAAGGTCATATAACTTTCTCATCAAGTACACTCTATTTGATGTCATTTCTTTTTTATATGTACTGCATAACTTCTTCCAAATCTCCTGCACTTTGAGAGTATAATACTATGAAGTAAACATTATCTGCTAGGTGTAATGAAATGGTAGACCTAGCCATTTCATCCAACTCATCCCAATCATCTTCATCCATGTCAGTAGGCTTCTTTGAGATTCTATATATTGGCTTCCATTGCCTCCTTTGAATCAACACATCTTTAATCGGATTCTTCCATAAAGAAAAGTTTGTGCCATCAAGTTGTTGGATCTCAAAATGGTATTTGCCCTACAAGTTATAGCTCGTATTGGGAACACTAGCACTAGATCTGGATCCACTAGATGTCCCTAAGATCTTTGATGCCATGATGATAGAGAACTGAATAGAATGATAAAGTAGCTAGAAGATTACAAACACCACTAAGGATAAAACAAGATGACCAAGCATCATATTCTAGGAAAACTTCAACAGAGTCTCCCTAGAAAAATGGATTAATGAACACTAATAGTAAACCAAAAGGATTATGTGAGAATAAGTGTGCTTACACCAATAATTCTATCAAGGAGTAAATTGGCCATTGTATAATTGACAAAACCAAAAAACTTGGAAAAATTTATTAGTATGCTTTACACAATGAGCATATAGCTAGTGTCAAAATCTCATGAAACTCCAAGTACTCACATGTAAACTGCTGAGTTAGTGACTCGAGTGCATATAATTAGTTAAACAAAAGGAAGCCAGCTATGCTTATCGAGCACCTATGAACAACTAGCATACAACTCTTATGGAAAGGCGGGTTAAGTATTCCACCTACATCACTGAAGAGACCCTAACATGTGGGTGTTTCTCAATTAAGAGAACATCACCATGACCCTCTTTACCAATGTCAAAGGCTTTATGCAAAAATGTAATAGCTATATCAATGCCCACATGGACGTACATAATGATGGAATTTAATCCCTAAGATTTGCACAATAGAAGTGAAATGAATCCAATACATAGATCCCCTCATATACCTTTTCTGCTACCCTATAGCAAAACTCTGATTCACCTGCCTTAAACTATTCCAAATCATGTAATCTTTTGTTGAAGTTAGATGTCTATGGAAGCACGTGAAGAACATAAGGAAGAAGAAGAATCTTGGAGCACAACACACAATACTGAATGTATTACCACTAGAATGTACAAAGATAAGTAACCCATTAGGGCTATATGCATATATACAAGCCAGGTGAAAAACCTCCTAAAGAGGGAAAAAAGTGCCTTGACGGTCCTAGTGTGTTCATCGGACTTTGCGTTGAGTGGATATACCCATGCACGCCTCGAAAAATCATCAATGAAAGTCACGAAGTAAAGATAGTTCCCAAAAGAAGGTGTCTACATAGGACCACAAACATCACTATGAACGAGCTGCAATTTCTAAGTAGCTGGAACTAAACCATCTTTTGGAAAGGAGGAACACTGCATTTTGCCCAAAATACAGCCTTCACAGACATGTTTTCCAGGTGCCTCAAGTTTGGGCAAAGAGGACACCATTTCAAATTTATGAAGCATAGCAAGCTAGCAAGATTGAGATGACCAAAGCATGCATGCCAAAGCTTTGCATCTGACATAGCTTGAGAATCATGTACTGCACATGCTGAATCATTCATAGATTTTTCATAGTTTATGAGCTTATACAGCCCATGACATAAAATGCCAGAAGCAATAATCATGTTGCCATTTGACAGATCATGAACTGGACATTTTTCATCAACAAATTGCACAACCAAGCCAATCTTGGCTAAAGCAAAAACTCATAACATATTTTTCTTGATCCCTTGGCACAAATAAAGCATTCGATAATGTAAAAAAACTACCATCAGTAGTAGTCAAAATGATCTTACCAACTCCCATGACTGGATAGGAGGAGTTGTTGGCGCATGTGATAGTATTCCCTATAGGGACAGACTCAAGTGAAGTGAAGAAATTGCGCTGCGAGGTAATATGTTTGGTTGCCCCACCATCAAAGTACCAAACATCTGAGTCTTTTGTAGACATGCACTATTCAGGAGAAAATGGGCCAAAACTGTAAACAGTAGTAAACACCCATTCTTCATTCTGCAGAAGATTAGGAGACTCTATTTTTGGTGTAGAGGCCTCTGCAACAACTATTCCAACCTCTTTTGTCTTTGCCTCTTTTGTCTTTGCCTCTTTTGTAGCCAGTTTTGGAAAATTCTTTATGACATGATCATTTCCTTTATAGTACTTACAAAAGAATTTTTGCTTTTTTGATTTCTTCTCATCTTTGTCTTCCTTCTTCAAATGTGCAGCATTTGCAGATTTCTGCTTATTAGTAGATGAGCTCCATTTACCTTTGCCCTTCTAACTAGCCTGGAAATCTTGATCTGCAATATGCATAATGGACGTGTTCTGCCTAGACTGATCTTCTTGCAAGAGAACAGAGACTAACTACTCAAATGACAAGGCATTTGGATTGCCTTTCATGACCAAACGAAGAATAGAAGAAAAACTCTGATCTGAATCAGGAACACCATTCAAGATGCTCTACACAAGTGAGCTATCTGGTATAACTTCATCAACAGAAAGTAAGTGTTCCTTCAAGTCTTTGATCTTTGTCAGAAAATTGTCCATAGAATGACCTTCATTCACATGCGCACTTTCCAACTGTTTTCAAAGGTAAGCAACATGAGCCTCATTCCTAGCGTGGTATAATGTGGTAAGTGTATCCCAAGCATCCTTGGCTATTCTGTAAGAGTGAATGTGAGGAATAATAGCACATTTGACCGACAAGGCTATCAATGCATGTGTCTAAGCATCTTTTCCATCCCAACGAATTTGCTCTATAGTAGATGCAACAAAAATCATAGCACGAGCAGGAATCCAAAGAATATCAGCATCTTCAATGACATCTGCGTCAACTTCAATACTTGTATTTGCAGGTGTAATAGGACGTTTTTCAAAACCCTGCACTATGTTCCATAGTCCTTTTGCAACCAATACATGTCGCATCATACAAGCTTGCAATGGGTAAATGGTACCGTCCAAATTATCTTCAATAGCCACCATATGTAATACATAACTGCTTTCAGCAATGGCCATTGACTAAAATACCATGATATAGGGAAGTGAATGTATCTGAAAAAGTTGAACAGAGCTACCCTTATGATATCTGCTAAACCTGTAGCAGAGTTCGAGATGCTTATGTTGGCGAACCAAAACCTGTATATATCTTTGCACAAAAAGAAAAAATAGCCTACACAAGCATTGTGATAGTGCATTTGGAGGCTATGATTTGTGCAATTCTGAGACTGTGATCGGGGGGTGTCTGCGATGCACTAGATGGAGCGACGGCCTACTCTGATACTAATTGTTGGAGTTAGACATGTGTGGAAGCATGTGAACAACATAAGGAAGAGGAAGAAGCTTGGAGCACAACATACAATACTGAATGTATTACGACTAGAATTTATAAAGATAAGTAATCCATTAGGGCTATAGGCATATATACATGCCAGGGGAAAAAACCTCCTAAAGAGGGAAAAAAGTGCCTCGGTGGTCCTAGTGTGTTCACACACATCATTATCTAAATATATTAGAAACTTTTAGGCACACCTAGAATGGTTTGTAAGATTTCCAACAAGCTATAGAACACCTCAAATGGATCTATTTAGGTCAGTCAACAACTCTCTACGAAATAGACTACAAAGATGTAGGATATGCAAAAATTAGGGTTATAGAGATACACCAATTTCTTTGCACATAAAAATGATTTCAAGAATCCCTCTTAGGACGATTAAGATACATAGATAAGCTACATAATTCACTTTAAATATCTTGAATTGGATATGTACACAAAGAGTTATAACTATTATAAGCAGACTATCTCTATACCTACAAGAGACTAGAGGGGTTGTGGGCTCGATAGCTCCTCCTTACTCCTCCTTTGTGCATGTAACACTCTCCTCACCATTTTTCCTAGCTTTGACTACTACATTTCAGATCCTTAAGCCTTGGGTGAATCTCCCCCTTGAGCCTCCTTGAGTATATTTCTCTTAGTCTTTAAAGATCTACAAGACTTCCATGCATTTGGTATATCTTCACCTCCTTTTATAGCTTTTAGATGCATCTCTTGACTTTTGTACCACCTTAGGACTCCCTTGCATGACCTTGCCTAACCTTAAGACTGCCCTAAGTGATTTGAGTCATGATGTTTGACCACATTAAGGTCTTTTGACCCCTTTCTCCACCTAAAGCTTGCATAATTCACACTTTCAACATGCCTCCTCAAGCTTAAGGTGATAATGTACATATCAAGCAAGCTCATAGCTTTTGAAAACTTTGTTAAATTGTTCACATCCAAGCCATTGATGAAGATATCTATAACTTGGTCCTTTATACCTACAAAATGAACATTAATGTCCCCATTTGCAACCTTTTCCCTTACATAATGGTAATGCACCTGAACGTGTTTGCTTCTTGCATGATAGATTATATTTTTAGCAAGATGTAGGCTTGACATGTTATCTCCATATATTGAAATTGGTCTAACTTGTATATCAAGATCTTTGAAGAGCTCCTTAAGCCACATTGCTTCACATGTAGTGAGGGCTAAGGCTCTAAATTCAGCTTCTATTGAACTCAATGCAATTGTGGTATGCTTTTTGCTCATCCATGAAAACATATCTAGAAGGTGATGTTCTATCATCAACACTCCTTGCTCAATCTGCATCACTCCATGCTCTTACTTGAAGTTATTCATCATACCTGTATAGCAAGCCATAATTAATTGTACTCTTCACATACCTTAAAACTCTCTTTTCATGATAGATATGTGTATCTGTGGCTATATGCATCAACTGAGATAGAACTCCAACTATGTAGCACATCAGGTCTTGTAAGTGTACCATAGATCAATGATCCCACAATGCTCTTGTATAGTATAAGGTCTTCTAGCTTCTTACCATCTTCCTTGCTTAACTTGAGATTTAAATTCATAGGTTGAGCTATTGGTTTGCAATCTATCGTGCCAAACCTAGAAGAGAATTCTTTGGAGAGAGATAGATAACTTCCTGCCCATAGATTATCTCAATGCCAAGAAAGTACTTTAGCACACCTAAATCTGATATTTTGAATTCCCTCCAAGCTTCTCTTTGATGGTCATTATACCTACATCATCATCACCTATCACAAGAAGATCATATACATATATGCATATCAAACATATCTTGTCATTTGTCTTCTTCATATACAAGGATGGATGTGCATCACTTGGAGAGAAACCACATCCCTTCAAGAAGTCCAATAGCCTCTAATTCCAAGACCTTGGGGCTTGCTTAAGGCCATACAAGGCCTTCTTCAACCTGCAAACATAGGTAGGATGTTGTGGATCTACATACCCTTGAGGTTGTTCCATGAATACTCTTCTTGTAAGTCACCATTCAAAAAAGCATTCTTTATGTGTGTTTGGTAGATAGGCCATCTTGTTGCTCACATTGGGCTATGAGAGCTCTAATGGTAACCTTGTTTGCCACAAGGCTAAAAGTCTCCTCATAATCCACCCCTTGTATGGTTATTGCAAAAGGAAGCAAAGATGGCTCATTTTATCCTCCATTTGTATCATAGAAAGAACACTTGTTAGCTAGTATTGAACAACCTATGGCCTATATTTGGCATGGCTATTTGGTCCACATATCTTGTAGTGGAATGGAAAATCTTTCTTGTTCTAGCTGCTTACCTATGTTATCTTTCTCTATTTTTTCACTTTGTGAGCATTGTCAATATGTAAAGAAAACTAGGAATGTGTTCTAAGAAACATTGGCTCTTCAATTGAGCCTTTAGATCTCATTCATATAGATGTATGGTCCTATGCCCACAAGGTCATTAGGTGGTTCTCTTTACTTTTTAACTTTCATTTATGATCCTACTAGAAAAGTCTGGGTAGACCTATTCCCCATTATAGAATGGTGTGGCTGAAAGGATGAATAGAGCTATTCATGATAGAGTAGTTTTTGTGGTGCATCATGTAAATATTTCACAAGGCTTTTGGGCAAAAGTAGTATTGATTGAAGTTCTTGTGATTAACCTTTCATGTAGTTCTACCAAAGGTCTCAAAGTGTGACAAGAGTTATGGATAGGGAAGACACCATATTATGATCATCTTCTTGGGTGTAAAGCATATGTTCATATACCCAAGAATATTAGACAAAAATTGGACCATAAGTAAAATAAATGTAGTTTTTTTGGGTATGGTTGAGAAGTGCAATTTGGATATCACTTATGGGATTCTCAAACATAGTCAATGATCAGAAGAGTGATGTCATTTTCAATGATTTTGAGATGCATAAACAACCAATTAAGGAGGTTGAAGTGAGAAGATTTGTGTTTGAGGATATTAGTCCTCCAGTTAGCATGCATAAAAATACTACACATAGGGATCTTCAAGAGAATGTCAATCAAACGGCTTTACTAGATGTTTTGCAAGTGTCTTACATCCACTTGATAGATATGATCCACATTTGGATTTTGTTATGCTAACAGATGCTGGTGAGCCTTCTTGCTACAAAGAGGTTATGCAAATAGAGGATCATTTCAAGTGGAAGCATGTCATGAGGAGTGAATTGGATTCTATTCAGAAGAATGGTAATTGGGATTTAGTACCTTTGCCAAAGCGTTGTTGGTGCATGACAATCATCAATTGAAGGATTATGGAGAAATGAAGTCAAGGAGTCAAGAAGAAAACAAAGTCAGATGGTTGAAGGAAGGACATATTCAGAAAACTCAAAGATATGTACATATATGTACATTAGCTGACTTATACCCTTGTTTTTAAGTCATACACTTGTATATATTCATCTATAAATATGTTGGAAAATGTCGGGCAAAGAGAGGGAGAAGAAGATTTGAGAATAGTGAGAGAGAAATCAGTGTCATTAGGCACATGAAGAGTGAGTGAATTGTTCATCCTCACTCAGATGTAAGTTTTCTGAGAAATAGAAGAATTTTTGCGCCCGATATTTTGCTGTCTGCTCCTTCTGTGTTTAATCTTTTGAGAAATCCTTTTGCACGTGTCTAAGTCCATAGCTAATCTATCTATGGCTAAAATTTGAGAGGTTAATTGCAATCAGGTTGAGAGAATTTTGATTAGGAACATTCATATGTAAGAATGTTCTAAGAGTCGTAAAATCTGGTGCACATTTCATTTTCAATGAAATGATCATTGCTCAGTCCACAGTGTAAAGTTTTACACAAATGAGGGCTTAAAATTTAAGTTGGAAGGTAAGCCATCTATGGCTAGAAGATCTTGTTCAAACGGGTTCAGAGTTGAGAGAACCAGTGCTAAGAAGTTGCAGGTGTCAAAGTCGCCATTGCAGAGAAGCACTTTCAGACATAGGTAAAGTGTTTCACACATTTCTCAGTGTGTACTTAATCTTTTTGAGAGATTTAACTTGGCAAAGTTGCGCAACCTTAAGGCAAAGTTTTGTGCAAAGTTTTATCAAAAACTTTACAGGATTGATTAGTCAATGAGTGACTAATCTGCAGCAGACTTTTCTGAAGAAACTGAATTTTTCAGAATAATCAATTTTCTGATAATTTGGTGAAGATTCTCTAAATTAGGTGGAGTCTGAAGTTGATCTTGATATAGAGGTGATCTAAATTCAAGGTCAACTTGTTCTTTTGGAGATTAACACTCTCCATCAGTGGTATCAGAGCAGGTTGTGTCAAAATTGAGAAGAAGAAGACTCCGACTATTGCAGAAGTACAAAACTTTACATTTTGAAGGTGCAAAAGGTCAAAGTGTGAAGAAAGATCAAAGGAAGACATACAAAGAGCATCAAAAGGATCAGAAGGAGCAACATTCGAAGTAAAGGTACATTCATTATCTGTAAAGGTTAAAGTTTTGAGACTACAGGTGAAGCAAGGATGGGGGATAGTCTCCAAATTGAAAAGTTGGATAGAGAGAACTATCCTGCATGGTCTATGAGGATGGAAGCTCACCTTATGAGCAAAGATTTGATAGGATATATCACAGGAGATGAAGAAAAGCCAGAATTCAGAGATCCTAGTGTTCCAACTAGGGAGGAGCTTGCAGATTTGAAGAATTGGATGAAGAAGGATGCTCAAGCAAGAAGCATCATCTACATGGCAGTCAATGACTATTTGCTTCCTCACATTAGAGGACTTGAGAGTGCTTGTGACATTTGGAATGCTTTGGAAGAGCATTTCCAAAATACAACCAAATCAAGGAAGGCTTCACTATGGGCAGAGTTTACTACCTTCAAGAAGAAGGCCTCACAATCAATCTCTGATTATGTGACAAAGATGAAGGACATTGCAGACTCTCTAGGTGCAGTGGATGAAGATATTGAAGAAGACAAATTGGTAAGACAAATACTCACAGGGCTAAGAGGAGATGAGAAGTGGAAGCCTTTCATTTTATCTACAGAACTTTCATTAGATCATTTTACTCCTGATTTGAATCAATTGTTAGGTCATATGCTAACTTTTGAGAATGATATCAAAGGAGATGTTGATAAGAGTGCAGGTCATGCAATGTATTCTAAAGACAAGAAGAAAGCCAACAAAGGAAAGCAACAATCAAGTGAAGAAGAAGGTACATCAAACCAAGCAAACTTCATAAGAGGAAGAGGAAATGGCAGAAGTAGAGGAAGAGGCAGAAACAACAAAGAGAATGCAAGAGCTTGTTGGATATGTGGTAAGACCAATCATCTATCTCATGATTGTTGGCATAATAATCAAAACAATGGTAATTATCAGAACTTTAATCAAAGAGGAAGAGGAGGTAGATTTCAGAGAGGAAACTTCAGAGGTAGAGGTGGTAGGAATTCCTTTGGAAGAGGTGGTGGAAGAAACTTCCAAAGTCAATCCTATAATAGCACCTACTACAACTATGCATCAGATCAGAAGGAGGACTCGACTCTCATTATGAATACATGTGAAACCTCACATGAGGACATGAGAGTGTTCTATATTGATTCAGGATGTAGTAATCATTTGAGTGGAAATATTGCTTTGATGACTGACCTAGATCACAATGCAATTAATCATACAGTGCAGACAGGTGATAATACAAAGCATAAGGTAAAGTCAATTGGTTCAGTCAAGGCTAAGGATGGGAGCACTCTTCTGAGTAAGGTACTTTATGTTCCCACAATTCCAAAGAATTTGATCAATGTAGGTCAAATTGTGGAAAAAGGTTATGAGGTAAGGTTTACCAATGATGGAGTTTATGTGGAAGACCCTAGTCAAGGGTATAAACAAGTTATTGCAGGAAAGAAAGAAGGAAGGCTCTTCACATTGAAGGTACAAGGAAATGTTGGACATGCTATGTTCACATATGGAGAGCAGAAGGTGTCAGAGTTGGATCTTTGGCACAAAAGACTTGGACACTTTAATGAAAGAGGTATCAAAGAAATGATTAACAATGATTCAGTGCTTGGATTGCCTAACATTGCAGGTCAACACATGACATATAGATGTGAGGCATGTCAATTAGGTAAGGCTCATAAGCAATCCTACTCCAAGCATGGGTTTATGTATCCAGAAAGACTTGAATTGGTGCATACGAATGTGTGGGGTCCTTCAAAGGACTTTAGTATAAATGGTTCAAGATATTATGTCATATATGTTGATGATGCTACCAGGTGGATCACAATTTATGTGATTAAGGAAAAGTCAGAAGTGTTTAATACATTTAAACACTACCATGCATATGCAGAAAGGATTACAGGTCAAAAATTGAAAAGACTAAGGTCAGATGGAGGGGGAGAGTATTTTTCAAATGAGTTCAATGATTATTTGTGGAATGCAGGTATAAAGAGAGAAGTTACTTGCAGGTACTCTCCTCAACAAAATGGGGTAGCAGAAAGAAGAAATAGGACTCTTGTTGAGTTTGCAAGGTCCATGATGAAAGAGAAGAATTGCCCAAATTATTTGTGGGCTGAGGCTGTTAATACAGCTACATATTTGGTTAATAGATTGCCTTGTAAAGCTTTGCAGGGTATGACACCATATGAAGCTTGGTGGGGAAAGAAACCTACCTTGGATCATTGCAGAATATTTGGATGCTTGGCATATGCATATGTGCCATCTCAATTGAGGCATAAGTTGGAGCCTAAGGCAGAAAAGTATGTATTCATTGGTTATGATGATAAGCAAATGGGATACAGGTTGTGGAGTCCATCCACAAAGCAATTTATTGTATCCAAGGATGTTACATTTGATGAGCAAGGTACTTGGTATGCAGGTAAATATAATGTACATGCAGATGATGAAGAAGTTGTGGATCAAAGGAAAGGTAAAGCAAAGATTCAATTACTTGATGAAAGTGAGAGTAATGAAGTGCAGATTGAAGTTGAAGAGAGGCCAAGGTTTGATCCAGAATGTGATGAACCAGAGACCTCAAGAAGTGCAGAAGTTAGGAGGTCATCTAGGCACAAATGGCAACCTACAAGGTATAGCTATGACACTTCATTCTTAACTACTAAAGATTATGCTTATTTGGTAAAAGCAGATGAAGATCCTTCTACATATGAAGAAGCCAAAGGGAAGAAGAATTGGGAAGATGCTATGCAAGAGGAGTATGATGCATTGATAGAGAATCAAACATGGGATTTGGTTCCTAAATCTAATAGTCAGAAGATCATTGGATGTAAGTGGGTTTACAAAACAAAGAGATTTGCAGATGGAAGTGTGTCTAGGTACAAAGCTAGACTTGTTGTGAAAGGGTATGCACAGACATATGGAGTGGACTATGATGAGACTTATAGTCCTGTGGCAAAGATGACAACCATCAGGACACTCATTGCAATTGCTGCTTGTAAAGGTTGGAAGTTGTCTCAATTAGATGTTAAAAATGCTTTCTTGAATGGTTACATTTCATATGAAGTCTACATGGAGCAACCAGATGAGTTCAAAGATCAAGTGAGTCCAAATTATGTATGTAAGCTCAAGAGAGCTTTGTATGGGTTGAAGCAAGCCCCAAGGGCTTGGAATTATAGGCTTGTAAAATTCTTGAATGATCTTGGATTTCAAGCATCAAAGGCAGATAGTAGCTTGCTAGTCAAAGCAAGTGAAGATGGGTTCATTTATGTGTGTATTTATGTTGATGACATAATACTTACAGGAACAGATGATAAGGGAATACAAATGATCAAGAAGCAGATGGAGAAAGAGTTCAAAATCAATGATTTGGGGAACCTATCATTCTTCTTGGGAATGGAGATCTCTTATACTCAACATGGAGTATATGTGACCCAAGAAAGGTTTGGAGGAGAAGAGTTCAGAGATATGAAACTCTATCAAAGTTTGGTTGGTAGCTTGATTTATGCTACATTGACAAGGCCTGACTTGTCATATGCAGTTGGTGTGCTTTCACAATTCATGCATTGTCCTAGGAAGGAACATTGGATTGCAGGACAAAGAGTACTTAGGTACATCAAGGGTACACTCAGAGAAGGGTTGTACTATGGGTTTACTTCAGATACAAGAATCAAGATATATAGTGATGCAGATTGGGCAGGTAATGTGGATGATAGAAGATCAACACATGGATACTTGTGCTATGTAGGAGACAAATTGATTTCATGGTGTTCCAAGAAGCAACATACAGTTGCTTTGTCATCTACAGAAGCAGAATATAAAGGTATGGTGGAAGCTGCAAAAGAGGTAATATGGCTAAAGACACTTTTGAAAGTTTTTGATGTGATTCAGAGTACTCCTATTATTTGTGGAGACAATATGAGTTCATTATACTTGGCAGCTAATCCTGTATTTCATGCTAGAACTAAGCATATTGAAATACAGTATCATTTTCTGAGAGAGAAGGTCATTGAGAAGGAAATTGAAGTCATACACACTCCCACAAAAGATAAGTTGCAGATATGATGACAAAAAGTCTAGATGGACCAAAACTACAAAGATTCAAGGATATGGCAGGAATCAAGAAGATAGAGAAGAACCTCAATTAATGATTGAGGGGGAGCTGTTGGTGCATGACAATCATCAATTGAAGGATTATGGAGAAATGAAGTCAAGGAGTCAAGAAGAAAACAAAGTCAGATGGTTGAAGGAAGGACATATTCAGAAAACTCAAAGATATGTACATATATGTACATTAGCTGACTTATACCCTTGTTTTTAAGTCATACACTTGTATATATTCATCTATAAATATGTTGGAAAATGTCGGGCAAAGAGAGGGAGAAGAAGATTTGAGAATAGTGAGAGAGAAATCAGTGTCATTAGGCACATGAAGAGTGAGTGAATTGTTCATCCTCACTCAGATGTAAGTTTTCTGAGAAATAGAAGAATTTTTGCGCCCGATATTTTGCTGTCTGCTCCTTCTGTGTTTAATCTTTTGAGAAATCCTTTTGCACGTGTCTAAGTCCATAGCTAATCTATCTATGGCTAAAATTTGAGAGGTTAATTGCAATCAGGTTGAGAGAATTTTGATTAGGAACATTCATATGTAAGAATGTTCTAAGAGTCGTAAAATCTGGCGCACATTTCATTTTCAATGAAATGATCATTGCTCAGTCCACAGTGTAAAGTTTTACACAAATGAGGGCTTAAAATTTAAGTTGGAAGGTAAGCCATCTATGGCTAGAAGATCTTGTTCAAACGGGTTCAGAGTTGAGAGAACCAGTGCTAAGAAGTTGCAGGTGTCAAAGTCGCCATTGCAGAGAAGCACTTTCAGACATAGGTAAAGTGTTTCACACATTTCTCAGTGTGTACTTAATCTTTTTGAGAGATTTAACTTGGCAAAGTTGCGCAACCTTAAGGCGAAGTGTTGTGCAAAGTTTTATCAAAAACTTTACAGGATTGATTAGTCAATGAGTGACTAATCTGCAGCAGACTTTTCTGAAGAAACTGAATTTTTCAGAATAATCAATTTTCTGATAATTTGGTGAAGATTCTCTAAATTAGGTGGAGTCTGAAGTTGATCTTGATATAGAGGTGATCTAAATTCAAGGTCAACTTGTTCTTTTGGAGATTAACACTCTCCATCAAGGGTAGGAAAGGTTGCATAAACAACCAATTAAGGAGGTTGAAGTGAGAATAGTTGTGTTTGAGGACACTAGTCCTCCAGTTAGCATGCATAAAAATGCTACAGATAGGGATCTTCAAGAGAATGTCAATCAAATAAGTTTACTAGAGGTTTTGAAAGTTTCTTACATCCACCTGATAGATATGATCCACATTTTGATTTTGTTATGCTAACAGATGCTGATAAGCCTTCTTGCTACAAGGAGGCTATGCAAATAGAGGATCATGTCAAGTGGGAGCATATCATGAGGAGTGAATTGGATTATAATGGTAATTGGGATTTAGTACCTTTGCCAAAGGGTAGGAACAGTTTACCATGTAAATGGGTATATAAGTTGAAATTCACAGCAAATAGTGCTTCTACAAAATAGAAAGCACAAATTTTTTGCAGAGCGTTTCAAGTGACAACATGACATTGATTTCGAGGGAATATTCTCTCTAGTAGTCAACATGGCTACCATGCGCATGTTGCTTGGAAGCATATTGGCCTTTCGTGGGAGATTGTTACCATTAGTGTCCATCTGAAAGGCCAGACAAGATACTTTTTTATATGTTCTTTAATAAATCATGTGGTAGATTAATCAGCCACAGACTGCAAGTTCCACCCCATTTTTAACACCTATGAAATATCTTTTTGTGCTCCTGTGTACTGTGTGTTTTCTACGTACTCTATAGGCTATTGTCATATAGATTTACATCTCTACATATATGAGCTTCAATCCAAACTATGATGGTCATGATCAAGAGGCGGTTTTCCTACATTTACAAAACAAGAAAATATGTTTTAGACAAAGTCAACCATGGTCAAAATCAAGGATAAAAATAGTCAAAAGTGATGGGGGAAGTATCTCAACCCCTAAGCAACGATGAAACGCGAATGACCTCCACAGGTATACTTCCTTGACCTATGCACACCAAAAATGCTCTTACTCAGAGCTTATGCAGAGAGCTCTAGTGAGCTGTTGTAGACCTGTAGTAGACAACAAGAGCTTTCCAGAAAATCAAATTTTACTTCAAATGGAGGCTTACACAAAGAGAAACAATGTCTAAAACATGAGCTAAATGAATGCTTACAACTGCTAGTCAAGCAGAGACCTCACTTCACTCCAGCAAGTTTTTCTCCAAGAATATATAGAGAATGAATCTCAAACTTGAGTCAACGTTAGAGCACTCTAATAGCTACCCAATGACACCAAAATCATAGCAAATGGATAAATAGAGAAGGAGAACCAGCCCTTACAACAGAGAGCAAAATATTTCCAACAGAGCCTACACACAGAGAGAGATATCAATCACACAACTTCACTAAAATGAATGTTGCTCCCAGATTACTCAGATAATGCTCCAGCGAATTTTTGCGAATAAACTAGACTTTAATATCTATCCAATGAGACAAGAATTACATCAAATGGATACAATATGAGGGAGAACCAATGCTAACAACTCAGGGGTAGAGAGTTGCAACACTGCCTGCGCACACACATAGATATGCCTACTAAAAGAAAACAAACAAGCAAACAAGGGGCTTGCTTATCACAACTCCAGCACTTAGTGCTCACTTTACATGAGCTAAAACTCCAAGAAGATGGCCCAAAAGAAGTCGGGATACATGCTCCTTTTATAGTGAGAAGTGTGCCCCTAAAATCTAGGAACTACCTTTCCAAATCAGCCTCCTAACCTGGAGGATTTAGTTGAGATGAATTGGGGAGTGGTTGAGTGACTTTTCTTGATGGAATCTCATGGCTTTTGGCTTCCTTTGATTGTTCCACATGTCCATAAAAGATTCCCCACGATTTTGTAGCTTTAAACTTGACTTTTAACACTCCCCCTCAAGCTTCAATTCTTAATCCTCATCCAAGCTCCTTCATGTTGATTCTTTGCTTGAATTTTGAAATCTTCATTCCATCCAAAGCCTTTGTAAATATGTTGGCAACTTGGTCCTTGGTACCTATATGATGTACTGAAACTTCCTTGGATATAAACTTTGCCCTTATGAAGTGATAGTGCACTTCAATATGCTTGGTTCTAGCATGATAGACAGGATTCGATGCTAGATGAATGCTACTCATGTTGTCACAAAAAAATGGATATGTGTCAACCTACAAATTAAGCTCCATAAATAACTTCTTAATCTACATTAGCTCACATGTGACTTGAGCCAAAGCTCTATACTTAGCCTCGGTGGAAGATAATGCCACCGTGGGTTGCTTCTTTGAAATCCATGAGATGATCTTGCTACCTAGCATGACTAGGTAACCACTTGTACTTCTTCAATCCTCCTTGGAACCGGCCCAATCCGCATCAAAATAAGCTTTGACCTGCATATCATCATCAAATGAATAGAAAAATCCTTCATTTATAGTGGCCTTGAGATATCATAACATTCTTATTGCAGCTTGCAAGTGTGTAGTCCTTGGACTATGCATAAATTGTGATAACACTCCAACTCCATATGCTATGTCAGGCCTAGTTATTGTGGCATAATTGAAAGAGCCTACAATAGATCGATACAAAGTTACATCCTCTAAAGCTCTCCATCAATGGAGCTTAGCTTTACATTAACTTCCATGGGATTTGAAATAGGCTTGCAATGTAGCATCCCAAACCTCTCAAGTAGGTCTAGAATATACTTTCTTTGTATGAGCATAATACCTTCTTCTTTGTATACAACTTCAATGTCAAGAAAATACCTAAGATCTCCAAGATCAGATATCCTAAACTCCTTTCCAAGCTTTGCCTTGATCTCCTCAATGCCCTTTGTATCATTACCTGTAATGATAAGATCATCTACATACACACACATGTAGACTACAATTTCTCCTCTTTGTTTGATGAAGAGAGATGGATCCGCCTTGCATTGATTGTAACCACATTTGATCAAATAGTCCACCAATCTTTGGTTCCAAGCCCTTGGAGCTTGCTTTAGGCCATAAAGTACCTTCTTCAACCTACAAACATGATGTGGAAACTCTTTATGAACAAAACCTAGTGGTTGCTCCATGTATACCTCTTCTTCCAAGTCTCCATTGAGAAAGGCATTCTTGATATCCAATTGGAAAAGCTTCCATCCTTTGCTAGCAGCCATTGCAATGAGTGTCCTAATGGTGCTCATCTTTGCCACGGGGCTGAATGTCTCTTCAAAGTCCACTCCATAGGTTTGTGCAAAACCCTTGGCCACCAATCTTGCTTTGAACCTAGAAATAGATCCATCTGAATTCCTCTTTACTTTATACACCCACTTATTACCTATTACCTTCATGTTCTCCTTCTTGGGCACTAGATTCCATGTTTGATTTTCCTCAAGTGTGTCGATCTCTTCTTGCATTGCCTCTTTCCATTTGGTGTACCTGCTTGCATCTTCATAGCAATCGGGCTCATGATCTTCTACTACTTTGTTCATATATGCATAATGTGTTGCCATGCATGAATCATACGTAAACCTTTGAGTTGGATACTTAACTCTAGAAGACTTCCTTTCTTCACCTTTTGGAGGAATAAACCTCCTTTGCCTTGGGAACTTGATCTCTTTCTTTGATGTGGCTTCTTTCTCCATCATGTGTCCTTCATCATCTTCAACTTCATTACCTTCTTCATCCAACTCCACCAATGTTGCTTTGCCTTTGTTGATTGATTGTGCTTCATAGCTTGATGAAGATCTCCCCCTCCATGGTGAGTTTATGCTTGAACTATCTTCATTGATGGAAAACCTTGGACCACTTAGCTCTAGGTCGATTTGTTCTTCATCATGTCCATGCTTTTCTTCTTCATAGTCCTGCATACAATCATACTTCTTATGCCAAGGGAGTAGCTCATCAAATGCTACATCCCTTGATATCCTCAAGTCCTTTGTGTTTGGGTTGAAGCACCTGTAACCTTTATGATCATTTGAATATCCTAGAAACACACACTTTTCTGCCTTTGGTTGTAGCTTGTGCCTCAATTCACTTGGCACATGTACATAACAAGTACATCCAAATATCTTCAAGTGGGAAAGATCAGGTTTCTTACCATAATAGGCTTGTTATGGTGTCAAGCCATGGATCCCTAAGGTAGGAGCCCTATTCATAAGATACACGGCGATATTTGCTGCATCGCTCCAAAACATGTTAAGTAAATTCATCTCATTAAGCATTGCTCTAGCGATCTCGGCAATGTATCTATTCTTTCTCTCTGCTACTCCATTTTGTTGGGGTGTGTACCTGCATGTTACTTGCCTCTTGATGCCTTGAAAATTAATTATCAGAAAACTCATTTGAGAAATATTCTCCCCCTCCATCGGACCTTAGCTTCTTGATATATGTACCTGTTTCCTTTTCTACTATTGCCTTGAATGCTTTGGAAACATGTAAACACATCTGATTTGTTTTTGATGAAATAAACCCAAACCATCCTTGTGCAATCATCTATAAAAGTGACAAAGTACTTGTTACCTCCAATGGATTGCTCTTTGGTTGGCCCCCACACATCTGTATGTATCAACTCCAATGGATGTTGGCTTATGTAGCCACTCTTCTTGAATGGAAGTCTTGCTTGCTTCCCTAGTTGACAAGATTCACATAAATGCTTCATACCTTGTCCTTGGAAGTTGGGAAGACCTTCAACCAGCCTCTTGAATTGCATTTCCTTCATTCTTTTTATGTTGATGTGACCTATCCTCTTGTGCCACAAGTCCAACTCCAAAATCCTCTTGTTTCCATATGTGAAGTAGACATGTTGAGTGGAATGAGAATTTACCTCCAAAGTGAAGAGTCTCCCTTGCTTCGTTCCTCTTGCTATGACCTTGTAACCTTGCTTAGGGTTCTCCACAAAGCATCCACCTTTGTTGAACCTTACTTGATAGCCTCTTTCAGCCATTTTCCCAATAGACACCAAGTTCTTTGTGATGGTAGGTACATGCAAGACATCCTTGAGACATCTTCCTTCCTCCTTGTCATCCAAAGCTACATCTCCAACATGGGAGATCTCATGGGCTGTATCATCACCTGTTTCTACATGTCCTTTACCTTTGGGAACATGTAGATTAGTAAACCAAGAAGAATTACAACTCATATGGTTGCTACATCCACTATAAATATACCAAGTGTTATCTACTTTGCTTGAATTCCCATTCATGTGCATCATGAAGAGATTGTCATTTTCTGAACTTGTAGAAGCATAATTACCTTCGCCTTTGTATGAAGAACCTTGATTGTAGCTCCTTTGGTTTTCTCCTTGGTAGCAATCTCTAGCATAGTGGTCAAACTTGCCACATATGTAACATCCTTCGCCATCTTGATTCCTGTTTTGTTGATGTCGTCCTCCTCTTCCTCTTGTTCTTCCTCTCCCTCTTTGTGATGAGGTGCCTTGGTCATGTCCTTGATTGCTTGAGTGGCCTTGCCTTCCTCCAAACCTTCCTTTGCCCCTTGTCCTCGTCTTCCTTTGCCCCTTTGATTACCTGCATAGAAAACTTGTGCATCCTTGCTTTTAGTTGAACTTCCACCTATGTTCATTTCTTCGGTGACCATGAGAGCAACCGATTGCTCAAAATCAGGAACATTATCCCTTACATATACTGAAGTGGTAAAGGGTTTCCACTTTTCATCATCTCTCAAACCATTGAGAGTATAAGCCACAAGATCGTCATCGTCTACGTGGCTTCCAATGGATCCCAATGCATATGATAACTCCTTGACCTTAAGTATGTAGTCATTTATGCTACTCCCTGAGCTCTTCCTAAGGTTGTTGAGCTCATTCTTGAGTTGGATCTTCCTTGCTTTGGTGCTTGTTGAATAAAGCCTTTCAAGTGTCTCCCATACCTTCATGCTTGAATCCAAGTCTTGGATATGGCCGATCATGCTATTGCTAATGTGTTGAGAAAGGATAAAGATAACCCACTTGTCTCTTTCATTCCATTCCCTAAAGGCCCTTCGCTGGTCATTGGTTGGATTCTCATCCAACCTAGGTCTTGGTTCACTTCCACTAATCAACCCCCAAAGGCCCTTGCCCATAAGATAGTTGGAGACCCTAAATCTTCATGGTTGATAGTTCCCTTTGTCTAGCTTTTCAATTTGAGTGTTGAAGTCTCCCATATCTAGTCTTTGATACTTGACCTAGCCCTTGGCTAATGCTGCAATGTGTGTAAAATGAAAATGAGGCTCTGAGGTTACCTCAATCCAAAGCTTTCCTTAGATGGACACCTTGTGCTCTTGAAACTTTGAGTAGAATAGCTCCCCCTTGATGTGAGCTACCTCTAAGAAGCTTTTGTTGATGCAAATCTTCAACCACCAACTCCAAGAGGTCTTATTGCTTGTATGTGATGCCTCCAAGATTCCCAAATGCTCTGATACCACTGATGGGGGAAGTATCTCAACCCCTAAGCAACGACGAAACGTGAATGACCTCCACAGGTATACTTCTTTGACCTCTGCACACCAAAAATGCTCTTACTCAGAGCTTATGCAGAGAGCTCCAGTGAGCTTTTGTAGACCTGTAGTAGACAACAAGTGCTTTCCAACAAATCAAATTTTACTTCAAATGGATGCTTACACAAAGAGAAACAATGTCTACAACATGAGCTAGTTGAATGCTCAGAACTGCTAGTCAAGCAGAGACCTCACATCACTCCAGCGAGCTTTTCTCAGCGACTATACAGAGAATGAATCTCAAACTTGGGTCAACTTTAGAGCACTCTAATAGCTACCCAATGACACCAAAATCATTGCAACTGGATAAATAGAGAAGGAGAACCAGCCCTTACAACAGAGAGCAAAATATTTCCAATAGAGCCTACACAGAGAGAGAGATATCAATCACACAACTTCACTAAAATGAATGTTTCTCCCAGATTACTCAGAGAATGCTCCAGCGAATTTCTAAAAATAAAATAGACTTTACTAGCTATCCAATGAGACAAGAATTACATCAAATGGATACAATATGAGGGAGAACCAATGCTAACAACTCAAGGGTAGAGAGTTGCAACACTGCCTGCGCACACACATAGATATGCCTACTAAAAGAAAACAAACACGCAAGCAAGGGGCTTGCTTATCACAACTCTAGCACTTAGTGCTCACTTTACATGAGCTAAAACTCCAAGAATATGGCCCAAAAGAAGTCGGGATACATGGTCCTTTTAAAGTGAGAAGTGTGCCCCTAAAATCTAGGAACTACCTTTCCAAATCAGCCTCCTAACTTGGAGGATTTAGTTGAGATGAATTGGGGAGTGGTTGAGTGACTTTTCTTGATGGAATCTCCTTGCTTTTGGCTTCCTTTGATTGCTCCACATGTCCACAAAAGATTCCCCACGAATTTGTAGCTTGAAGCTTGACTTTTAACAAAAAGTTGGTAAAAAATGAAGAAAAATATTATTGCACCATTGAAAAGTACTCATTGAGAGCT
The DNA here is from genome assembly GCA_020310875.1 of Ceratopteris richardii. NCBI lineage: Eukaryota > Viridiplantae > Streptophyta > Polypodiopsida > Polypodiales > Pteridaceae > Ceratopteris > Ceratopteris richardii. The sequence continues at coordinate 122,963,181 of CM035418.1, read as the reverse complement.
TTCCAATAATGTATAACACTGTATCATTTGGTTCCAAAATCACCCTTAAAAGTCCAACCTTGAAGCATCAGAATGTTATCTTATACTCATCTTTAACAATTCTACACAAGGAAACCACGTGGGGGCCTTGGTTAACCCAAGTGCTTCACAAACAAAAGAACAAGGTTGATTCTCGTGAGTAGCAAGCAACATAAGTGAAGATCAAGAATTTAGTTTTTCTTTTTTTGTCTCCCAAAAGCATCGCCAAAAATAGTGATCGCTTTATCATCATAGCTTTTTGTAGCTCAGTGATGAGTAGCACCTCCTTTAATGTCAATCCGGGAAGACGTGAGGATGGTATGAAGACCACGAGCAAGTGGCGGCACAAGTGCGTGAGTGAGAAGCACACAAGCATGCACACACATACACACACACGCGCACACACGGCAAGACAAAGAGAGAGAATCAATGGAGTTCTTCGATTACTCTTCAAAAAGCTCTTACAAGTTTGTTTCTATTACAATCTAACCTCAAAAATGAGCTCTCTAGTTCCTTTTATAGTTTTTGACTAGCTTTGGCCCTGTTCAGACCTAGTGTCCGGCCTAGTTAAAAATTAGGTTCCAGGGCTTATTTGAGGGCTCAAACGAGATCTAAAAAATATGAAAATTGGTACGATGGTACTTCTAATACTCCTCAAGCTCGAGGACTCATCGGCTTGAACAAAATGGAGTTACTAAAAATAGATAATGGTATTTACAATGGTTTTTAGTGATGAAAATCACTATTTTTGTAGGGGATTCTTCTGAAAATTTGACATACACTTCTTGGAGCTCCCTACTTGCTCCCTTTCCTTGTGTGTCCACCTTTTGATGTGCTTCCATGCTTTGTCCTTGACTTTGAGCTTCAACACTCCCCCCCCTCTCGAGTCTGTCGTCCCTGACAGACCCTTGTTGGAAGGGCTGTTCTATGTAGTGCTTTGAGAGGTGGTGTCCATTCGTTGTATGAGCTGGTTCCTTGGATTCCAGCAAGAATGTGTCTTTGTGAGCTTTCAAAACTGCAAGTTGCTCAAAAGAGGTTGTCAAGAGTGATTTGGAGCAACTACTGGCTTCAATTTGCTTCCGAGATATGGATGTTGTTCCCATGACGTCCGCTAACTCTTCCAAAGATGATGTTGAGAGCAGTCATGCCAACTACTCATAACCCATAATGAATGATGGGTAAGTGTGTTCGTGCCTGGGTTGAAAAAAGTATGTGCCTTGTGCACGGCCTTGTAATGTAGCCCTACGCATGCTTACTTGGAAAATGCATTGGAAGAAGTATGGTGCAAAAATTGCGGGTCTTGAGCTAAGTGCTCAAGGGTATGCTGACGAAGAGGTTTCCTGCACTATCATGGTTATGGTGTTTCCAGAGTAAAGATACTTACCATGGAGAAGGTTGATGGATGTTTGTCTCTTCGTGTTGTACACTCGGCCTTTGGGATGGAACATTGTTGATGAATGTCCATGTTGATTGTCCACTGATGAGATCTTTTGAGTGGTGGATCCTCTCTCCTCATATGCAGGAGTCTTCTCCTCCAGAACTACCTTTTGCAGATATCTCCTTGGATGCTCTGGTACATGAAGTAGTTAAGCATCACTCAAGTTGCGGACCTTCAAGCTCTTCATTCCAGATAAGGCAGCAATAATCTCACTGCTGGCCGAGACACACTTCTATCCAAATTGATAAATGCCTAGTAATCAACAGTTCCACCTTCAACTAAGCATGACTCATTCATGTTTCATAAGCCAAACCTGGGAACAAGCTCTCTCCCACTTTTCATTCTCCCCCTTTTTTTTTTTTTTTTTTTGAGGAAAAGGATATCACCAAACAAGAACACAGAAGTTAGTATCAATAGAAATATTTGACATATGTCACTGTGCTCTTGTGCGTGGGATTCTCAAGTGTGTCTATGCACGGCCGTGTAATGTGGCCCTATATTAATGCATACTTTGGAAATGCATGACCTGAATGGTGCAAAGGACAGGGTTGTGCAAGGAGCACATGGTTGTTGCTCGTTCGAGGCTTTTGATGTCATTTGTGGAGGTTGATGCCGACCTTGGTGGATGTATCCATTGAGTCTCGAACTGATGTGATCCTCCTTATTGGAGTCCATTTTAGAACATCATTTGGCACTGTAGAGGTCACTTCAGGCGTCTTTCGCTTTGGATGCTTTCTGAACTATGGTATCCAGTATGGTTGACGCTTTGGTTCGGTGGAGACTACTTGCACTTTTGGCTTCCAAACCCATATCCTTTTTGCATGTCTTCTTACTAATGTTGAAGAGCTGATTTGATCTTCCTTTGGTCTCTGTACGTGGTTCTTACCCTTTTCTCTTTTTGGCTTCTTTGTTGAGACCTTTTGCATGTGGGAGAACAAAGGTTGTTGTGGATGTAGGAGCTTCTTAGGTACCCACATCTGTAATTGCCCTTGTTGAGCTGCAACTAACTTCTTAGGCACCCAAACTTGTTGGATACCTTGTGATTGAGCTTGTCTGAGCTGCTTCCTTCGTCTTTTGGCCTGGTTGGTTTGCATGGATGGAATTTGTGGGGGCAAGCTTGGTGGTTGCTCTCCTTTGCGTACCCATATCTGCTTCATCGGTTGAGTTGTTCTGCTTCGCGCGTTCTTTTGGTCTCTCGTCCGGGGAGTCTTTAGTGATTGATCTGCCCTTAGTTGCTGCCTCCTTCTGGCCCTTGGAAAAGAAGGGAGTTCCTTTGCATCTCTGACTCCTTCTTTGCGAATATCATTCCTCTGCAACACATAGTTTTGGACAAGAACAACATGGTCATCTTCATGTGTATTCCTGGAAGGACCAGGAGTCTGTGCCTTTCCTAGTTCCTTGAGTGCTCCATTATCTAACTCTATTGTAATTCGACTATGATTGACCCAAATCTGAAGAAGTCCACTTCTTAAGTTTAAGTTGACTGCTTGGTCATAGATCCAATCTTGACCCAAGACAAGAGGTTCAGTGAGATCCTCATCTTGACACACTAGTACTTTAACTGTTATAGCCTCATCATGAATATAGAGGGGAAGTTCCACCTCGCCCATGCAAGGGGTTTCCACGCCTCCCAATCCTATGAGATACGCTTCCACAGGATTGACAGTTAACTGCAACTCTTGACAGTAAGACAATTTAACAGCACTAGTGGCTGCACCTGAGTCAATCAAGGCTCTTACGGTCCTTGCACTCTTTCCTTGTCCTATATTTAGGGTTATGAAAGGTCGTCGATCAATTATCCTATGCGAGCTTGTTCCTGTAACTTCACACATGGCCATAGGATATCCTTGATCTGCACAGTCATTTGTTCTAGGTTGATCTCTACCTTGCCTTCGTAATTTCATCCTTCTGATGCGTTCTAAAGCTTCTGCTTGAGCCTCTTCTCGAATTCGCTTTTCTTCCTCTTTGCGTTTTTTAGCAGTGTTGAGTCGGCTGAGCATTTCCTCCGTGAGGGGTTCCTGATACAACTTGACTCTGCAACCGCTAATATAGTTTGGGAGAACATCACCCTCTAACGTGGCTAATTGTACTGCTCCACTCGTGGAGATCCTATTGATGATCATAGGTCCGTAGCCTCTCTTTTCTAGCTTCCTCGCGTGTTGTTTCAGTGTATAGACTAAGACTAGATCTCCTGCTTTCAAGCCTTTATCCTTCACATGGGCATCAAAGTATGCCTTCTGTCTCTTCTTAGCTGCATATATTCCTGCAGCTGCTCTCAGTCTTGTTTCTCCTAATCGTTCAAGGTCAAAGATCCTAGAGGAGAGTTCATGACCTGTCCATTCGTGCTCTTGTGCTACTCTCAATGTAGGAATCAAGAAGTCCAAGGGTAGCACAGCGTTTTGGCCAAATACCATCTGAAATGGGGTGGCTTGGAGTACCGTTTTGTAGGCAACTCGGTATGCCCAAACAGCATGGTGTAACTGTTTGTCCCAATCAGAGCGTTTTGTGTTCACTAATTTTATCAGTACATTGCATAAGATCTTATTAGTGCTCTCAGCTTGTCCATTAGCTTGAGGGTGATAGGGGGCAGACTTCTTATGTATTACCAAGAATTCTTGGAGTAGATTTTCAATCACTTCGTTCAAGAAATGAGTGCCTCTATCACTTACAAGCTCTATAGGTAGCCCATATCTCGTGAATACATTCTCAAACAAGAATTTAGCAGTTGTTTGAGCATCGTTCTTTGTCGTAGCCTTTACCTCCACCCACTTGGTGAGATAGTCTGTTGCAACAATGATATATTCCGCATGAGAACCCTTAGCTGGGGGATTAGTAGGACCTACGAAGTCTATTCCCCACTTAGAAAATGCACGTCCACCCATCATAGGTTTCAGTGGCATCTCATCTTTGCGTATAGGATACTGAGTCCTCTGACAGACATCACACCGTTTCACATAGGTATGTGCATCCATGTGAAGGGTAGGCCACCTGAAACCCGCAAATAGTATTGCCTTGATCACCCGATCCGGTCCAAAGTGTCCTCCTGCTACACCTTGGTGAGCAGTTTCTATGATCTTAAGATATTCACTTTCATGGACACATAGCCTCAGGTAACCATCTTTACCACGCTTGTATAGATTATCACCAATGAGTGAGTAATCCAGGGCTTCTTGTTCTAAACTCCTTTTCCTAGCTAGATTCATGTCTGGAGGGAATGTGTTTGTCCTCAAGAATGATACTAGAGGTTCACTCCAATCTGGCACAATGGATACTTGATAGAGAGTGGCATGTTCCACAGGTGGTTTAGTGCAACAGATTGGGCATTCCTTGCACAACTTTTGGACATCAGCTTCCATAGTTGGCCAATGTACTCCGAGTCTCTTTAGGGTCTGTAAAGTTTGTTGATTTGAGTAGTGTTGCTCTAACGCACCTACATGTGCTAATTGCAACCATTTAGCGTACTCATCCTCTTCTACGCAACAAGCCAAGATCCCTTGATCTGTGTGCTTGTACATACTTCCTGCCATGATGTGGTACTTTTGGGCTTTTACAACCTCTCTATTCCGTGTGTTTACCACTGGATGGTTAGGCCCGTATGTCAATACTGGTACCAATGGCTTAGCCCACTGCGGCACCACTTCCAAATTAAACAAGTAAGCATCAGGAAGGTCATCTGATACTCCTTGTGGGGCTTCTCCCGATGTGAGCCTAGACAGATGATCTGCTCTTAAATGAGTCCTACCTTTTCTTACCACAACCTCAAAATCATATTCCATTAGCAAGAGAAACCATCTCACTAATCTTCCTGTATTGCATGGTTTGTTTACGAGGTATAGCAATGCCTGATGATCAGTAAAAAATTTAAACTTATTTGCAAGCAAATAGTGTCTAAATTTCTTAACTGCATATACCATGCCTAAACCTTCTCGCTCTGTAGTGGTGTAATTCTGTTCAGCCGCATTCAGTTGTCGACTGGCATAGGCAATTGGAAGATCCATATTACCTTCACCAGTAGGTTGTGCAAGCACACATCCAATGGCATAATTGGATGCATCCACATGAACATGGAATGGCTTATTCCAATCTGGTGTGGTCAAGATTGGTGCTGAACATAATCTTCGTTTAAGCTCCTGGAAGGAATTCTCACATTCATTCGTCCACTCAAAGTTAGTCAGAAGTCCGTACATGGGCTTTGCAATGACAGCATACATGTGTATAAATCGTCGGTAATAACCACAATGCCCCATGAAAGCTTGTACTTCCTTGACATTCTTTGGCCTAGGTAGCTCTGCTATGGCTCTCACTTTCTCTTCATCAGTGGATATGCCATTCTTTGACACTATGTGTCCTAGAATCTTGCCTTGCCTGACCATAAAAACGCACTTTTCTGGGTTCAGGCAGACTTGATATTCTCTACATTTGTCAAAGATTTGTCTGAGTTCAGGGATATGGGTTTGTCTAATGTTGGAATGAGCACAAAGATCATCAACATAGACTTCTAAACTCTTCCTCAGGAACTCCTTAAACACATGGCACATCAGTCTCTGGAAGGTAGCTGGTGCATTGGTAAGCCCAAATGGCATTACTCTAAAAGCAAAAATGCCCCATTCTGTGGCAAAGGCTGTCTTATGCTGATCCTCTGGAGCTATGGCTACTTGATTGTAACCCGAAAATCCATCAAGGAAGCTGTACACTTCCTTGCCTGCCACTCTTTCTAAGAGATGTTCTGTGATGGGAAGCGGATAGTTATCTCGAATTGTGGCTGCATTAACCTTTTTCAAGTTAATGCACACACGCAGCTTGCCATTCTTCTTGGGCACCACTACGATGGGGGATACCCATTCAGTGTGCTCAATTTCATAGATAAATCCAGCTTCAACCAATCCATCTATCTCTTCTTTGATCTTAGCAGCGTAATTATCGTTATAAGTATAGGGCTTTTGCTTAGAGGGTTTAGCATCTGAGGTCATGGGGATAGTGTGTGAGCATATATCGGGGTCAACACCTTTCAAATCCTTGTAACTCCAAGCGAATACATATATGTATTCTCTTAGCAAGGCAGTTAACGCATGCTCTTCTTCCTCTGTTAGGTCATGGCCTATGTACGTGCATCTCTCCTCTCCTTCTTCTAGGGCCACTACTATTTTCTTGGTGGTTTCTTTGTTATCATAGGCCTCTCCTGATTGTGCCTCTCGTTTAGGCATTCTTATCATGACTCTCCTGTCATCTATCTCATACTTCTTAAAATTTTCTGGGACCTCAAACAAAGATTCTTCCTCTTCTGGTGAGGCTTCTCTCTTCTTTCGTTTCTTTCCTTCTTCCTTCGGGGTCACATGTGTTGCTAATCTTACATCATTTGTAACCTCTCCATGCCTCTGGGGTTGAAATTCTACTTCATGGAAGTATTCTTCATCTGATGCAAATGGTGGGTCCATAATGATTGACTCTAGATCGGAGTCACTTGCATCCTCAAATGCATCAGGGCTAGGTTCGCATTCTTCTAGAACTGCCTCTCCCATGATTGGCTCTATGGAGAAGACTGAAATGTCATAGCCATCCTCATCACAGTGAGGTGTCCATTGTTCTTCATTGATGGCTACGTCCATTGTTGCTAAAATTTCTGCCCAGCCATGGGGTTCAAATTCCTCATCAGGAAAAACTACAGGTGCATAGGCTGGGTCTTGAATTGATCTATGTGTTTCTTTTGCACCTACCTCTCTGGCTTTCTCTCTCTTCTCTTCTTCTACTGCTACCTTGCACATCCATAAGTGAGTGTCTTCATGCATCCATGAGGATCCTGACCCTATGGAATGCACTGATTCTGTATCATCTTTGGCTCTATGGATGGGATTCCACTGGATAGGAGGGACATCTCTATGAGAGTAATCTTTGAGATTTACTTTGGTTGTAACACCTAAGTGTTGCAGGTACAACGAATTGGTTCCCCAATCCTGGACCACTTGCAATTGTCGCATGAAGGGTCTTCCCAAAATCATCTCATAGGCATGATTTTTGCTAAAGTCACATATGGCAAATGTATGCTCAAACTCGACACCACAAGTGGTGAGAGTTATTCCTTCTAACAATCCTAGGGGTCTCTCTATGTGACCATCGGCCATCTGCAATTTCATTCTCGTTGGCCTGAGTGCTGGCTTGCCCCAACGCTTCCAAAGGGAAGTAGTGGCAATTGCAACTCCAGCACCTGAGTCCAAAATTGCCTTGGTGGTGTAGTCCTGGTAAGTGATGGGAAGATAGGTGTTCCCTTCTTCGCCTTCACACATATCTCCTATCTTATCCAAGGGAATTTCTGGCACTGTCCTATGGGATCCTACCCGGGAACGTGGCTTTGCAACTTCAGTTACTTGACTGGCTACATATTTCCGTGCTTTTGGTCTATCCTTAGGCAGTTCTTCCAAAGTGAGATCGCGCTGCACCTTGGTGTTCTCTACTACCTCTGAGTTCCTAAGTATGACTGAGTCGTCGTTCCTTACCATGACTGTGGGTGCTCTCATACACGTGGACTTGGCTTCCCATGGGCCTGTGAAGTGGGGTAGCTCTTGTATGGAATTAGACTCAAAGTCCAATCTCTCGTGAGACTGAGTACTCTCATGTTCCCCGTAAATAGATGGGATGTCTTGTGGGAATTGGTCGTGTGCATCATCCACAAGTTCAAAGGGAGGGGCGACTTCACTTTCCTTATCCCATTTGTCTTCTTGAATCTCTCGTAGGAAGTCTGGTGCAAACCGATTCATAGACAAAGAAGTGTCTGGCTCCGTATAATTAGGCACACAAGCGATCTGGGAAGGAGGGCTTATTCTATCGTTGGCTCTCTCCTTGTTCTCATAGATGGCTGGAGCACAAGCTTCCAGGGGAGGATTACTCATTCTATTACTCTTCCGAACAGGCTCATACGCTCCCTGAGAGGGAATGTAGGCAACCTGTGGAGGTACATAAGCTTTCGAGGGAGGCTCATCTGCCTGTTTGGGGGAAAGATAAGCTTCTTGAGGAGGCACATGGGCTTCCTGAAGAGGCTGGCTTATCCGTTCTCTTGCCCTTTCCTTTCTTTGAGGGGCAGGTTCCTTTTCTGATTGTGCAATCAGCTTCTCTATTCTTTCTAGCAGTCCATCAAAGTGCAACTGTGTCTTTGCTGAGCTAGAGATATTAAAGAGGCGGCTAGCTTCGAACATGGCTTGAGCCAATTCCACCATCTTAGCACAAATTTTAGTTCGTTCCAGCTCTAGCTCGGCTCTAGGGTAGCACTTTTCATGATCAGTTATGGTTGGCCCTTCTTGGATTCTGGCCTGATATGCTTTAAGCATCATATTAAGGTCTTCGGGAGTGGGATCTGCTAGGACTGATCCTACTCTAGGGGGTGGTGGGTTTAGGTGAGGCGGGTTGGAAGGTGGCTGGTCGGAGGGAGATGGGAATGGTGGTGGTGGAGTCGTGTGAGAGGGAGTTTGAGTTGTGAGTTCAGTTATCCTGGCTTTGGTTTCTCTTATGCTTTCCTCAAGTTCACTCATCTTTTTAGCCCATTGTCTTTTCATTCTTTCCCGACTATCTTTCCAAGCTCTAGTCCTTTTCTTGGTTATGCTCTCAGTTTCACTAGCCTCTGGGACCTTTTCCTGGCTTGCCTCTTGGTTTTGCTGCAATGCCTGAGCTCTAGTGACTACCTGTACTGGTGCGGTGGAAGTGACACTTCCTGAGGAATCTACAACCAACCCAATCACATTAATGGGAGTGATTTTTGGCATATTATTAGGATTTTTAGGGCAATCTCGTAAGAGATGCTCTTTTCCACAATCTTGGCAAAAGCCTTGGATCGTCACTGACTGGGGTTGTGTAGGTGGGGGTAAAGGGCAATCACGAATGAGGTGATCTCCTTGGCATCTGTAACACGGTCCTCTTGGGAATGGAGGTCTTACTTGCCTAGGTTGAGGCCTAGGGTTGGGGTTTGTATACATGACATTCGTGTAATCTGACTCCCAACCTAGTTCATTTGGCTCTTCATTATAGTAGGACTCACCATGTTCAGGAGACTGCATGTAGTAGGCCTGGGGACTATCAACATGTGTAGAATCAAAGCTATGGTCACTGGGATCACTTTCTAAGATTAATGGGGTTACTGGTACTATGGCCCTATTCAGGTTTTCTTCTGCAACAGCATACTTTACCGGAATCACATTAGTTGGGGCTGGGGGTTGTTGTGCTAGCACAGGCTGAGGCCTTTGTTGGTTTTGATATTGAGGTTGGAAATTTCGTTGTGGCCTGCCGTATGGTTGTGGAGGGTACGGGTTCTGATATCTTCCCTGCTGCGGGTATGGCTGAGGGTGGGGTTGCCTAACTGCCTGCTTGTTGTATGGGCAATCTTGTGCGGTGTGATTGGTGTATCTCCGTTCTATGGTGCAGTACTGGCTACTAGGATTTACTTGGGGCTGAGCCATAATGGGGCAGACATTCGCCATGTGGTCACCACCACAAGTGTAGCACCTTTTCACAGTGGCAAACCTTGGGATTTGTTTACTAGTTACCCCTAATTTCTGAGCTACTTTCTCTGCGAGTTCCTCAATTGATGTGGATTGCGTGGAAGAGTGACTAGATGCACTATCTGAATCTTTGTAGATTTTGGAAAGCTCTAGTTCTTCCCCTAAGTTATCTTCAATGTCAATGCACATGCGTACACACTCTTCTATAGTCCTAGGGTCTTTCAGATACACATAGGATCTCAATTTCGTACTCAGCAATCCATCAAGGAATAAGGCTACTTGTTTGGCAGATGTGGGTAGCTCCGAAACAGGACATCTTTCAAGGTATTGCCTAAATCTTCTTCCTGCAAGTCTCACAGTCTCTTGAGGGGTTTGCTTGAAGCTGTGAATCAGTGAGGAGGTATTGTGTCTTATGCCACTCTTGGAGAATTCAATAATAAATGCTTCTAGGAGTTGGTCTATGCTCCTGAACTGGCGCTCATCCAATGGCTGAAACCATGTAAGTGCTGTGTTCCTAAGGGTTAGACCGAAGGCATTGTACTGTGTGAATAGATCCTCCACTTGTTCAGCTCTCAAGACTTGCTTGAACTCCGCCACATGATCATAGGGATCTCCTGTGCCATCAAAGTAATTCTTCATGGACTTAACTAGCTGAGTCGGTCTCAGAGTTCTTGCGTGCTCTCTAGGTCTCGGCAGGGGGAATCCATCCACGTTTCTTTGGTTCCTGTGAGCTCTAAGTATCCCAGGTTCTACTCTATTCGTCTCCGTCCTCGTTCTTTCTCTTCCCAGGGAGTTGGCAAAACTTACCTCAGGTTTGTCTCTACTTCTATCTCTTTGAGCCCCATGAGCTTGGGAGGTCCCAGCTCCTTGGTGACCAAAGGACGCATTAGACCTTGGTTGGGGAAAAACAAATTCACCCTTCCATGTGTAGGCATGTCTGCCATGCTCAGTGACCACGAAGATTCTCTCTGATGCATTGTCTAGGTAGGTTACTTGGCCTGGGCTATCAGGGTCTTTAAACTCATAGATTGTGAGGGCACTCACTTCCTGAGGTTGAGCAGATTTGTATCTCCAAAAAGCCTCATCGGTTTCTCGGTTTAAAAGCAGATCTATGCTTTTATTATCCTGTGGAATCCACTCGGGAGTCATGATTCTGGTCAAGATAGATTTACCACGAGGAGTTCTTGGCTCTCTCTCTAAGTTCCCTTGCTCTATATCACCCATGTCGGTCTCCGCAATCAAATTTCCAAACTCATCAGTTCTATCAGGAAGCGTGGTGACTACATATATAGTCCCCTCTTTATCTAGGTATGCTCCATTCTCAAACTTGACTACCGGGTGGTCTAATCCATGGGGTTGATCGGGGTTCTTAATCTGGACCACCGATCTTCTCAGTCCGTCTTCGTAGATGCGAGCACCTAGACGATTCGTCCTGATATATTCCAATTGAGTCTTGTAAGGTCCCTCTGGCTTTTCTAGGTAAGCCAACCCTGAACTACCTACTGGTTTCTCCATGTGATAGGACATCTCAGAATCACTGGTTTCTGATCTAGGAGTGTATGGGTAATCACTCAACTGCTGGGCCCAAGACCTGGCAGTGTGATTGACACTAGCTTCAGAAGATCTGAGGCTTTGTCTGTCTCGGCCTAAGTGTCTGCCTGATCTAAGGTTCATATGCCTGATTTATTCACCCCCCTGGAACCCAAGCACACTCTCGTTGCAGGTTAATTTTGCACCAATCACTTTGTTCTTTTTTAATTGAATATTATGTTTATGGTCTTGTCTGAAATTGCGTCGTCAGGAGTACTTAAGTGAATTTCCGCAATTGATAAGTGATCGATTCCCGTTTACCTTTTGTCCCTTAAGGTTTTCGCACTTAAGACCTATTTACTTCTTGCACTTTGTTGGTTAATACTCTTGGACTTGATTCGTGCCTAACGTTGCCCTAATTAATTACCACACCTAAGTCGTACTTAGCCTAGGCTAGGAATTGACAAAGGAGGGTTGAGAGATCTTCCAACCTCAATTAGCTGGTTGACCAGACTGCTACACAAGCCCAGGAAGCCTTCTCCCAAGCTTGGTACTCACCCTTGCTAGCTTGCTTTGGATTGCCTTGAGCGCGCACAAAGTTCCTGCAAAAGCTCACCTGTTAGTATAGCTCTATTGCCACAAGTAATTGAAAGACACACTTCAATAATTTCAGCCCCCTTGGAGTAGTTCACTGTACCCCCTGAATCTGAGAACCACTTAGTTCCACCTAAAGGTCAACTTAAAAATGCATGTTCTAAAACTCCGCGTATGATTCTTACAAAAACCAGTCGAGGTCCACGTGGGATTCTCAATGAGCTTTCCAACGAGACCAAAATCTCATCAATCGGAGTTCGTATGGTCAAGTTATGACCATTCAGGCACTAAAGGGTCAAAACAGGCACTCAGGGTTCAGGAGATCCCTCTCTGGTTTCTAGGCCTTTTGCCCACTTCCAAGGTTCTAAAGTTATACCAAGGTGCCTAAAATTAAGCTCAACTACCCTTCCAATCACTAAAAAAATTAACCCTAAATTTTCATGCGTTAAAAGCCGTGTATCGCGATAGGTCGGGTCGAGGTGTCGCGATAGGTCGGGGTGTCGCGATAGCTCGTGAAGTGTCGCGATAGGTCGGGGTGTCGCGATAGCTCGTGAAGTGTCGCGATAGGTCGAAGTGTCGCGATAGCTCGTGAGGTGTCGCGATAGGTCGAAGTGTCGCGATAGCTCGTGAGGTGTCGCGATAGGTCGAAGTGTCGCGATAGCTCGTGAGGTGTCGCGATAGCTCGAAGTGTCGCGATAGCTCGTGAGGTGTCGCGATAGGTCGAGGTGTCGCGATAGCTCGTGAAGTGTCGCGATAGGTCGGGGTGTCGCGATAGCTCGTGAAGTGTCGCGATAGCTCGTGAGGTGTCGCGATAGGTCGGGGTGTCGCGATAGCTCGTGAGGTGTCGCGATACCTCGAGGTGTCGCGATAGCTCGGGATATGGTGAATTTTTCTGTTCTATCTAGTGATCCTGGGAGCTCTAGGCCTGCGCAGTGTCGTGGTGCACTCAGAATCGTGATTGGGTGAAATTTTCGGAGTGTCGCGATAGCTCGAGCTCAACGCCTCGGGGACTGTGCAGACAATTTCTGTACCTGCTGAGCTTGCTGGAGATGATGATGGAGCTGCCACCTGCAAGAAACATGCAAAAAACACACAAAGACAAGCATGCACAATCGCTCTCTCTCAAACTCGCACACAACAAATGAGGGAATGATAGGGAAGAGGGGATATGTAGTGGAGAAGGAGGTGGAGGTGGAAATGGAGAATGAGGTGAAGATGAAGATGGAGATGGAAAAAAATCAGAAATTTACCTACTACTTACCATTCCAACGCGTCCTCTCTACGTCTTACCATCACACGCTCGTCCTCAAAGCTCGATCCCCGGCAACGGCGCCAAAATTTGGTGTAGCTCAGTGATGAGTAGCACCTCCTTTAATGTCAATCCGGGAAGACGTGAGGATGGTATGAAGACCACGAGCAAGTGGCGGCACAAGTGCGTGAGTGAGAAGCACACAAGCATGCACACACATACACACACACGCGCACACACGGCAAGACAAAGAGAGAGAATCAATGGAGTTCTTCGATTACTCTTCAAAAAGCTCTTACAAGTTTGTTTCTATTACAATCTAACCTCAAAAATGAGCTCTCTAGTTCCTTTTATAGTTTTTGACTAGCTTTGGCCTTGTTCAGACCTAGTGTCCGGCCTAGTTAAAAATTAGGTTCCAGGGCTTATTTGAGGGCTCAAACAAGATCTAAAAAATATGAAAATTGGTACGATGGTACTTCTAATACTCCTCAAGCTCGAGGACTCCTCGGCTTGAACAAAATGGAGTTACTAAGAATAGATAATGGTATTTACAATGGTTTTTAGTGATGAAAATCACTATTTTTGTAGGGGATTCTTCTGAAAATTTGACATACACTTCTTGGAGCTCCCTACTTGCTCCCTTTCCTTGTGTGTCCACCTTTTGATGTGCTTCCATGCTTTGTCCTTGACTTTGAGCTTCAACACTTTTGCTTTAGTTGAAAAGCACCATTGTAAGAGCTTTGTAAAGCTATATAAACAGAAGCCACGCTCATTATCAAACATCTTCTTAAGATCTCTTCAAGGATCTCAAGGAGTGCCCATCATTGGAGGAGCATAGGAAGAAGGAGCATTATCATTGAAGAAGGAGGAGGTTATCTTCATACACTTAGAGGGAGGAGTTTCTCTACACTTGCATGAAGTGGTG
>CM035418.1:122798944-122941444 GCA_020310875.1 Ceratopteris richardii | reverse complement strand
CAAAAGAACTTTTCGTGTGACCCCCTACTTAGAGGGCACTGTGCATGCCCATTCATTGGGCGGTTAGGCCATGCAATATAGGAGCGTTCTGTGCATAATAGCATGAAAGAGACTAATCCCAACACCGGCATAGCCGGCTTTTTCTTCGAAAAAGTTGGGGCAAGTCTCGCACGTATGTGCATGAGGAGAAGTTTCTTGCTTCTGGTAGATGCATGTTCGGGCATACACGTAAGTATATATATGCCAAAGGAAGTAGTTTAAAGGTGCAATGGCCAAACCTTGCAAAGTCAAATTTGAAGTATCCAAATGGAAAAGCTTCCCCCTTCATGGAATCAAAGGATGGATATATCAAAAATGAAGGTAAGTGCCATTTTCATTTCCATTTGCTTCTTTGACCATGCTAAAAGTAATACATATAGAGATGCATTTTAAATGAAATTTTTGGTCCATATACATTTGGAAAGATGCATAATTTTAATAATTTGTATGACAAACTAGAGGCATAATTAAATGGAAAAAGTTTTTTCATTACCATGACAACCTAAAGATTCTTAGAAAATGCACATAGAATGTTCATTATTGCATGGGATTAGCATGAATGGTAACCACAAGCGCATTAAATGGAGTTCCAAAAGTGAAATCCATGCATGCTTTAAGGAGGGGTTCAATACTTGGACCTTATGCATGCTAAGCATTTTCAAGTAAAGATGTACTAGCCATGGACATACATTAAGTATGCATATCAGTGAATGGGATCATACATGCATGTGTTGATTGGACATGAGAGCGAAGTAACTTGAATAATTTTAAGGTTTTAAGATAGAAAAAATGACTTCTTTATATGAAGTTAGAAGCATAAAAGTTTAATGGTGTGATGAGATTATGAAACTCAATGCCCATTAACTTTTATGCTTTTTATATGTTGGCTTAATCCAAAAGTCAACAAGATTTAAAACAGATAGAAAAAACCTTAAGTTTTGAGTCCTACTAATGGACCCTGAAGTTCCATAATACCCATGGCATGCGTGATCAGCACGGCCAAGGACTTAGGTTACAAATTAAGCAACATTAACCATAAGATAGTGGTTATAAGAAATTTGATTGAAAGACATCCAAAAGAGAAATGAGAAGCCTATATGAGACCCTACACACATGGGGTAATTTTTCATTGTGAACGATGTTAAGAAGTTCATAGGAACTTCAACATGTGATCATTGAGTACAATGATCACACTAAAAGGGGGAAGATAATTACGTAAAATGACAGATTAGGAAAAAAATGGTTAAACCATTTTACCCTTTTGAGCATCATTTCTTCCCAATAAACTCATTCCTTCATTGACAAGAGGTAGGATTTATTTGGAGCTTTGAGAAAATTGCTTCAAGAGTGAAGATTTGTAACTCATTAAGCATATCTAGAGAAGAGGAAGATTAAAGGTTTGAAAGAAACTCTTAAGACCTCTACTCCAAAATGTGCTCTATGAGTAAGAAACAATTTATCAAGGTGGTTAAAAAGGTAACCATTTAGCAAAGCTTATGATTGACTATATCCTTTGATACAGATGCTTACTTATGCAAATAGATAATATCTAGTATGAGAATACTAGCTCTATTATCAAATGACATAAACAAAGATAACTTTGATTGCATCCGATCAAGGAAATAGTTCAACGAAAGCTCAATTTTCAGAGTCTTTTCAAGAACAAATCAAGACTCTGTAAGAACGTAACTTACAAAGATTTTGATTATATTTGATAAGACTAAAATAAATGGAGTTTAACCCTTGAGTAAGAGCTAAAGTTGTCTGCACTAAGGTGAGATTGTAAATAGGATGGTATGGGACATCTAGGTTTACAATATCACTTAAGTGGGCTCAGTGGTATGGGACACTGAACTTAAAGGATAATGGAAGCTTAAGCTCAAGGATATTTGATAGCTTTTTCAATCAAGGATTGAGCATAAATGAACGTCTCATTTGTATAGGAAACTAAATGAACATTAATTTCCTATAGTTTTTGAGGATGAAAACTCTTTAAAGGGGGGAAGAAAGGTATCATCAATGTGATACCTCTAAGCAAAAGATATTCCTTAACTCTTTCATGAAAGTTAAGGAGTACATTGGATGTCCAAGTACCTAAGTGTGTTTGAGTGAAATCTCAAACAAAGTAAGAACCAGATATGTAAGAAGAAAATTCATTAAAGAATTCCATTTTGGCAAGTAAACTAAGGTAAGCTAGCCAAAGAATTGAAGCATATTCAAAGTAGGGTATTTGAGAATGGAAAGAGATAGATCCAAAGAGTGGATCGATAAGCATGGCAACTTGCTTAAGTCAAAGGGTGACATATAATTGCTGATCCCTAAAAGGAGAATAGTTAATGGTTT
The DNA here is from genome assembly GCA_020310875.1 of Ceratopteris richardii. Taxonomy (NCBI): domain Eukaryota; kingdom Viridiplantae; phylum Streptophyta; class Polypodiopsida; order Polypodiales; family Pteridaceae; genus Ceratopteris; species Ceratopteris richardii. Next base: position 122,939,062 of record CM035418.1, on the reverse strand, counting down.
CAAGAACATCAACATGATGTTGAAGACTTAAGCAAGGATATCAACTCATGAAGGTATGAGTTGAAGTATCACCAATATGATACTTCTAACCAAAAGATATTCCTTAACTCTTTCATGAAAGTTAAGGAGTACATTGGATGTCCAAGTACCTAAGTGTGTTTGAGTGAAATCTCAAACAAAGTAAGAACTAGATATGTAAGAAGGGAATTAGTAAACTAAGGTAAGCTAGCCAGAGACTTGAAGCATATTCAAAGTAGGGTATTTGAGAATGGATAAAGACAGATCCAAAGAGTGGATCGATAAGCATGGAAACTTGCTTAAGTCAAAAGGGTTACATATAACTGTTGTTCCCTAAAAGGAGAATAGTTAATGGTTTCAAGACATCAAAATGATGTTAAAGGCTTAAGCAAGGATTTCAACTCATGAAGGTATGAGTTGAAGATCCCAAGAAAATCCCATGGGTAAATATCATTGAAAAAGGGATCTAAAGGAGAAAAGACTTGAACTTATCTCATGTTAAATTAGATAGAGGAATTTTGAGAAATCCAAGTGACCTAACTTGGTCAAATATATCAAAACCTTTATGGTTGGATAATCCAAGCGGCCTACATTTGTCAAAAAATCAAACCCTTTTACAGTTTGATACCAAGGAAAGTTCAAAGGTCAACCTAAAGAGACCTTTGAATTAAATGGCATTAGATTGAGAAACCTTAGACTTTGCTCTCGTGATTATGATGCCAAGGAATCCCAAGATGGAATTCATGATCATGGTAAATAATCAGAGAACATGAAAAGGACGAAAAAAAAGGGAAACATTAAGAATGCGGTTCTACGAATTGGAGAAAGCACTCACGGGTATGGACAGTGAGAACTAACTCCCATTTAGAATTTTCTCTGATGGCCAAAGAGAAAATAGGTTCAAGATCCGATAGAAAACATTAGGATAAGCCTTAAAGATAAGACCATTTAAATTAAGGTCTTAGGTTCAATATGAGGTGTAGAAATGTACCTCCTTGAACCAATTTAATACACCTAGTTGTATGAACAAAAGGGTAAATAGAATGAACATGACATTTACCCTAGAAAAGGCTATCCTTTATCCTCTTAAGCAGATGCATTTTTCTTAATAAAATGCATAGCCAAATTTTATATGGTACAATAAATTTGGATAATTAAGAGGGTAAAGAATTTTGGGATTTACCAAGTTAAACTCCAAAACTAAAGTCAAGCCTAGTCAAGTATAATAACCTTGAATGAAAGAATGATGTGTAAAAGATCTTCTTTTGAAATCTTTGGTGAGAACAAGTGATTCAAGCATGTTCCTAGTAAGAATCGCGATACGATGCCTAGAAACATGTATTTTTCTTGCAAGACCTTGGAACTAAAGCTACAAAACTTGAATAATCTAAACTCCATCCAATAGAAAATCTAGAGGGTATATTGCTGGCTTGATAAAGCATTATTCCTCAATTATTTTGAGGATTTGAAGGAATTGGTATAGTAAGCTATGTTTCTCTTTGCAAAGCTTTGGTGACCTTCGAGGTTAGTACACATAACTATCTCGAGTATGAACCAGAGTTGGTTCAAGATAGTTAGTACTATTTCTCATTGGAAAGAATCGGCTAACAAAGAACAAGGTAGAGACCCAAGTGAATAGTCTACCTAATAATTCCAATTCCTAAAGTCATCTTTGGATCTAAGTCCTAAATGTCAAATCTTCCAAAAGGGTTTAAACTTTATTCTGAGAATTAATCTAGGGAAAATCAAAGATGATCAAGATAGGGATTCACTTGTAGACATGAACTTTCAAAACTGGTTATATTTTCATTTGGAATACTTGAACTTTATGTTTCAAGAAAACCTAGATGATTGAAATATGTCATCTAAGTTGCCAAGGAATGAGAAGATAGTATTTCTCCTCATTTTATTGAGCATGTTTTGGTAGGGACTCACTAGACCCACTTTGTTAAGTTCATATCTTTAGCAAAGTCCAATCAAATATAAATAAAGTATATTTGTATTTGAAAAGGACTATAAAAGAATAAGTTAAGTTTAGAACATCTGAAGACTCCTCTCCTTTTTGTTGAAAGTGGAAGATGAATCTAGTTTTTGGCCCTTTCAAGATAGAGATAGGATCTCTATCATAGACTCCTAAAAATTATAAATTTCTAGGGAATTACAAAGTCTACTGAAACTTATTATTTTATGGAGCTCTAGGTTTGTGAAAGTGCCAAAAGAAAAAGACCACCAAAGAAGTCCACCTATTTCACTAGTCCATAGGTACAAGGCATGCATGTACATTCAGGTGGACTAAGGGAAAGTGATTTGGGCAAGGATCTTGATTCATTTTCTTTCAGATTAAGGGAGGGATTAGCCCTTATCTGATTATTGGAAATGAATCTAAAGAGAGAGATGACCATGCTCAGAGTATAGATCATGATGCATGGGGGAATACTTCACATATTATACCTACTTGCATTTTCAAGGGTGAAAATGTTAAAGAGGTGAAGAATTTTGTATAATTCATGGATTTAAAAGGTTAAACACATGGATTCTAAAGGTTAGAATATGATGTATGATTGTCTTGTTCTAGCCCTTGAATTACCCTTGGAACATGCCTTGAATCCTCATCTGATTTAGAAGGCATGTGATAGACCTTGGGAAATTAGAAGGCATGATATCACCCTTGGGAAAGTTTCCACATGAGGGCCACTTGGCTGGACACTTGGTCAAACCCAAGGACATGGACCCCCTTGGCCTAGAGGTATATATATGGGTAGATTTGGATGGGTGGATAAGTGATCTCTCTTACTTGAGATAGTCTTGCTACTTGGTTTAGTTGTTTGTGGAGTGTAGTTTCACAGCATTGGTGTTCATAATGCCAAGGATATCCAAGGGCAATTGTTGTATGCAGGGAGAGGAGAAGGAAGACACAACCGAGATGCAACAAGAGGAAGAGCAAGATATCAAAGCAACCAAGGATATCAAGGAAAACAAGAAAATGCAAGGCAAAGAGGTGGAATAGCAACAAATAGAGAAAGAGGTGGAAGATTTGGTGGAAGAGGACAACCCAGTTCAAATGGATGATTTGTATGTGGTAAGTCGGGTCATTTTGCAAATGAATATTATCATAGAGCTCAAAGACTAGGGAATCAAAGCAACACAAAAACAATTATAAAGGGCAAGGAAACTATGCAAACACATCATCTAGCCAAGGGAATGATTCTTTAATTGTCATAAGGTATGGTGAAGATAAAACTCAAGCTAGTGAAGATGTATGGTATGTAGATAGAGGATGTGGCTACCATATGTCACAAGGAAAGGATCGTTTTAATAATTTGCAGGTCCCAAAGAATCATGGACATGTCAAAATAGGTGGAAACTCAAAGCATACCATTCAACATGTGGGATATATCAGTTTGGAAGGAAATCGAATGGAAAAATGCTTATCAAAGGTATTACATGTCCCTACTATTATAAAAAACTTGATTTTGGTAGGCCAAATCATAGAAAAAGGCTATCAAATTAGGTTCAATGAAAGAGGATGTTTTGTTGAGGATCCAAGGGAAGGTTTCAAGCTCATAGAAAAAGGAAAAAACTAGGGAAAATGTTCACAATGGACATAAATCAGCCACACAATTCAATGTATGCCACGTATGGCCACAAGAGGATAGTAGAGTTGGACCTAAAGCATAAACAAATAGGTCAGATCAACCTAGAAATCTCAAGGACATGAAAGCGCAGCTGGAAATGGATTTCCTTACACAAAGTACAACAACATATTCATGGATTTGGAGAGGCTTCAATAGGCAATGGTTCGATTTTACAAATCTACTATACTAGGTATGTCCACTATTGTTACCTTGATATACATTGTATTTTGATGTTATAAAAATTTTGGTAATTTATGGAGATTGTAATACCAAATTAAAGTTTATGTTGAAGCTAGATAAATGCTAGATCATAAAGGGATGACGAATGGAGAGATTGAGTTTGACACTCGTGAATGAAGCTATGAAAAATGCCATATCTGATGAAAGTAGTAACTCTAGCCCTAACTCTACATATAGTGTTCAATCTGAGAAAGAAATATGGTGGTTAGGTGCTATTGAAGTATCTAAAGAATCCAATGATGTTCTTTCATGGATTTTTAGTAGGACCCCATGGATCACTAAGGTAATAGTTTCTCAAATTCATGGTGCAAAGCTCCACATAGAAAACTTTGGTGATTTTGAGATAGATTGGCACTTGGGTGGGGATTTAAAAACTATCAAATGCATGTTAGGTTGCAAGTAAGGTGCATCTGCTCGTTATCCATGTCCATTTTGTACACTAGGCTATAAAGTAACACAGGGACAACAAAAAATACTATCTAGCTTAGATGAATACATAGATGCACCTACTTCCACGGAATGGGATAGACCTTTGTTAAGGTGTCCAATGTTAGAAATACCTAGCCGTGACACATTAGATAAAGATTGTAATCCCATTATTCCATTTCCATTAGTTAATGTTCACTTTTGCACATTGCATCCTTTCATGAGAATATTTGATAGATTATTGAAGCTCCACATAGAATATGCATTTTCCATGAAGCCAATTGATAAATCTGTACAAGCCATCAAAAAATTGGAAGAGTTGCTTAATTCAACTGGTTGTCATGGTGGTAATGTAACTCTAGTTGTCAAAAAACCTAGTGAATCACAAAATAGTTTGCAACAATTGTCAATGATAGGGAAGAAGGCAAGAAAATTTTTCAGAAGAGGTATGAGCCCTAAGAAAAATGAATGCGGGGAGCTATGGAAAGATTTGTGCATGATCAACACTGATAATGATTCTCAAATTGGCCTTAGTAATAGGCGAAAGAAGGTTTGGTCATGTTTAGATAAGTTGGTAGGCTTAATGAGTCTTAATAGCTCCAACAAAAATGACCGTCAGTTGTTTCAAGATACATTAATGGAGTTTGCAAAGTTTTTCATCCTATCTTGGGGAGAAAGCAATATTACACATTACATTGTAAGTTTTCTTATTTTTTCAATTTTCTTGTTGATAAGAGTTCCTCATATTTTAGCATATTTTATTTGAACGTGGAGCATTTTTTATGCATCGATATGGTTCATTGGAGATTTTTAGTACACAAGGAATGGAGAAGTCACATTACAAGGCTAGAGGTGTTTACTTCAAGAACACATGACATGCTGGTGGTGTAATGCAATCAAACTATATGGAAGAGATGTTTAATTGGTTTTATCATACTGCTTTTTCAAGGACATATGCAATGGAACGAGCCAAGGAGTCGAAAGTTGCAAAACTTGCAAGAATTGATCAACACAACTTAGCTAGTGAAAAATGGAAGTCATCATTGGGACCTTTACGTCATGCTCAATGGCGGGCTACAAGAACACGACAGGGTTCATCATGGAAGTGAAGTCATTTAATACATTCATGGCATTTTTTGAATAATTCATAACGTTTGCTACACACTAATCTCTTGTTTGCAATTTTTTAAGGTAATTTTTAATTTTTTAACTATTTTTTGTCCATTTAGATGTGAACAGAAGCTTTTTAAGTGAAACATTATAAAAGGAGACTCATTGTCTCATTTCAACATTCTAGCACTATAGAGGATGGCATGAACAAAGCAAACTGCAAGGAAGGATCCCATTAACTTTCCTACCTATGTGCAAGGCACTGAGAAGCCACCATGGATGAATCACCACAAAAGGCAATGTAGTGTCTCGCGCTTTGCATCCCATCATGAAACAGGTGGTGTTCATACCTCTGGGAGTGAACAATTGCATGAACAAGTGGCACATGAGCAATCCAAGGAAGAGGCCGTAAATGAACCCCAACCACCGCCATCATCATATGATGAGCCTCCATCACCAAATCGACCAACAAAGACAAGGGTGAAGGAGCATGCTCAGAGACAGGTAGTTTCTGCTGATGATTCTGATGAATCGCATGAGGATATGTCTCAACAAGGTACAGAATCAAGTGAGGAGAGTCAAACAATGCCACCATTGGTTAACCAAGAAATACCTTCAAATCATAGGGTTACTTAGCGAGAAAAACTCTACCAACAAATCAGGGGGCCATACCAAATCATCAAGAGAGGGAGCAAAGCCAGCAACAACATCATGAACAATGAGAAAGCTCAAGACGCATGCAACGTAAGAAGAAATTCTTTCAACCCCATCGTAGACCACCCCAACCAAGACCACAGGAAAATGTCCAACGAAGACCACCACCACCACCACAAGCTAGAGCACAACAACAAAGAAGAAGATATACAAAGGCATTTGCAGAGATAAGGCACTATCAAAAGACATTTGAGCTTCTGATACCTAGAAGACCCTTTGCAAGGGTGGTTAAAGAAGAGTTACAAAGGTATTGTGCAAGGTTAAGGATCCAAGCTCTAGCTTTAGAAGCTTTACAAGAGGCAACTGAAGCATATTTGATATCAATGCTCAAGGATTCCAACCTGTGTGCCATCCATGCTAAGCGAGTCACTATATAACCGAAGGACATACAGTTAGCTAGGAGAATTAGGGATGATCGTAGCTAAGTTTTGTAACTGATCTCTATAGACAAGAGATTTTTTGTAAATATTGCCATTTTCAATGAAACGTGAGCACTTCTCCTCCATTCTCTTTATAATCTCATTATTTAGAATGAAACATGAGTAGTCATTATACATTTCCATGTGTTTTCTTGTGATAATCTCTCAAATATCAGTGATTGTTTTCTTATCTTGTCATTTTGGTCATTGTATATTGATTTAATGTTAAAACCAAGACCTGCCACAGAAACGCGGGAGAAGGCCCTGTAAACGTTTTGCAGGGCCTTCTCTCGCGTTTCTGTGGCAGGGCTTATTTCTTTGTTAAAATGCCATATTTTCACATCAAGGGTCATGAAGAGTAAAAGTTGTTCATGAGGAGTGAAGATAGATAACTTTTGACCTCCCTATACCTTGCACTATGAATTTCCAAATACATACATCAAAAACATATCTTTGAAACATATGAGCACACCATTTTGAAACTTAGAAAATTTTCATTCTTGAAAACATCCATTTAGTGTAGTTTTACTCCCATTTAAGGTCATCTAGGGCATTGAAAGACCAAATAAAGCCCTCGGTTTTTGTGGCAGGGCTTTATTTGGCATCCCAATGCCCTTGATGACCTTACATGACAATAGAGAAGTCATGCTCAATACATTACATGCATGTCCAAAAGAATTTCAGATAATATACTAAAAACGAAAGACTTGAGACAATTGTAAATAAAGCAAAGTGAAAATTTGATATTAATTCAATTGTTTACATCAATTGGCTTTGAGTTTCTCAATGACTCTCTTTCGACGCTCCAAAGCCATGGATAGGGTGTAAGTCAAAATTGAGGTTGTTATTTCATCAACATTTCTAACTCCTAGACCTAGAGATATACCTATTTGACCTAAGGCCTTTCCACAGAAGTTGGAACCTAAGGTTGTAGTTACAAGGGATTTCTTAACTAAAAAGATACAATTACTCCCCTGTGTAATGGTTGATAAACAAAGCAATTTACTTAAGGCCTTTAGACTCACTATGTCATGAAGTGGCCCTGAGGACTGAACTCTTTATGGATAATTACAAAATGTTCTTTGGGAAGTTTCCCAATGTAGTTTGCAAGGAATGAGCCACCTCCTTGAGCCACTCGATCACCTCCACTCCTTGCTACAAACTTGTCGACTTCAATCAACTCCTACACAAAGTTTTATGATTAGTAGCTACATGTGGTTGTAAGAATGAATGGCATGAATTGAAGATACTTGCATCTTGAACTCTATCTTCTTCTTCTCCTCTCTCTTGAAGATGTAAATTAATGCTGGAGTGGGACATCCCACTTTGCTCGATTACTGGTGAGGTGGGAACCACTGATTCCAATATCCTTTCTTGTGCATTACTAAATTGTTCTTCTGTGATATATTGATGTTCACTTGTAAGTATATCATCGCAAATCAATTTTATTGTGTCGGCCACTGAGTCACCAAATGGCAAAAACATTTTCTCCAACAAGTCAGAGGTACTAACCAAAGGACACTCTGACAAAGTACAAAACAAACTTAGGCATTCATCGAGCCGTAGCTTGAATGCCTTCTCTACATCATGTAAAAACAAATATTCTTGTCCCTCAATAAGAACCACTGAAAAAGTTTCAATCTCCACCTCTGGAATAGTCGCTTTTGGCTTCGAAGAGGTGGATGGCTTAGGCACTTCGTTTAACTTATCATCCACACCAAGAGGAAAAGTTTTCTCAATAGCTTCTCTTTCTAATAGGAGATTCAAGGGTTCTTGAGGTGGTTCCTTTTTATCATCGACAAAACCACCTGTAAGAAGATGAGGGATCTCATGAGGAATATGTTCTGGTTCCTCATTCACAAAGAAAATTGTGACAACAATGAATGATATATATTTTGCACCCATCTTGCGTTTCCTATTCAATCTCCTTATAAGCGGCACAATTTCATCAAGAAGGTGCCCTGCTTCCTCTGCAATTACCTGGAACCGTTTCAATCATTTTGCAAATGCCTCATCACCTTTGTGAATGTAGGTGAGAAGGTCACATGGAACCCAGGTTCCATCATATGGCGGTATTTCTATGGAGAAACACAATATATGAACTTGCATATATTGAAGTAGCTCCTCCAAAGCATCGGCATTCATTTGCACAGTTCCATGGAGGTCAAGAACCTTGGAGAGAAGATCATATAGGTCATGTTGACCTTTATAATTTGAATCCTCCAAAAATTCTAGAAAATTGTGGCGTGCGCTCTTAGTAGGTAGACATGTGAAAGCCATAGCTTGCAAAAGCGGACTGCTCTATCACTCAATGTAGTTGCAAAAGTGAGAAATGAGGAGAGGGGACTCCTATTTATAACTTTTCTAGAATTTTTAAGTGATGGGTCCCACTTTCTCATAGAAGTGACTTTTCCTTAAATTAAAACATAAGAGTCTTGGAAAGGAAAACTTTGACATTTGAGATCACATTAAAGAAAATAAACAATAAGAATGCTCTTTCAAGAAAAACCTTGAGAATGTACAGTTACAAGTAGAATGTGGCCGAAATATCCTTGAAGCAAATGTGAAAATATTTTCATTGCGAAAATAGGTTTGTTTATAGGTTTCACACTATCTTTACAAAAAAGAGCTATGACAATGAAATTTCAGTTCCATCCATGCTCCAATCTGCAAGAACCTTGATTTTGTCTTCCAATCTCTTTCCAATCTGTGGACAATTCATAAAAGTAAAACATTTTGAAATCTTGAACAATAGTGATAGAATTATATATATATATTATATATATATATATGGAATACAACTCTTACCTTGTTGCCTCGTATTCAAAATTTGAAATCATGAAGATCATCATATCCCATGATAAGTAAGTGCTCTCTCAAGTTGGCCAAGTTCCAGTGTTGATTAACTAAAACCACCTCCATATCATTGTTTGGTAACTTCACATTAATTTCAAATGAAGCTAAAGATCCCTCCGAACTTTGCAAAGGTATCCACTCTCCTAATTTACACATCCAACGATCATAATAAAATCTAATGTACAAAGAGGTGTGATGTTTTAAATAGCGAAACCCTATACCTATGTCACCAATTCTACAACGATATCTATCCCCTTTTGATAATCCTTCTACATAACCCCACTTTTCCCCTACCAAACCTTCTACTACCTTGTATGTAATATCTTTACATAGGAACATTGTAGGAGTTTCTACAAAGGGAATGCCTTGAAATATGAAAACAAAGCAATGGATTGGTAGAGTCCAATGAAGACCTATTGATCTAGATACTCGCGTGAATTTCAAAGAGTTATGTATGTCCATCACCATCTTATGCTTGAAAGATGATATGGACCAAAAATCAGGCTTTGGCCACTCTAAACTAAGAAGAGAATCAACTTTGATAATCTCCAACCTTCCATATTCACCATTTGTAGAAGGAACAATGTACTTGTGAGTGTAAAAGAAGATCCTTTCATGAATAAGTTTAGCAAGAGGTACATCTGGAAACACTAATGCCCCAATGTCTGCATGTAATGCTTTGAAAGTTCATGTAAGACTATGAAGTGGTTGCTCTTCCACTAAACTAGAAGGAAATATGAATGTAACAAAGAAAAACATATGAGATGAGTAATCAAGACATTTAACACCACGAAGCATTGAGAAAATAGAAATACTCACAATGGATTGGAGATCTAATGCTATTGGAGTTTTCTAACTTCATGGTTGAAACTGTGAAGACATGTTGTACAATAGCAACCATCCCACCATGTGTTTGCTTCTTGAAGCCTAAGAGCTTACCTTTCCAATGAAGATCCAAATTTCCACGATCTCGAACACGATGAGGACCAAGTCCAGATGGCTGCATGTACACCCATGCACCTTTGCAAAACTCTTGTGGTAGCCAACTTCCTTCCATTGTTTTGATGTTGTGGCACGTCATTGTGTGAACTTTGTCTTTTGGTCTCCTACGAGCTCTAGAGGTTTCCATGGGAGTAAGAGTTGTTGTGATTGCTGCAGAAGTTGGGAGAATGGTAGGAGGAGAAACAATGCTTCTGTTGTATGGTATGGAGGGAATAGAGGTGAAAAATATGACTTTTTTGGGTATGAAAATGGGAATTTGAAGAGGGAAGTAGAGTTTTTTGAGTTATTTTGAAAAAATTCACTTTTCTAGCTAAAAAACATGCATGGATTTTGAATTAGAAGTCCAAAATAGCACTTTTGACCCTGAAAAGAGATATGGAGGTCATCTAATGGTATTATGATGAGTTTTACAACTTTTTAAAAATTTTGAATTTTTGGGCCCAGCGTGATTACGAGATTTCTTCTCTCTCTCTGTAAGACAATCCTGAACATAGAGGAATCTTGTCCCCTCTTCTCCCTTCAGCCTAGTATTTTATAGGGTATAGACTGTGGCCACCACCCTCTTCCGATTTGTCCATCACTAATCACTCCTTAAGCTAAAAGGCCCATCCAGGGTTCACCTTTTTTCCTAATGGGCTCTCTCTAAAAGTAGTCCTTCAATCTAGGAAATATTCCCTCAATGAAATAGATGCTTTTCTAACTAACAAGTCCACGAGTTTTTGGTAGGTGATTACAAATATGCTCTCAAGTCAAATAAATGAATTTCCCAAATGTAAAAGGATAAAGTTCTCCTAGCAATGGTTTCCATGGAGCTTCATGTGTTTATGATCTTCAAGCCAAATGTGTGGGCTTGGACTTTGCACCAACAGGTCTCTCCATGCTAAAAGACATTTTTGAGTCACTTGTTTTTGAACGTAGTGTGTAGGGATAACCACTTAGTTGTTGTGCCCAATACTTAACTATATGGTTGACACTACCTCAGATGATCTAATGCTTTGCCTATCCTTGCCTAAGCATCTGCCAGAAGTTAGGTTCATAAGCTTTGTCTTCTAGTCCCAATTTTCACTTTGTATTGCTCAAAATCCTTTGGAGTCCACATGGTTTCCTAGTCCCACCTAAGGGTCAACCCAAAATCACAACAAACAGATTTCTATGAGAAAGTTATGCTTATTTATCCAGGGTTCTCGGGGTTAAAAAAGGGAAAAAAAACCTCTCTAAAATTGCTTCAGAATAGGAGATACATGATACTTAGGAAGTATCGGCGATACTTGGGAGCAACGATACATGATACTTGAGCCAAGATGATATAGAATACTTGAGAAGTATCACAATACACAACATAGTGATACACAATATTGGTGGAGTATTGCGATACGTGATATGGCTCTTCACAATACATGATACTTTGTGGTCAACGATACATGATATCAGATTTTAGTGATACACGATACTTGGGAAGTATCACAATACATGATCAGATGATACACGATACATGATACTTGAGAAGTGATGATAGATGATACTTGGGCTCGCGATACGATACTTGGATTGGTCACAATACATGATACATGACCCAACGGTACACGATACCAAATGGTCGCGATACACGATACTCAACCCGATGATACATGATACATGTGAGGTATTGCAATACATGGGGATACGATACATGATACTCGACAAGTATCACGATACACGGGAGTTCTGGTATCACGATACTTGAACTCAACCGGACATGATATTTGGAGTTTTTGAAGTCCAAATTCAAAAATGTTTGCAAATATGTGTACCTTGTGTCCTCCTTGTCACCCTATATACGTGTAGATGCAAAATCTCCCTCAAAACCCGCAATATTGTACTCGCCATACTTGTCGCAAGTGGTGTCATGCCGCATGATACTTCACTTAGTTTTTGATATATTTAGAGTATTTGAAGCGTATTTCTTCTGCATTTCAAGCTTTGAACTCCTCTATGCTTCTTGCTTGTAGCCACAAATGAAAAACGAGGTAAATGTAAACTAAAAAATTAAAAAATATGAGAAGATGAAGATGAGAGAAGATGGTGATGATGATGATGGTGTTGGTGGAGAAAAAATCAAAAATTGAACATAAAATGATGATTTTTTACCTTCCAACATCGCTACTCTATGTCTTACTATCACACGCTCGTCCTCCAAGCTCTCTCCCTAGCAATGACGCCAAATTTGGTGTCACTCTAGCACAATGGCAAGTACCAACGTGAGGAGATCCACCTCATAAATGTCAATCCGTGGAGACGTGAGGACTAGTATGAAGACCATGAGAAAGTGAAGGCACAAGTGCATGAGTGAAAGCACACAAGCATGCACACACATACACACACGCACACACAATGTAAGAGCAAAGAGTGGAACAATGGAAGGACTTTGATTACAAAAGAAATCTATTACAAGAGCTCAAATCTTTAACAAGCCAACCCCAAAAATGAGTTCTCTAGCTCTTTTTAATAGTTTTTTGAGTGTTTTTGGCCCTGTCCAGACCTAGTGTTTGGCCTAGTTAGAAATTAGGTTCTAGAGCTTATTTAGGGGTCCAAACGGAGTCTAAAAATTATTAAAATTGGTAGGATGGTACTTCTAATACTCCTCATTGTAGAGGACTCATCAGCTTGAACAAAATGGAGTTGCAAAAATATGAAATGGTATTTACAATGGTTTTTAGTGATAAAAGTCACTATTTTTATAGGGATTTCTTCGAAAAATTTGACATGTACTTTTTGGAACTCCTTGCTTGCTCTCTCTTCTTCTATGTCCACTTCTTTGATGTGCTTTTGTGCTTTATGCTTGACCTTGAGTATCAATAGAGGCATCTCTAGAATAGTCCCTATATGCATCGTAATAGCTACCGGTAGCCAAAAGAACTAATATATATGAACAAGGCTATATAGAATGAACTTGCATAGCCCAAATAAATAATTAGCATCTCATGCATGTGCGAGCTACTATATGTTTGTTTGCATACACATGTACAACATGACCTAACATAAAGATATACATAAACATCATATTCATGAAATTTACATAAACATTAACTTGAAGTTGCACATAAACATCATAATCCTTATCTAATGGATAAACCTATACATAAACATGATAATTGCCAACTTGTATACAAGCATCATAATCATAAACCTTGACTAAATGAAAGTAATCATAATGTTAATTGAACTTGAAATTTTGAATATACAAGATAAAATATCTTGTATAAATGATAAATATAAATACATAACATCGATATGATGCTTGAAAAAATGTATACCTCTTGGTATACAACAATCACATATGATAAAAATGTGCCAAATTTGCACCAAATGAGATAAAATTTGGAAATGTCTATAACAAGGGTGTGAATTGAAGGATGCAAAATGGGAGAGAGTATTGTGCAATAGGAAATTATATTGTGTGATTAAACTTTATGTACAGAAGAAAACATATCAAACAAAAATTAATGTTCATGAACACCTCTTCTTGTAACTCACCATTCAAGAATGCATTCTTTATGTCCATCTAGTTGATAGGCCACCTCATTGCTACACGTAAGGCTATGAGAGCTCTAATGATAACCTTGTTTGCCATAGGGCTAAAACACCCACCTGTTTTGGGTTACCTTCATGCCTTCCTTCTTGGGTACTATTTCCCAAGTGTTGTTCTCCTTAATAGCTTTGAACTCTTCATACATAGCCTTCCTCCACTTTGGTTTGGTCTTTGCCTCATAAGAATCTGGCTCTTGATCTATTATGACATTCATCATGTATGCATAGTGCTTTGCCATGAAAGAACCATATGTATACCTTTGTGGGGGTGCCTTGTTCCTTGTAGAACTCCTCTCTTGACCTTTGTGATATTGTTTCTTGAGTCTATTGAGCTTTACATTATAAATAATGACCTCCTCAAGCTCTTCCTCTTCTGATTCCTCTTGAGCTTCCCTAGAGTGATAATCTATCTCTTGCAGCCTTCTATACTTTGAAGTAGATGATGGTCCTTCATAATCATAAGTGTAAGAGTGACCATATGAGTGTACCTTAGATGTAGAAACCTCTCGTTCAGTGATTGTGATTGACTCTTGAGGTTGAATCTACACATCAAAGTCTACATACTCCTCTTGATCCTCTTCATCCAACTTTGCCTTGCCCTTGTCTCCATACCATGACCTAGACTCATCAAACACAACATCTCTTGACACATATAGCTTCTTTAAGAGAGGGTTGTCACACCTTTAGCCTTTCTGCTCATTTGACTTTCCAATGAACACACATTTCCCACTCTTGAGCTCTAACTTTGTTCTCACTTCACTAGGAACATGAACAAAGCATACACATCCAAATACCTTGAGGTGATCCATGGTTGGTTTCTTGCCATAATAGACTTTGTGTGAAATTTGTGCACACCGCCTGTTGGAACCCTGTTTTTCAAGTAACAAGTTGTATTCACAACCTTAGCCCAATAAGACAATGGTAACATACCTTCATTTATGAGACGTCTAGCTATCTCAACCAAATGCATATTCTTCCTCTTTGCAACACCATTTTGTTGAGTGTACCTACATGTAAAGTGCCTCTTTATGCGATTTTCCTACAATTACTATGTGAATTCCTTGGAGAAATACTCTCCCCCTCCATCTGACCTTAGTTTCTTGATGTGTGCCAACAAGGGACCTAAATTTCTCAACAAGGGACCTAAATTTTTTAAAGCATGAAAAAAAATCTGATTTTTCCTTGATAATATATATCAATACCTTTCATGAGTGGTCGTCAATTAAGGTGGCAAAGTAACTAGCTCCTCCCAATGAAGCCTCTCTGTTAGGCCCCCATACATCTAATGTATAAGCTCCAAGAGCTTAGAGGCTCTATACTCACTCTTTAGAAATGGCTTCCTTGCTTGCTACCTAGTTGACAAGCATCACAAACGCATGTAGACCTTGGCCTTCAAGATTCGATAGTCCCTGCACTAAACCTACTTTGCACATGATTTTTAAATTGGGAGGAATATTGATATGTCCTATCCTCTTGTGTGAAAGATCAATATCTACAATCCTTTTGTTACCAATCATCAAATAACATACATTGTTGTGTGTAGGATCAACATCTAGTGTGAACAATCTGCCTTCTTTCCTCCCCTTGGTATTGACCTTGCCTCGTTGCTTCACCATCCACCCTTTTTCCTCAAATATAACTTGCATACCTCTCTCTACCATTTGTCCTATAGAGATAAGAATCTTGGAAATAGATGGAACATGGAGCACATCTTTAAGATTCTTGAAAGATTTACCTTCACCTAGCTTCACATTTGCCACATGTTTAATGATGTTGAGTGTTATCTTCTATCTCCACACAACCTTTTGATCTTTGCACTTGCATATGAACAAAAGATTTCTCCATACATGAGATGTGATTAGAGCATCCAAAGTCTATGTACCACTTTGTGTGCTTGGGATCACTAGTGTAATCATGTCTCATGGCTAGGAGGGGTCTCCTTCTCATCATCCTTCTTAGAGTTGTTAGCATAGCTCCCTTTCGCGTTCCTTTTCCTACCTTTCTCATCCTTGAACCATTAAGTTGAAGAAATATGATTCTGGTTAGCACATATAAAAAAGTTTTACCTTGATGAGGGTTGTTATTCCCTTCGCCATTCTTGCCCTTTCTTGAAGATGATGCCTTGCTATCTCCTTCTGAATCTGAATATTCTTCCTTGGATTGCTTCCACATGCTTTTTCCTCCTTTTCCCTTCTTGCTACTCTTTCCTTTGCCTTTGCTAGCAAATAGGACCTATGACTGACCATCCTTCTTAGATGTGTCTCCTATGGCAACATCTTTTGCCACTAGGTGTGGGATCAACTCCTCAAGAGTTGGTAGAGGATCTCTATACAAGATGGTAGTAATGAGGGGTTTCCACTTTTCTTTCCCTCTCAGACCATTAACACTAATCTATAGAAGGTCTTCCTTATCTAATTTGCAGCCAATGGATGCCAATTGCTCCCTCAACTCCTTCATCCTCAAGGTGTAGGCTCATCTTTTTGCTTCTTGTGGAAGCGACATATATTTTCTATAATGCCTCCCAAACATCTCTAGCATGATTGTTGCTCTAGCACAATGGTGAGAACCACATTAAGAAGCTCCACCTCCTTAATGTCAATCTGCGGAAGAGATAGGAGTGATATGAAGATCGTGAACGTGAGATGAAGTGAGAGTGAAGGTGAGAAGCATAGACATGCACACACACATACACACACACAACGAAGAGACAAGCAAGACACAATGGAAGGTGAGAAATCAACTCTATTGCTCAAGAATACTCTTACAAGCTCAAAATAGCTCTAAGCCCTTCTCTACTCAAACAAGCTAACTCTCAGTGACCCCAAAAATGAGCTCTCTAGCTCTTTTTATAGATGCTAGACTAGTTTTGACCGGTTTCACATCTAGTGACCGGCATAGTTAAAAAATAGGTCCTAGATGCTATTTGAAAGGGTAAACCGTCTCTAAAAATAACCAAAATCTATACGCTCATTCTACCTAAGCTCCTCAAGCTCGAGGACTCCTCAGCTTGCACAAAATGAAGCTATGGATTACAAAAAGGGGTTTTTCTATGTTACATATGTTACAATAGTGATGAAAATAACTGTTGGAGGTTTTAAAGAATATTTATAAAACATAATCTTTCAAAAATTGATTCGACTGACTCCTCGCTCTGTCTTTACATGCTTCCACGTCTTCTATGCGTCTGGCTACTGCCAACACCCCCCTCCCTCTCACTTCTGTCGTCCTCGACAGAACCTTGTTGTGCGGTCTGTCGGATGTAATTCTGGAGGAGTTCCTGAGCGAGGGTGTGTTCGGATATTTGAATGCCTCGGGCCAAATCTGCCTCGAGTTTCTCCCAATCAATTGGTTGCGGTTCATCGGGTGGTGGGAGTTGATAATGTGTGGAATATACCATCTGTTCACAGGCGAATAAGTGCAAGAGGTGTGTAGGCCTACTGATGAACACTTCTGAATGGTATTCCTAGA
Source organism: Ceratopteris richardii (assembly GCA_020310875.1). Taxonomy (NCBI): domain Eukaryota; kingdom Viridiplantae; phylum Streptophyta; class Polypodiopsida; order Polypodiales; family Pteridaceae; genus Ceratopteris; species Ceratopteris richardii. Next base: position 122,921,607 of record CM035418.1, on the reverse strand, counting down.
AACCCGTTGTGAACATCTCTTCGAAAGTCTGCTTGTAGCACGCCGGTAAATATTTAATTCTGCAATGCCAGGCATAACACACCCGTAGCGATGGCGTTGTACTCATATCATATGCAAGGTCTAGATTGCCATGCTCGAAGCCCGCGGTGTCTACATGAGGTGCCTTGACGCGTCTGAAGACTTTAAAAACCATCTACATCATGTCAAATATCTTGACAATCATGTGCGCTGCTATATCGTCCATGTGTTTCAAGCGAGGAAGTCAGTGACAAATCGTGGCCATCATATAGCCCACTGTTGGTAGTGCTAAATATGGGTAATTTAACCAATCCTGGCACTGCTTGTTGTTTTGTACTTTAATAGCAAATGTTGTCCAGGAGCCGCGACGTGGCACTGGTCCCCAACATGGGTTGTATTTCAAATGTAATGTTGCCTTTACCCAAGTACTCATCATCTCGGGATAATTCTGTAAGAGATATTTATGCCAATCTGGTTGATAGATCTCACCTTGCTGCGCATCTAGTGGCAAATCGTCTGGTTCAAATTGAGTTGCGTGGGATGGTTTCTTGCCTATTTCTTTCTCTATGGCCAACTAATATTCGGCCATTAACATAAAATACGGTTTGTATTGTAGCTCATGCCCTAATATGTATTTGCGAGGGGCCAAATGAGTGAAGTAGGGTGATTGTAAAATTCTTTCCTAAATCATTGCCATTGCGTGCAACTGTGCCTCTACTCGTGCTGAGTGGGCGGTTCCAAGCTCTTCAATTGTCTTCATCCATGCGAGGGTTGGAAGTTCATAAGTTGTCTGGCCTTCAGCCGTGACTCATCCGCCTGGGATGGGTTGGGGCTCGTAGGTTTCTTCAAAATTTTCCTCCACCGAAATGGTTATAGTTTCTTCCTCCACTGGGAGGTCCGATGGGGAATCTGGCCTTGGTGGTGCTTCATATATAGCTATCTGCAATTCAAGAGTAGATACCTAGGCCCGTAAAGCATTGAGGTCCTCTAAGATCTCACGAGAAGGGTCCGCAAGAGCTGGTAATCCTTGTGTTGCTGGTAGTCCTTGTGTTGCAGGTGCTCTGAGTTGGAGTAGCTTATGATCTTCTTTCAGCTTCTGATATTCTTCGTTCATTCGATCGTATTCATCGAGCAATCTGATGTGATCATCGAGCAACATTTTCATTGATTTGGAGGGTACTGCTTTGAACCGGATAGGACTTAATGGTTGGTCTGGATGATCGAGAGCAGCTTCTAAATTTTCTCTGTTCTGATCCTGTAAGCGTTGGTTATCTTCTTTTGCTGCTGCTAAGTGTCGTCTTAAGAGTCCCATATTTCTCGTTAATGTTGCGTTGCAAACCGTCTCGACTCTTAATAAATTGTCAAGATCAGCAGTGGCTTCTTTGGTCTTTTCTTCACTCGCTAATTCGAGTTTATGATAAGCTTCATGTAGTTCCTGGTACCAGGTATGCAGTGAGGCATTCTCAATCGACAATGAATTAAGCTGCGACTGCGAATCGTTGTTTGTCCTCTGCAACATCAGATAATTATTTCCAAGAGATGTGAACTCATCTCTTACTTGAGTCATGCAGGTGAACATTTGTCGAAATGCATTGTCTACAGTGGGTGATAATATTAATGGTGTGCTAAGTGAAGATGCAATAGGTTTAGATGCAAAGGGAATGGGGAATGGGGGTGGGAAAGTGGATGCTGTGGTGATTGTGGAAAATTGTGGTGTGCTTAAATATTGTGGTGCCACAAATGAAGTGAGTGGAGGTGCGGTGGGTGGTGATATATCCATATCGCTAGATGTGGTGTTGAGTACCACAACTATGAATAGTGGTGTGATCGTGGGTAAGTGTGTGGGTGTAAATACAGGATTTACAAAGGTGGACGAGTAATTTACAGCGGGGTTGTCTTGGATGGCTTGGTGGAAAGGGGAGAGAGAAGTTACGGTTGGTCGGGGAGGTGAGAGGGGGGAGAAGGTTAGTGGGGTTAGAAATGGAAAGAGTTGTCTTGGAGGTGTGGGGAAGGATGGGAAAGATGGATGGAAAATTGGACTGGATAGAGAGGTGGATGTGCTAGGAGGTAGACTAGGTTGAGTGGGTGCGGGAATGGTGGGATGAATGGGAGTAAGGACGACTTTTGCTATTCCACTGGAGAAGGAGGATGTTGTTTTGGGAGAAGGAGGGTGTATGTGGGAGACTGGATGGATGGGAGGTGACGGAGGAGCGGTTGGGGTGGTCGGTACTTCGACAATTGTGGGGGTATGTATAGTAGTAGTACGGGGTGGGGAGTCAATGATAATGGCGTCCTCTGCCAATGAACCTTCAGGGACAAGACGTGCTTCTCTGGCCTGTTCTGAAGATTGTCCGCCGGTGGGTACACGAATATATTCATCAGGTTTGGTTAGTAAGCGGATTCTACGAGGGTCATACTGCGGTAGCGGTTTCCTCTACAAATACCTTAAGGCTTCGGTGGGCCCAACTGATTTGACAAGCTCTTTGAAACCTCTGATATATACCTCTTCGAACCCGCCCGAGACGAGTTCTTGTTCTATGAGTGTTTGGCTTTCTTCTTCAGTCAACTTCTTACGCGCCCAAACCTTTTCCATAGTACGGTATAACTTTTTGATGGCCAGTGTATAAGCTGCTGCTTCGAAGGTTTCCTCTTCATGTGTGCTTGTATCACCCTGGGTGTCCATTTGTCATCCATGTTCATCTGTATGCCCATGCTCTTGGGATTCATGTGTGCCCTAACTGGCTTCATCATCGCTGTCGTCTTCATCTGTCTCTGTTCTTTCCTCTTCAGAGCTAGACACGACTTGTCCGTGTGGTTGATCGCGGGGTGTGGTAGGGTAGCTAGGCCGTTCGTATTCTTGAGAGAAGATCTGGCCTTCTGAAAACTGAAATTCATTTGAAAATACGTCGTGCATCTCAAAATCAAATGTGGTGTCTGCTTGTTCTGCTTCTAAATGGGGTATCGGAAAAGAGAAAGCTTCCGCACCAATAGTGGTGGGAACTTCTGCTGTAGTGCTGGTAGGTCCTGGAACTGTGGCTGCTTGAGGAGAAACTGTGCTCGTAGTGCCCTCCGTTGTAACTGGTCTCGATAACCTTATGTGAATGGGTTGAACAGGGGCTTCTGTTGGAGACTGTTCAAGAGATGGTTGAGGTGATGGTGATTCTGGGACCCTTAGGCATGGGATAGTACCTCTCATGCGCTTTCCTGCTCGTCCTTTGCTAGGCTTCCTAGCTTTCTTTGTTGTCCCTTTGAATGCTTTCAGCTCTTCGCTTGTCATTGCTCGCTCGATAGGTAAATCGTAGGCCAAACACATACATACAATGCGCGTCAGGGCACAACATCCATTGATGACCTTCTTTCTTTCCCATCTGTGTTGTGCTAAATACATCTGATCAATGATCTTGCTAGCTAGATCAACTGTCAAGGGTCCCATACATGATAAATACAAACCAGACCATATTTGTTTGTGAGGCATTGTGAATCTGTCCTGAGCGGGGAAAGCAAAATGCTGCATACATATCCGCAGTGGTTTTGAAAGCTCAGGTGTGATTGCCGAAATCTCTTCCCACTTAGTAACGTCCCCATGCTTCATAGGGTCTGGAACTAACCTTTCTCGCTCTGTGGGCGTGTGGGTTCCATGAATCTTGATGGCAGCTCGAATCAAATCTTTAGAAAGATAAAATCTTTTATATGGTGGATCGTTCACTAAGGATGGAAAAATAAAGGTGCCAGGCAGATCCTTGTTCTCTGAAGCTATCAAAGTGGTAGCATCTGTAGAAGTCACGTTTAGGCGAAGGGTCACTGAAATACTCCGTGAAGCTGGCTCTTGCCTAAACATGTGTTAAGTCTTGTGTGTTTTGTAGTCCTTCGAACTCTTTTGAGAAAAACTGATATTTGCCCCAGGTACGGTCATCAAAAGTCAAATTAGCCTCAAATATAAACTCAACATCCACCAATGGTCCTGCCAGCCCTTGAAACCAGTGAGAATTGCGATGAATCTTCTCAGTATAGCCTCGAGGAGGATCGTCAATAGGCATGGGTCCCGGGAAACCTTGAAATTATGGCGCTGGAGCCGTCGGATGGGACTCTGCGAGTAAAATACCGATAGGTGCTACAGGTGCACTGGGGCCTCCTTCTGATGGTCCTTCTTCGGTTTGCATGATGATTGACATGCTAATGGAAAAGATTTGCTACAAAATATTAGCACATTAGTGTGGAAATTAATTATGATCCCATTAAAGTGAGACCGCAATCCCTTTCCATAACCGATGTGTAAACCGTGTAGCCAAGTGCTGTGAAGTGATTGATGCAATGATTTTTGCAGAGCTAATGCAGGTCTCTAGACACCTACATGCTTTCAGATGATACATACATTTCTTGATGAGGTGTTATTATAGATGATGTTGGGTTATAATGTGTGGATTTTTACAAGGTTCAGTCATGAATGAGTTATTACATGGTTGTAGATTAGTCGGGGTGGGAGTTATGTTAGACAATGGATTAGCAGAAGAATTCTGGATACGTTTCGGTATCCACTTCCTAAGAGTTTGTGATTGGGTGATAGGTCTCTGCGGATGGATAGAAGATGATATCGGATTTGGTGGTATAGAGGGTTGGAAAGATTTCCGAGGGGTATATTTTACATGGCTTGAGGGTTGAGCTATAATACATGGTTTGGGCACCCAAATTTGCTTGGGTGTGGGTCTATTCGTTAGGTACTTCTTGGCGATCCAAATTTGTTGAATGTTCGAACTTGTAGAAGAAGGTCGAGGGGATGTTGGATACTGATTCTGCTTGTGCCTTGACTTCTTCTTATCAATGTCTACGTTGTTGAAATCAATCGTTGCTTTCTGTCCTTTTGGCATCCATATTTGTCTTGTGCCGCTTGCTTTGTGATGCTGACACTGCCTTCCTCTTTGTGTCGTCTGATGTTGCCGTCAATCTGGGTTCCTCGGTAGTGGTTCACTCCTTTGTGGTTGAGGTTGAGAGGTCGTATGGACACTCTGCTTTGGAAAAGAAGGGAGGTCCAACACTTGCAAAACTTGCCCATTAGGAGATGAGGCATTTTGTACCACAGATCTAGGCCAGTCCGTAGTTAGTGTGGAAGGATGGGCACCGCAGGATGTTTTGCCCATGTGGACGCTAATGAAGTCCACCTGACCTACAATCGTCCCCATCTGTCCGCTGATTGTGCCCATTTGACTGCTGATGGTGTCCATTTGACCAAGCGGTTGGGTGGTTGCCCCTTCTAATTTGCAGGAAGCCCAAGGGAAAATCTCCCAACGTCCTTCTGATTGACAATTGTCCATCGCCAAGCCCGCGTGGGTTGGTGTAGAAGTAACGTGACTGATCTGACCAAAGATCTTCCGGTCTTCCGTCGCATGCATCTCATAGGGTCTAGGGTTACCTACCTCAGTCGGAATGCCATTAGGGAAGTCAAGTGGTATCACTCGCTTCTGATTTAAGGTTCCAATCTGCAAGGAGCCTTGTCTAAGATTTAGGTCCACTGAGTGATTGTATACCCAATCTTGGCCAAGGATTAGGGGTTCTATTAGGTCGTCATCATGGCACACTAGTAACTTTACTGTCAAGGTCATTTCATGTATGAGGATAGAAAGGTCCACCTCACCCATGCAAGGGGTTTCCATGCCTCCTAGCCGTATGAGGTATGCCTCAGTTGGTCGCATTTCTATTTCAGAATCCTTATAGTGGGACCATCTAATCGCACTAGTCGCAACACTTGAGTCAATTAAAGCCCTGAGCTCTTGACAAGGGTTGCCGTGCTCTAGCCTGACTGTAATGAATGGTCTCCTGTCCACTATGCTAGGATGAGTGCTTGATTTCACTTGACACATGGCCATGGGGTATCTGGGTGATGTTTCCAGATGGTTATAATGTTCTCTCCCTAGTCCCTGTCTTCTTAGTTTCATGCGCTTAATGCGTTCTATGGCTTCTGCCTGAGCTTGAACACGTATTCTATTTTCTTCCTCCTTACGCTTCTTTGCCAACGTGAGTCGTCTAAGCATATCCTCAGTAAGAGGTTCCCGATATAGCCTGACTCTACAGCCACTAATGTAATTAGGCATTATGTCTCCTTCTAAGGTGGCTAATTGTACTGCTCCACTTGTCGAGAGTCTGTTAATGATCATAGGTCCATAACCTCGCTTTTCTAACTTCCGTGCGTGTTGCTTCAGCGTATATACTAGAACTAAATCTCCTTCTTTCAAGCCTTTATCTTTCACATGTGCATCAAAATATGCTTTCTGTCGCTTCTTTGCTGCGTATATTCCTTCTGCTGCTTTCAGCTTGGTTTCTCCTAATCGTTCCAAGTCCATTATTCTTGCTGATAATTCATGGCCGGTCCACTGATGTTCTTGTGCAACCTTAAGGGTCGGTATCAAGAAGTCCAAAGGAAGCACAACATTCTGACCAAAAACCATCTGAAAGGGAGTTGCATTGAGTACGGTCTTGTAGGCCACTCGATATGCCCAAACAACATGGTGTAACTGTTTGTCCCAATCTGAACGTTTGTTGTTCACGAGTTTTGTCAGCACATTACATAGGATCTTGTTAGTGCTTTCAGCCTGACCATTGGCCTGAGGATGATATGGTGCGGATTTCTTGTGAATCACCATAAAATCCTGTAACAAATATTAAATGACCTGGTTTAGAAAGTGAGTTCCTCGATCGCTCACTAACTCTATAGATTCTAGAAGAATGTGAACCTAGTAGTGAACCTAGCACTGATGCATTTGAGGATGCGAGCGATTTTGATCTAGAGTCAATTATAATGGATCTGCCTTTTGCATCAGAAGAAGAATATTTCTACGAAGTAGAGACTCACCCTCAGAGACCCGAAGAAATTATGAATGATGTGAGGATAGCCACTCAAGTGACTGACAAGAGTGAAGGAAAGAAAAGAAAGAAGAAAGAAACCATGTCAGAAAAAGAAGAATCTTTATTTGAAGTACCCGAGAACTTCAAGAAGTAGGAAATCGAAGATAGAAGAATAATGGTCCAAATGCCTAATAGAAAAGCTGAAGTTGGAGAAGTATATGATAATCGAGAGAAAAACAAAAAAATCATAGTAGCCATGGAAGGAGAAGAAGAGAAATGTACATACATTGGGCATGATTTGATGAATGAAGAAGAAGAAGAATTAGTTGCCCTATTGCGCGAATATAGAGATGTGTTTGCTTAGAGTTATAAAGACTTGAAAGGATTAGATCCAGACATATGTTCTCATAGAATCCCTATGACTCCAAATGCAAAACCTACGAAACAGAAACCATACACATATAATGATAACTATGCTACGAAGATTAAAGAGGAAATAGATCGTTTGATAGAAGCAGGATTCATTTACGAAATTGAGCATACCAAATGGGTATCCCCCATTGTGGTAGTGCCCAAAAAGAATGGAAAATTGTGTGTGTGTATTAGCCTTAAAAAAGTTAATGCCGCCACGATTAGAGATAGTTATCCTCTTCCTATCACGGAACACCTATTGGAAAGAGTTGCGGGCAAGGAAGTTTACAGCTTTCTTGATGGATTCTCAAGCTATAATCAAGTAGCCATTGCTCTAGAAGATCAACACAAGACAACTTTTGCCACAGAATGGGGCATATTTGCATTTCGTGTAATGCCTTTCCGCTTAACAAATGCACCCGCTAGTTTCCAGCGACTCATGTGTCACGTTTTTAAGGAATTATTACGCAAGAATTTGGAAGTCTATGTCGATGAATTATGTGCTCATTCGAATATCAGGCAGACACATATCCCTGAGTTAAGACAAGTATTTGACAAATGTCAAGAATACCGTGTTTGTTTTAACCCAAAAAAGTGTGTTTTCATGGTCAGACAAGGCAAAATTCTAGGACACATTGTGTCAAAGAATGGAATGTCTACAGATGAAGAAAAAGTGAAGGTGATTGCAGATCTACCTAGGCCAAAGAACGTAAAAGAGGTACAGGCATTTATGGGACATTGCGGTTATTATAGACGATTCATACACATGTATGCAATCATAGCCAAGCCTCTGTACTCTCTTTCGACCAAGTTCGAATGGACAGATGAGTGTGAGAATTCATTCAATGAACTTAAACGACGTTTGTGCTCAACACCTATATTGACAACCCCGGATTGGAGTAAGCCATTCCATGTACATGTGGATGCATCCAACTATGCCATAGGATGTGTGTTAGCACAACCCACGAATTAAGGTAATATAGATCTCCCCATAGCTTACACGAGCAGACAGTTGAACGCAGCAGAAAGAAATTACACCACGACGGAACGAGAAGGATTAGGAATGATCTACGCGGTAAAGAAATTCGGACATTATTTGTTGGCAAACAAGTTCAAATTCTTTACAGATCATCAAGCATTATTGTATTTAGTCAATAAGCCATGTAACACAGGACGATTGATACGATGGTTTCTATTACTCATGGAATATGATTTTGAAGTAGTAGTCAGGAAAGGAAAGACACATCTCAGAGTTGACCACCTCTCGAGACTAACCTCAGGAGAAGCTCCTCAAGGGATAGCGGATGAGTTACGCGACGCATATTTGTTTAACCTTGAGATAGCACCAGAATGGGTTAAGCCTATTGTCCCTATTCTCACGTATGGACCCAAGAATCTGAGGATAAGGATCAAGGAAGGAGAGATTACCAAATCTCAAAGATATCAAATCATGGAGGGAAGTATATATAAACAGGATACTCAAAAGATTCTTGCTTGTTGTGTAGATGAATCAGAACATGCGAATTGGTTGCAATTAGCACACGTAGGTGCATTAAAGCAACATCATTCGAAACATCGAACGTTGCAGACTCTGCATAGACTAGGAGTATACTGGCCTACAATGGAAGCAGATGTCTACAAATTGTTTAAAGAATGCCATATTTGTTGTGAAAGACCACCGGTTGAACATGCTACATTGTATCACGTGTCTCTCACACCGGACTGGAGTGAACCTTTAGTGACATACTTGAGGACGAAAACATTCCCTTAAGGAATGACTTTAGCACGACAACGCAGTCTAGAGCAGGAAGCTCAAGACTATTCACTTATTGGCGAAAATCTATACAAAAGAGGAAGAGACGGATACCTAAGACAATGTGTTCATGAAGGCGATTATCTGAGCATATTAGAGACTGCACACCAAGGTGTCGCAAGAGGTCATTTTGGACCCGATAGGATAATCAAAGCCATCCTCTTTGCAGGATTATGGTGGCCCACTCTTCACATGGATGCTCATACCTATGTAAAGAGATGTGATGTGTGCCAAAGAACTCAGTTTCCTACTCGCAGAGATGAAATGCCATTGAAACCCATGATGGGAGGACGTGCATTTTCTAAGTAGGGTATAGACTTTGTAGGACCCATTAACCCCCCTACAAAAGGTACACATGCTGAATACATTATTGTTGCGACAGATTATCTTACCAAATGGGTAGAGGCAAAAGCCACGAAAAAGAATGATGCACACACGACTGCAAAATTCTTATTTGAAAATGTCTTTACAAGATTTTTTGGATGTAGATAAATGATAAATAGACATAGGCATAATATCCTCTATATATAAGTAGTTTGCAAGAATACTAGCTATATCTTCATTGGACATTGACTTCTTAAGTGATACCTTGTAAGGAGATGGAAACATAATCTGTAAAATACATTCTCTTTGTAATGAAGGCTTTAAAAGGTTGTATAATGCACTGTATCCTTTAGTACTAATTCTTGCTTCATCACATACCATCTGCACGTCTCTAGGAGTGATAATATATTGTAACATTTTTGTGAAATCTTTAACCACTTGCTTCTTGATAAGGTTTCCTATTCGTGACTCCAAAATACTAACCACCTGCTTGTTGGTCAAACAAGAATTTAATAACTTGAATTGATCCTCTGTTGTTGATGAAGCACTAACATCTTCAACGAATGACCTACATAACACACACACACACACACACACACACATATATATATATATACATATATATATATATATATATATATATATATATATATATATATATATATATATATATATATATATATATATATATATATATATATATATATATATATATATATATATATAGAAAAGTCTTCCAAAAAGAGAAACAAACACAAGCCAAACCTTATCGCAAAAACTCGTCATTTGCGTGCTCCATCACCAATTGAAAGAGAGTCAAAGGATGTTAATGATCGTCTCCTACGTCGCATCCCAAGTGGAGTCTCTCTCAAGTGTTGGACAGTGTTTTTGAATTTCTCAATTGTTCTCTCCTTTTCTTCCATATGTTTTTCAAGCTCTGCAAGCTTTTCTTGTAAACATATGATTGTGCTTTCTAAAGTGACCAACCTTGTATGATTTAGTTGATATTGTTGAATCCAATACTTAGTAATGACAGTTGAATGTGTAGATAATCATTGACAATAACCTAAGAGCCCTGGGGCATGAGGACGTCCTAATGTGAGGTTTGTAATAGGTGTCAACACCATCTTTTCCAACAATTAGACAATACTGAGAAAGAGACCAGAAATTTGTTTGGAAGAGATATTAGAGCATGATTTTCTAAGGAAAATTTTGTTTTCTTGGATGTGGATGGGTCATAGTGTGTTTTTCCACTGAAAATAGCAAAAAATGATGAAATTTTGAAATTTTCATTTTTTGGGTGAAGAGTAGTTACGGATTTGATGATGTGGCCCTCTACTTTTGGAGGGATTTTAGAAATATTACTTTTCAAAAGGAAAATTAAAAACTAAACTAAAAAAAAGTCACTTCTGACATATATATTAAAAAATGAGCCCTTGCAAGTAAATAAACACTAAAATTGAGACTTTGAAAAAAAAAATCATTTTTTTATTCCCATACATGCTCGAGTTTGATGATGTCGAAAGTAGATTCCCGTTCTCTCTCACTAATAGAAGAGAGAGAGTAGCCTAGTAAGAAAAAGCCTACTCCAGCCTATTGGCTTAATTCCTAAAAATTAGGGATTCTTACAAGTCCCATGCAAGGTTCACCTTTTTTCCTAATGCCAAAGTGGAATTCAAATCTAAATTTGAATGTAACACTTATATAAAGTGACTTGAAAAAGTCGCAGTTAGAAGTCTCCAATTCCGAGCTCTCCATTGCCATTGTGAAACAGTGTGAGGCCTACATTGTAGCCTACACTACTCTCCATCATTAGGCTATGATTGTCAAGCCTATGATCTTGTACAATAGTGTTCATTAATACAATACATCTACATTGTTCATCTATGATCTCTCTGTTATAGTCATTAATATCTGTCAACTTGTGCTACTCATATCTCAGTCAATTCCCCACCGAATTGAATGATCTATAGCTTATTGGAATCAGCTCCAAGTTATCTATATGCTAACAAATTTTGAAGGGAATCCATTCATCCAATTTGGAGAAAAGTGCATCAAAGCACTCACTAGTCAAACTCTGTAGAGGTCCTAAAAAATCGGGGGTAATGATTTACTTGTTCAATTGATTGCTCTATGTATAGTCGATCATTTCAAGTGATTCCACTTGGAACATTAGCTTATTAAGCTAATTCGATACCTCTAAAAGGAAGTTTTCCAATTCCTACTATACTAGTAGCACTCAACATAACAAGTAGCAGGTGTATGATAAAAAATAGAAGGTTTTCATTAATCCTTCTATTTGGAAGTAGTCTGTTTTGATTCAATCTTTTCATACATCATTTCCAAAGTACATAGGGATTATGTAGTGCCCATGGAAAGCTAAGAGGGCCCACATATCATCTCTGAACCTTCAAGGGGCTGATACTAAGTAGGATTTGGTAGTAGCTACTCATTTCTTGGTGTGTCCATCCATCTATCCCAATAGTGGTATTAGAGCAAAGTTAAGGTAAAATGGGAGATGTTTTTCCTTCTTTCATTGATAAATTGGATAGGAACAACTACCAAGCATGGTCCTTGAGGATGAAGACATACTTACAAGGAAGGAGCCTCTATGGATACAGCTCAGGAGATGAGGAGATGCCCATATCAGGAGCAAAGGACAACCTAGAAGAGAGGAGCATGAAAGACTCAACACTTGGTGTGCCAAGGATGCATAAGCAAGGTCTTACTTACTTAACTCAATCTCTAATTTTCTTCTTCCACATATTAGGAATTGTAAGGCATCCCAAGAGACTTGAGAAACATTGTCTTTCTATTTCTCTTCCAACACAAGGTCCAAGAAGAACCAACTATGGATTGAGTTCACCACTCAAAGAATGCAACTTAAGTAGGGTATCTCAGAGTATGTGACCAAAGTCAAAGACGTAGCAGATCAATTGGCAAGCATAGGAGAAGAAATTGAAGAGGAGCAGATTGTAAGACAAGTAATCAATCGTATAAAAGCTGATGAAAAATGGGAGAGCTTCACTATAGCTATGGACTTGTACATGGACATGCAGATTCCAGACCTTACCACTCTCATGGGGCAACTATTCACCCATGAATCCAAGCTCAACAAGTATGGAGATTCATCAAAAGGTAATAGCTCTTCTACCCTATACATTGATAAAAGTAAGTCAAAGGAAAAAGGGAAGAACAAGAAGGTTGAAGATGAATGAACTACCTCCCAAGCAAACTATGTAGGGAGAGGTAGAAACTCGAGGAAGGGGCAGAGAAGGTAAGCAAGGCATGGGGAGACCTTATAGCTCCTCATCATGTAATATTTGTGGATTTTCAAATCATAGTATAGATGATTGTTCGAGGAACTTCAAGAATCAGAGAGGTAGAGGATATCAAAGAGGTGGATATACATCTTCTAGAGGAAGATTCAATCATCATCAAGGATACAACAACAACTAAAACAACAACAACTATAATAGCAATTACCAAGGAGGCTACAAATCAAGGAAGGATTACAACAACTACACAGAGGAGCAAGAAGATTCTCTTCTGATTATGAATATGACTTCAAAACCAAGTATACATGATGACCATCTCTTCTACTTTCACTCAAGATGCTCAAACCATGTGGCAGGCAACGTAGCTCTTCTCTCTGACCTTGAGGAACCAAAGGGTAAGCATCAAGTACAAACATGTGATGACACCAAGCACTCAGTGATTAAAGTAGGGAATGTTAAGACCTCTGATGGAAACAAGAATCTGTTGAGTAGGGTTCTATATGTACCAACAATTACCAAGAATCTGATGAGTGTTGGACAGATTGTGGAAAAGGGTTTACAGGTTAGGTTCAGCCAATATGGAGCATTTGTGGAGGATCCCCAGCATGGGTTCAAGAGAATTGCCAAAGGAGAAAAGACAGGTAGATTATTCATTTTTGAACTTGAGGATACAAGGAACATTGCACTTTATAGTTACAAAGATCAAACACTTTCAAAGCTTGAAATTTGGCACAAAAGATTAGGGCATGTTGGTGAAAGAACCTTGAAAAAAATATGTAGAGATCAATGTGTGCTTGGGGTACTTAATGTATCCAAGCAACATATGATTTATAAATGTGGTGCTTGTCAGTTTAGAAAATCTCACAGGTTACCCTTGCCAATGAAAGGCTAGATGCATGAGGACTACCTTGAGCTTGTCCATAGAGATGTATGGGAACCAAGTAAGGATCCCTCAATCTCTGGATCAAGGTATTATGTATCTTTCATTGATGACTACAGTAGGTGGACTGTATTTTACTTTATGAAGCACAAAAATGAAGTATTCAGTTGCTTTAAAAAGTATCTTGCACTTGTTGAGAATCAAATAGAGAGAAATCTAAAAAGGCTAAGGTCAAATGGAAGAGGTGATTACTTCTCAAATGAATTTTATGCATTCTTGCAAGACAGAGGAATCAAGAGAGAAATCACAACAAGATATACCCTTGAGCAAAATGGGGTGGCAGAGAGGAGAAATAGATTAATTGTTGAAACAGCTAGGTGAATGTTGAATGAGAAAAACTTACCTAACTACTTGTGGGTAGAGAGTGTATCTACTGCCACTTACCTTGTAAATAGGTTGCCATCCAAATCACTTGATGGGATGACCCCATATGAAGCATGGAATGGTAGGAGACCTTCACTTGATCATTGTAGGATCTTTAGATGTATCGCTTATGTGCATATCCCTTCTTAGATTAAGAGGTAAGCTAGACCCAAAGGTAGAGAAGTGTATCTTCATAGGGTATGACTTGAATCAGAAAGGATACAGGTTCTACAACCCTTCAAACAAGGGATTCATGGTCAGTAGAGATGTTGTCTTTGATGAGAATGACTCTTGGTTTGATAGTGAATGCAGGAAGATAAAACTACCTTATGACTTGGAAGAGGAGTTTCCAACCTCACTAAGGAGGAGCCTACTCAGAATGAAGATACCAATTCAGATGATGAGGACATCATCAATCTTGAAGAATTCAGGGCATGGAAGTCCAAAGGCAAGGTCAAGATGAAGAAGTTGGAGGATATACCTGAATCATCCAACCATGCAATCAGAAGATCACAAAGGGAGAGCAAGAAACCAATCAAATATGGCTATGACACTTCCCTACTTACTAAGCACTTTGTTTAACTTGCAAAAGACTTGTCAATTGAAGAACTAGAATCATGGCAAACACCAAGGCAGAATGGAAGGAAGCTATGGATGAGGAAATTGAAGCACTCAAGGAGAATGATACTTGGGAACTAGTACCAAAGAAGGATTCTATGAAGGTAATTGGTTCTAGATGGATCTATAAAATCAAAAGGAATCCTGATGGATCAATAAGTAGGTACAAAGCTAGACTTGTGGCTAAAGGTTTTGTACAGACTCAAGGGGTCGATTATGAAGAAACCTTCTCATCTGTGGCCAAAATGCCAACCATCAAGGTATTGATAAGTGTGGCTACATCAAAGAATTGGAACATGTATCAATTGGATGTAAAAAATGCATTTTTGAATGGATGGATTTCAGGGGAGGTATACATGTCTCAACCTCCTAGCTATGAGGATCCAAACAAGGTAGCATATGTATGTAAATTGAACAAAGCTCTTTATGGATTGAAGCAGGCACCTAGGGCATGGAACCATAGGTTGACCACATACCTTCAGGATCAAGGTTTTGTCATGAGTAAAGCAGATACTTCTCTGTTCATCAAGAGAAGTAATTCAGAGGTAATATACCTATGTTTATATGTTGATGTACTTACAGGTAATGATGCTAATGGCATCAAGCAGATCAAAAATCAGATGATGAAGGAGTTCAAAATTAGTGACCTTGGATTACTAAAATATTTTCTTGGACTTGAGTTAGTTTATACAAACTCTGGAATTTACATTACTCAGAGAAAGAATATACAAGATATGTTATATATGTAACCATTGCTCACGCTTAAACACTCACTGGAAAGCTTATCGTATTATTTTCTGCATCTCAAATATCTCCTTCAAAGCTTATATATTTTGTGAGATATCAATGAAAGAGTGAAGTCCAGTTTTTTAGCACATCCATGTAAACAGGTAGTCTATTTTGGTTGGTCACATTTCTCAACCAAAACATATCCAAATCACTTTATTTCTAGCTTGTTGGAAAGCTCTCTGCATATACTTTATGTGTCCAAATATCGCAATTAAAGGATTTATATTCTTTGAGTCCAAGTGCTCAACATACAAGGTTTCACTACACATTTTCATTGTGCATAGGAGAACTCATTCTCCATAGTTGGTATTAGAGCAAACTTGGAGCTGAAGCTTCATCAATAGAGCTGGAGTTCAAGCAAAGCAAAAGAGGAGCCACAAAACAAGGGGGAGCTTCACAAACATAAGAGCAAAGGACAATATAACTATTCGAGGTAACTCTCAAAGTCTTTGATAGTCTTCAATGGCTGACTTGGGTCGACAAGTTGAGAAATTGGATAAGGATAACTATCCTGTGTGGGAGTTTAGAATGAACAACTACCTAATGGGCAAAGGCTTATGGGGTATTGTGAGAAGTTATGATGTTCAACCTCAAATCAATCAAGCTATGTCCACGGAAGTCCAAAGGAGGAAAGCAAAAGAATGGGAAGAGAGGAATAGGAGAGTCATGTTCCTCATTTCACAAGTCATTACTAATGCTATGGTAGGGCATATTCAGCATCTAGTGAAAGCGAAGGATGGTTGGGAAGCTCTTGAAAGGATGAATTCAACAAATACCAAAGCTAGGAAACTTCAACTCAGTAATGAGTTGAACACAATCAAGAAAAGTTTGAGTCAATCCATAGCTTAATATACTTTGAAGATTAAGGAGCTAAGTGATGCTTTAGCTTCTATTGGCACAACGGTTGAAGACGAAGATCTTGTGTGTTATACTCTCGATGAATTGAGAGAGGATGAAATATGGAAGCCTTTTATAACTTTTGTTACCAGTTAGAGGCTACAGACTCTGATTTCAGACTCCGAATACTTTAGAATGTTGGGCGTCCCCGACTCTCTACTCTTCCGTGTGCAGGTTAACTGGTTGATCTGATCACTACTATCGTGATAATTAAAATTAAATTAACTCTTAGCCACGTGGGTTCTTGGGAGTGGTAGGGGTCTGTTAGACAGAGGCCCTGTACTCTTTTCCCAGCTTCTTACACAAGCATAAATGCTCTCTCGCGTCTTAGCTCAGTACTCAACTCTAAACAACTGATAACTGTTCGGTGTACTGGACTTAGAACTTCCGAACTGATCCTGCTATAGCGATCTGAGCAGTAGTCCGGTTACTTGTATCCCATAGAATAATATACTTCAGTAAACGAAGATCACCTAATACGCACTTCTTCAGAGCAGACAGGTATACCAAACAGACATCTATACCCTGAAGTTATGCAAACTCACCATATGCCAAACTCGAGCAACAAATCTCCTAACAACAATCGACTAGTCACAGACTTATCAGTGTTCTACTCGCACCCAGACCATTACAGATACTGGTCTTCCTGTGAGCGGAATCAACAGTGAACGCAGACTACTGTATCGAACTCGGTCACTTACAGAAAACGTTATCACGCAAACAGTTCGGGGCTGCTTTTCACATTCCCTTATTCAGCAAAAAAACTGACAAACAACACACTACAACTTAATAACACTCAGAGACACACTCAACCATTACCGAACAGATTCATAACACAATACTACCGATTCGTAACTTTGCACTACAATGCAAATAAACGACTAGACGGAGCACAGAACAGAGCAGAACAGAGTAGAGTTCAATCTTCTCGACGACATACACACTTCAAACAGTACGCTTACAATTCCCCAAAAACGGGCTCTCGGCCACTCTTTTCTCATTGCCTTATATAGAAGATTTTTTTACAAGGGTGCGCGAATCTTTAGTTACCTGCGCGTTTCCCGAAAGGTTCTTTTCCATTTAATATGCCTGTCCAAGTTCAGTTGTCCTTTTTTCGGCCGCCGTCTAACACTCGCACGCACGGTGGACTCGAACCCGCAAGTTATTTGTGTATTACAAAATCACGATTCGTCGATGATGCCTTCTAAATACATAGCCTTGGCTAATCTAAATGTACGGGTTATTTTTTTCTTAAGTGTTCCTAATAGTCGCTTAAGGGTGTCTGGTTCTAATATTTGCGCATCTACTCTAACAGAGCTAAGGGTGATGGCTTCGGTGAGCAAAATTTCGGCCTAGGTTTGGACAAAGGCCTCCTGTAGGTAGAAGTCGTTGGAGAGTGCCGCATCTCTGGCTGTCTTCAGTTCATGTACTTGCTTCTGCAGATGAGTGACTTGATCTCTCTGGTTGCGCAACTCGTTATCTAGTCGGTCCAACTGTTGATTCTGAAATTGGATGGTCTTGTAATACGCATCCCGTTCCTTGCGAATATTGGCTATATCTTTTTGGTATTTGACCTCTCGTGTTAATTGGTGTTTTAGCATATGGTTGACCTCCTCCGCACATTCTTGGGCTCTTCGTAGCTCGTCTTTGACTTGTTCTGCCTCTCTCTGTTGGTCCTGATTTGTCTGGATGGTTTCCTACAATTGGGCCTTCGTTTCTTCGACCAATTCTTCGAGAGATGAGCTGATGTCTTCTTTTTCTTGGAGTGCGCCTTCAATTCCCGGATTTCTTCGTGTGCTGTGTGTAGTAGCTGGTCTTTGGCGGCAAGCTGCTCTAGTGCTGCATCCCTTTGCTGTATCAAGGCCTGTTGTGCCGAAAACTGTGCTTGGAGGTCTGCTAATTGCGTCTGTAATTGATAATTCTCTGCTTTTACCGCATCGACTTCTTCTTGGAGAGGGATGATGTCGGCTTCCAGGAGGTCGACTTTGTGATGTAGGTCTTGCCGAATCGTGTTCGTGACTTCACTCAGTTGTACTGCAAGTTGTTGTGAAAGGGTAAATGAACTTCCGAACTGATCCTACTATAGCGATCTGAGCAGTAGTCCGGTTACTTGTATCCCATAGAATAATATACTTCAGTAAACGAAGATCACCTAATACGCACTTCTTCAGAGCAGACAGGTATACCAAACAGACATCTATACCCTGAAGTTATACAAACTCACCGTATGCCAAACTCGAGCAACAAATCTCCTAACAACAATCGACTAGTCACAGACTTATCAATGTTCTACTCGCACCCAGACCATTACAGATACTGGTCTTCCTGTGAGCGGAATCAACAGTGAACGCAGACTACTGTATCGAACTCGGTGACTTACAGAAAACGTTAACACGCAAACAGTTCGGGGCTGCTTTTCACATTCCCTTATTCAGCAAAAAAACTGACAAACAACACACTGCAACTTAATAACACTCAGAGACACACTCAACCATTACCGAATAGATTCGTAACACAATACTACCGATTCATAACTCTGCACTACAGTGCGAATAAACGACTAGACGAAGCACAGAACAGAGCAGAACAGAGTAGAGTTCAATCTTCTCGACGACATACACACTTCAAACAGTACGCTTATAATTCCCCAAAAACGGGCTCTCGGCCACTCTTTTCTCATTGCCTTATATAGAAGATTTTTTTACAAGGGTGCGCGAATCTTTAGTTACCTGCGCGTTTCCCGAAAGGTTCTTTTACATTTAATATGCCTGTCCAAGTTCATTTGTCCTTTTTTCGGCGGCCGTCTAACACTTGTCAATTTCTTCCTCCTGGTCCAATCTGCCATTAACTTGAAAGATGCAAATCCAAGTTTTGAACAACCAATCCCTCATCTTGTCACAAAAGAGCTTAGCTTTGGTGGTCCCAAAGGAAAGGATAGCCACAACCAAACGTTATATGCAGGTCGAGGTAAAGGAAGGAGCTCAAGAGGAAGAGGTCAAGGTAGAAGTAGAGGAAGAGGTCGAGGCTCCTAGAATTCTCATAAAGGTATAACATGCTCGTGGTAAAGTAGGAAACTATGCTAGTGATTTTTGGCTGAAGATGGAAGAACAAATGGAGGCAGTCAAAGGAATCAAAGCAACTACGCAAGCACCTCAAGTGAAGGAAGCAAGGACACACTACTTGCAATGAGACATGAGTATAGAAGCTCTTGTGAAGATGACAAAAAATGGTACATTGATTCAGGTTGTAGTAACCATGTGTCATGCTCAAGAAGCTTGTTCACTAATATACAGGTACCAAGTGGAAAAGGTTGTGTTGAAACAGGTGATGATACTCAACACATGATTGAACATATTGGAGATATAAGGCTTGGAGATACAAGTAGAGCAAAGATACTATTTAATGTTCTTAATGTTCCTACAATTTCAGAGAACTTGTTTTCAGCAGGACAAATGGTAGAGAAGGGTTATCATGTCATATTCAATGAGAATGGGTGCTTCATAAAGAATCCAAAGGAAGGCTTCAAGGTCATTGCTCGAGGTACAAGAGAAGGAAGGATGTTCACTTCCGATGTCCAACATCCACATGGAAAGGTCATGTACATTCAATGTGGGAACAAGAAGATTTCAGAGCTGGAATTATGGCACAAAAGAATAGGAAACATCAACATTCCAAAGCTGAAGGACATGAGCAAACATGAAATGGTAAGAGGTCTTCCAAACTTTAATAGCATTGAACTACATGAGTTATGTGAATCTTGTCAACTAGGAAAGCAAACAAGGCAGCCATTCAAGAGGAGCAATTATGTGGCCCCAAACGTCTTGGACTTGATACATATGGATGTTGGGGACCAACCCAAGAGGCATCAATGGTTGGTAATAGATTTTTTGTCACCTTCATTGATGACCACTCAAGAAAGGTATGGATGTTTTGTATGAAGCAAAAATCAGAGGTGTTTTCTATATTCAAAAGATTCAAAGTTGAAGTTGAAAAAGAAATAGTAAGGTCTATCAAAACCTTAAGGTTTGATGGTGGAGGAGGATACTTCTCCAAAGAATTTTCAGATTTTCTATAAGAGAATGGGATCGAAAGGCAGTTCACTTGTAGGTATACACCACAACAAAATGGAGTAGCTGAGAGGAAACACAAACAAATTGATTTTTGAACTTGTAAGATGCATGCTCAACAAGATGAAGGTACCATTGTACTATTGTGCTGAAGCTAGCACAACCACCGTTTACTTTGAATAGGTGCACAACATCAGGAATACATCACTTGACTCCAGAGGAGGTATATTGCAGTAAGAAACCTGATCTTACACACCTCAAAGTGTTTGGATGTGTTTGCTTTGTTCACGTTCCACAAGAAGTTAGAGCAAAGATGGAACCAAGGTCAAAAAAATGCATTTCCATTAGCTACTCGATGGAGCAAAAAGGATACAAGTGTTATGTTGATATATTTAGGTAGTGATGTGTGTGAACACTCTAGGACCGCCGGGGCACTTTTTTCCCTCTTTAGGAGGTTTTTTTCCCTCGGCTTGTATATACGCCTATTGCCCTAATGGGCTACTTATCTTTGTACATTCTCTAGTAATACATTCAGTATTGTGTGTTTGTGCTCCAAGCTTCTTCTTCTTCCTTGTGCTGTTCGCGTGCTTCCACAGACGTCTATCTCCAACAATTGGTATCAGAGCAGGTCGTCGCTTCTTCTAGGGCGCCGTCAACACTCCTCCGTTTGCAGTCTCAGATTCGCACGAAATTTGGTGAGCATACTCAAGGTGTTTCCGAGATCAAAACGGCTTCGCTTTGTGGTGCCAAAATCGAGATCTGAGCTCGTTTCGACCTCCGAACGCACTATCTCAGCGCTTGTACAGGCTATTTTGTCCTTTTGTGCCAAAGGTATATACCAGTTTTTGTTCGCCAGTTTAAGCGTCTCGAAGTCTGCTACAGGTCAAGCAAAACTCGTCTAGGCAATTCTGTTCAACTTTTTGAGATACAGTCAATTTTCTGCATCAAGGTATTTTAGTCACCGGCCATGGCTGAAACCAGTGATGTATTCCGTATGTTGGCTGTTGAGGATAAGTTGGATGGTACCAACTACCCATTATGGGCTTATATGATGCGACATGTACTGGTTGCAAAAGGAATGTGGAACATTGTGCAGGGTGTTGAAAGACGTCCTGTTACACCTGCGACTACAGGTACTACAAATACAGGTGCTGGAGGTGCTGGAGCTGATGAAGATGGTGTCGAAGATGATATTGTGCAGATTCCTATTCGTGCTGCTGTTTCTGTTGCACCTACTGCAGAGCAGATTTGTTGGGATGGCAGAGATGCCCAGGCACATGCATTGATAGATTTGTCTGTCAAACGTGCCATTATTCCTCACATTCGCTCTTGCAGAACAGCAAAGGATGCTTGGGATACACTTACCATTTTGTACCAGGCTAGGAATGAGGCTCGTGTTGCTTACCTCCGAAAACAGTTGGAGAGTGAGCACATGAATGAAGGTGATTCTATGGACAGTTTTCTTACAAAGATCAAAGACCTGAAGGAACAATTGATTTCTGCTAATGAGGTTATACCGGATAGCTCACTTGTGCAGACCGTTCTGAATGGTCTTCCTGATTCATATCAGAGTTTTGCCTCTACTCTTCGGTTGATGATGAAAGGCAATCCGAATGCCTTGTCATTTGAGGAATTAGTCTCTGTTCTGTTACAGGAAGATCAGTCCAGGCAGAACAGGCCCATTATGTGTGTTGCAGATCAAGCTTTCCTGGCTAGTCAGAAGGGCAAAGGAAAATGGAGCTCTTCTACTAGTAAGCAAAAATCTGCAAATGCTGCACAATCGAAGAACCAGGATAAAGATGAGAAGAAATCAGAAAAGCAGAAATTGTTCTGCACGTACTGTAAAGGAAATGATCATATTATAAAGAACTATCCAAAATTGGCTGCTAAAGAGGCAAAGAAGAAAGAGGCTGGAATGGTTGTTGCAGAGGCCTCTACACCAAAAACAGAGTCTGCAAATCTTGTGCAGGAAGAAGAATGGGCGTTTACTACTGTCTGCAATTTTGACCCATCTTCTCATGATCAGTGCATGTCTGCAGTAGACTCAGATGTTTGGTACTTCGACAGTGTGGCGACCAAACATATTACCTCGCAGCGCAGTTTCTTCTCTTCACTCGAGCCTGCCCCTATAGGGAATACTGTCACATGCGCCAATAACTCCTCTTATCCTGTTATGGGAGTTGGTAAGATCATTCTGACTACTGCTGATGGTAGTTCTTTCACTTTGTCAGATGCTTTATTTGTGCCAGGGATCAAAAAGAATCTGTTATCAGTTTCTGTATTAGCCAAGATTGGCTTGGTTGTGAAATTTGTTGATGACAGGTGTACAGTCCATGATCTCTCAAATGGCGATGTGATTATTGCTTCTGGCATTTTATGTCGTGGGCTGTATAAGCTCCTAGACTATGAAAGATCTGTGAATGATTCGGCATGTGCAATTCATGATTCTCAGGCTACGTCAGATGCAAAGCTTTGGCATGCACGCTTTGGTCATCTGAATTTTGCTAGTTTGTTACGCCTGCAGAAATCTGAAATGGTGTCCTCTTTGCTCAAACTTGAGGCACCTGGAAAACATGTTTGTGAAGGTTGTATTTTGGGCAAAATGCAGCGTTCTTCCTTTCCCAAAGATGGTTCAGTTCGGGCTACGCAGAAATTGCAGCTTGTACATAGTGATGTCTGTGGTCCTATGCAGACACCCTCTTTTGGAAATTACCTTTACTTCGTGACTTTCATTGATGATTTTTCCAGGCATGCATGGGTATATCCACTCAAAGCAAAGTCCGAAGTGTTCATGTGCTTCAAACAGTTTTTGGTTTTGGCTGAAAATCTGTCAGCATGTAAAATGGGCACCCTCCGTTCTCATCGAGGGGGGTAATATATGTCTTCAGATTTTAATGCATTTCTGGCTGAACGTGGGATAAAACACCAGTGTACAGTGCCGTATACACCTCAACAGAATGGAGTTGCTGAACGAAAGAACAGGTCACTCATGGAGATGGCGAGATGCATGGTCAAAAGTCAGGCTTTACCACATAGTTTCTGGCTTGAGGCTTTCATGTGTGCAGCATATGTACTGAACAGTTGTCCCACTAAAGCGTTGCAGTCTATCATTCCATATGAGGCTTGGCATGACCGCAAGCCATCTGTTGCTCACCTGCGTGTTTTTGGTTGTTTGGCATATGCATTAGTGCCTGAACAACATCGCAGAAAATTGGATGATAAGGCAGTAAAATGTATTTTTGTTGGGTACAATTCTGAAAGTAAAGGCTATCGTCTGTATCATCTACAGACTAAACGCATTCTGGTTAGCCGTGATGTTGTCTTTGTGGAAGATGCTATTCAGCCATTGCTTTCATGTACTAAGGAGACATCTGTTAGCTCCAAAGAAATGTATGATACTTTGATGCCTCTTTTTACAAGTGGACAGGCTAGTGCTAGTCCTAATGAGGCAACTTCTCAGCCTTTGCAGGTTTCATATGATGATGCAGATCATTCCATTTCTGATGCAGATTTACATGATGCACTTGTTGATGAGAGAGCTGATATTGAGCAGGCAAAAACTATGCCAAAATGGCTGGTGTAGACTTTGCGTGACAGCAAATTAGATGCACCTTTGTCATATCGTACTCGTTCAGGCTCTCATAGTGCCTCCTTTGCATCAGATTGCTATGCTATGGCTGCATCTAGTCTCTGTGATGAGAATGAGCCTGTTTCTTTTGATGAAGCACAAAATTCAGAAAATTGGATGGCTGCTATGCAATCTGAATATGATGCTATAATGAAGAATGGTACATGGTCTTTATGTGACTTGCCTCCTGGCAAGAAGGCCATTGGCACTAAGTGGGTATACAAGCTGAAGCGTAAACCTGATGGTACAGTTGACAGGTATAAGGCTAGGCTTGTTGCAAAGGGTTATGCACATGAAAGAGGCATTGATTTTGATGAGACCTTTGCACCTACATGCCGTATGACTACTGTTCGGAGCATTTGTGCACTTGCAGCCCATCATGGTTGGAATGTACATCAGTTGGACATTAAAACAACATTTCTGAATGGTGACTTGCATGAAGTAGTGTATGTTTTTCAGCCCCGTGGCTTTGTGGAGAAAGGGCATGAAAACTAGGTTTGCAGGCTAAAGAAGGCATTATATGGTTTAAAGCAAGCACCACGTGCTTGGTATGAGAAGATACATGCCTATCTGATTGCACATGGTTTTGAGAACAGTCCAACTGAAAGCACCTTATATGTTAAACGTGTTAATGATGTGCTTCTTATCATTGTTGTCTATGTTGATGACATGCTGCTCACTGGTCCTATTGAGGCACATATTGCTGATTTTAAGGCTGATTTGCATGCCTCATTTGAGATGTCTGATTTGGGGCATTTGCATCACTATTTGGGCATTCAGTTTATGCACGTTGATGGTGGAATGGCTTTGTGTCAAACGAAATATACTGACACATTATTGCAGCGTTTTGGCCTTGAAGACTGTAAGCAAATTGACACTCCTATGGAGACAGGTTTACGATTGAGTCTTCATGATGCTGGAGATGCATTTGATGCTGTTCTCTATCAGCAGGCTGTTGGATGCTTGATTTACTTATGCATTACTCGGCCAGATATTCAAGTTTGCTGTCTCACAGATGAGCAGGTTTATGCATTGCCCAGGAGTCACGCATTGGAAAGCGGTTAAGCGCATCTTTCGCTACTTGAGTGGTACTCGGCTACTTGGGTTGTTTTATCCCAAGGGGGGATCACTACCGCCAGATTTGCATGCTTTTTCTGACTCAGATTGGGCTGGTTGCTATGACACTCGTGTGTCCACCAGTGGTTTTTGCTTCATGCTTGGTACCTCATGTATATCTTGGTTGAGCAAGAAGCAGCCTACTGTGGCCACTTCCTGTTGTGAGGCTGAGTATAGGGTAGCTTTCACGGCGACTGTTGAGTGTGTGTGGCTCAGACGCCTTATGGCTGATTTGGGTGTTGGCCAGTCTTCTGCCACCACCATCTTCACTGATAGTCACAGCGCATTGGCAGTTGCGAGGAACCCTGTGTTCCATGCTCGCACTAAGCACATTGAGGTGCATTATCACTATGTCAGGGAGAGGTTCTCTGCTGGGGAGATCAGCTTGGCATATGTGCCCACGCAGGAGAACATTGCAGACCTTTTCACGAAGGCTCTGCCTAGGGAGAAGTTTGAAGCTTTCCGCAAAGCTTTGGGCTTACTTCCTTTAGTGGAGTGATTTCCACATAGCTTGGCACTTCCTTATACATGAGTGCCAGCTCCTTGTTCACCACATCACTCCGAGAGGGGATTTGTTGATATATTTAGGTAGTGATGTGTGTGAACACTCTAGGACCGCCGGGGCACTTTTTTCCCTCTTTAGGAGGTTTTCTTCCCCCGGCTTGTATATACGCCTATTGCCCTAATGGGCTACTTATCTTTGTACATTCTCTAGTAATACATTCAGTATTGTGTGTTTGTGCTCCAAGCTTCTTCTTCTTCCTTGTGCTGTTCGCGTGCTTCCACAGACGTCTATCTCCAACATGTTACAACCCTAGAACAAATGAATTAAGAGTCACTTGAGATGTGTTCTTTGATGAACTAAGACCATAGTATGAAGATAAAGGAAAGGAAAAGGTTCTTGAAGACAATTCATGTGATGATGATGCAGGAACAAATCAAAGAGAACTTCAACAATCAAGCACAAAGGTTTGAGGTCCAGAGGCATCTACATCAAATGAAGAATGTTCATCATGGAGGGGGAGTCATTCTGTGTCTCCAAATTCAGCTCATAATAGAGTCGAAGAAGCAAGTGCTACTCCAAATAGTGAGATAGATGCAAGTGAAGAAGAATATGAAGAGGTAATCACTCTTATGGTAAAGCTGAATAGGTTAAAAAACCAACTTTCTAAAGGCAATGAAAGAAGATCTTCAAGGACAAGGTATCCAACTCAAAGGTTGAGTTATGATAGTTTCATGGCGACACATTTTGCATACATGATGCAGGCTATCAAAGACAAAGATCATGAGACATATGAAGAAGTTTGCATGCAAAAGGAATGGAAGCAAGCTATGAAAGAGGAGATCAGAGCTCTCAAAGATAATCACACATGGGCGCTAGTGCCAAAGAAAGAAGGTATGAAGATTGTTCCAAAAAAATGGGTGTTTAAAGTAAAGAGGAATGATGATGGTTCACTAGCTAGATATAAAGCTAGATTAGTTGCCAAAGGATTTAAACAAACACAAGGTATAGATTATGATGAAGTTTTCAGCCCTATTGCAAAGATGGGAACTATCAGAACATTAATAGTAATTAGTGCTTCAAGGAGATGGCCATTATATCAACTCGACATCAAAAATGCTTTTCTTAATGGAGAACTACAAGAAGAGGTATACATGAGTCAACCGATTGGATTTGAAGATGAAAACCATCCAGACTTTTTTTACAGGTTGAAAAAGGCACTTTAGGGCTTGAATCAAGCACCGAGAACATGGAATGAGAGATTGGTACAGTGTCTAACTAAGTGTGGATACAACCCAAGTAGTGCAGATCCTTGATTCTACATTAAGAAGGAAGAAAATAGAGAGCTTTAAATTTGCATATATGTCGATGACCTCATCATAACAGGAAATGATGTTACAGGTATTGAAGATATCAAAAGGAAGCTTATTAAGGAGTTTAAAATTTCATATCTTAGAGAGCTAAAATACTTTTTAGGAATTAAATTTGTTTATGGAAAAAATGGCATCTACTTGATGCAAATGAAGTACTTGTTGGATGTTCTTTTCAGATTTGGAATGAGTGAATGCAAACCACTCAATCAAACCATGGACACAAATCCAAAGATTTGCTCAAATGATGGAGAATTATTGGAAGCTGTAACAACATACAAAAGCATTATAGGATCATTAATCTATGCAAACATTACACGACCTCATTTATCTTATGTTGTTGGTGTACCTTCTCAGTTTATGCAAGCCTTGACAAGTGAACATTTGAATTCAGCCAAGAGAGTCTTGAGATACATAAAACATACAGTTAATCATGCTTTTTTTAACAAGTTTGATGAAGAATTGCATGTCAAAGGCTTTAGCGATGCTGATTGGGTAGATTCAAAGGAAGATAAGAGATCAACCTCAGGTTATGTGTTCATGATAGGAAGCAAACCTATCACATGGAGTTCAAAGAAACAACCTACTATTGCACTTTCATCCATGGAGGCTAAATATAGAGGATTAGCATTAATTGCCACATGTGAAGCAACATGGATTAAAAAGCTTTTGGTTGATCTTGAAGTGCAAGTTGGAACCATCCCTATGTACGGTGATAACATGTCAAGTATTTACTTGGCAAGCAATCATATGTTTCATGCAAGAAGCAAGCACATAGAGGTCCACTTCCATTATGTAAGGGAGAAGGTATTGAACAAAGATGTGGAGATAAAGTTCATCAAAACCAAAGAGCAAGTGGCAGATATGTTCACAAAGTTCTTGGATGCTTCTAAACTCAAAGGTTTCAAGGATGTGATAAATTTGCAGGACATGGTTGAAGATAACTCCCAAATGAGCTTGAGCAAGAGTGTTGAAGATAAATGTACAAGATCATTTTCATATGATCTATATTTGGATGAACTTACCAAATATAAAGATAAAGGAGAAGAAGAGAAAAGAAAAAAGTCTAGTCAAAATTCAGGATGAGTAAAAGATACAATATCTGCCTTGTAGTCAGTGGCATGTAGTGGGCAAAGTGGTGAGTTATGAAGGAGGCACAAACTTCTTCACATGATCATTGGTTATAAAAATGGAGTGGGAGCACGTTCTAAACAGGGAGAGAAAGAGGCAAGAGCTCCCAATAGTCGGATCTAGTCATTTTGTCATTTTGTCTTTCCATAGACTCCTTCCAACCGCACGTCATTTTGTACACAACTTTGTTGTGAAGATGATATCTCAGTGTATATGTAACAATTTCTTAAATAATCATTGGAAAGCTTATCTTGTGCAGTTTTTGCATCTCAAATATTGCCTTCAAAGCTTATACATTATGTGAGATATCAGTGAAAGAGTGAAGTCGAGTTTTTCAGCATACCTATGTAAACAGGTAGTCTATTTTGGTCAGCTAAGTTTCCCAACAAAAACATATCCAAATCACTTGATTGTTGGCTTGTTGGAAAGCTATATGAATTTACTTTCTCTTTTCGAAATATCACATTCAAAGGAGTTACCTTGTGTGAGATATCCATCAGAGAGTCAAGCCTAGTGTTTCAGTATAGTTATGTGTGCAGGTGGTCTATTTGGGTCAGTTGAGTTTCTTGACCAAAACTCATCCAAATTACTTGTTTTGTAGCTTGTTGGAAATCTACTTGTGTGTATTTTCTATGTACCAAATATCTTTCTCAAAGGAGATATATTTAAGGAGTTATCAGTCCGAGAGTGAAGTTCAATTCTTCAGTATACTTGTGTGGATAGGTAGTTCATCTTTGTCCGTTGTGTTCCCTAATCAAAACTTGTCCAAATTAAGTTATTTATATCTTGTTAGAAAGCTCTCTTTGTTTAATTTGATTGGCTAAAGGCATAAGTCCATTTGAGTTTTGTATTGAGAATAGCAATCTATTTAAAGCGCAGTTGTTTGTCTAAGTGGTCGACATACAAGGGTTCAATACACATTTTCGTTGCGCATAGGAGAACTCATTCTCCACACCCCCCCCCCCCCACTTTCAAAAGAACACGTAGAGACAATCTGTAGGTCTAAAACTCTGGGTTTTCGATCCAAACTCTCAAGGCGCTAATACTACAGCACACGCCCTTGACTTCAAAAACTCAATTCTAAAATGGTTATGGGTACCGGAGTGATAGCAATTGCATATGGGGGCATGCTCTTTCAGCCCCAAATTTACTATGGATTAGAAGATCCTCCTTGCACCCCAAATGTGCCGTGTATAATGTGGGTATATATCATCTCACATAGCTTAGTTTACATGTGAAATGTGATATCTCTTTCAGTAGGATGGATACTAAATTGTACTTACAACTGGACAAAGTTGACACTGACTGACGTAGACAGAAACAGAAAAGAACGGGTGATGGAAAGGCTTTCATCTCTGCAATTGAAGCAAGTCAAGCGACAATGCATTGTCCTGCATATTTAAGTAAGCCGTTGGGCGGCTTGGAGTTTGAGCTGCTCGACTCCTCGGAAATGTATGTGTGAGAGCACGCGCGCGTGTACGCACTGCACTAGACATTACTGTTCCAAACAGAGAGAGAGAGAGTCTATGTTCGATTCGTGAACTGTGACCGTATGCTTGTGAGAGCGACTTGCGAGCGCGTGTATGCAGGGTAGCATTGAGCATACATTGGTTGTCCAAATAGTGTGAGTGTGTCAGAGAGAGATGCGGGTAGGCACGAGAGACTAGACGCCGCCGAGCTTCGGCTGACCGATTAGAAGCTTGGACAATGGACACAGAATGTGCGAATAGCTAGTAAGCTTCTGACTGTAAACGCCTAATTCCTGCAACACGTCTCCTTTTCTTCGTCTTGTTACTTTAAAAAAGAGGACGACCTGTGTGAGTTTGGCAGCGGCGGAGGCAACAGGGTAGGAAGCTCAAGTCCATTCGGAAGTTGGCGAGGTTGGTCATTGGCCAGTTACGTACGTCTCACATAACGCACACATAACGGGCCACGACTGGTCAGCTGTGTCTCCATCTCTCCTATCTTAGATGATTAACGTTGCTAGTTTCTGACAATAGAGTTCCAAGGGCCGGAAGCAGTCTCGTTGTCCATCATGTTCTCTCTTTCTTCGTTTAATGGAGATTTCAAAAGCCTAAATGAAGCGAAATTGGAGTGTGAGGGTTCAAATTCACGTAGCCAACTGGTTTGACATCTTGAGCCTTTGCGAAGAAGTCTTGAGTTCAAGTTTTGGCTGGATATATATCTGTGAGTTCTTCACTGATGGATGCCTCTATCTTACGAAATTGGGTGTGTGACTGTATTTTCAATTCATTGTACTCTGAAAAAAAAAATTTAGAGTTTGAGGCATTTCACTAAAAAGGTTCCCTGTTTGTCGTATGAATGCTGTTTGCTGCTTTATCATCATGTTAAAAGTGTTGTGAGATCTAATGCATTTTTTCAATGATATCAAATCTATAAGAGGTTACAATTGTAACACTATCGAATATCTACTTTTAGAGAAATCGGCATACAAAATTAACCTATTATATATCTTCATACAGATCAAAGTTGACATACGACAAAAGTAAGGCAAGCATAATAATATTCTACTTATTTAATCAGAATAGATCTTATAAGCTTACACAAAGCCGCCCAATGTCAACTTAAGCACTTTTAGGAAGCTAAAAGAGCAAGACATAACATGTCTTTCATTTTTGAAGGTTTTCTACATATGGTACCTGTATTTTACATTTTTAATGTAATTTTTGAAGATAAAAAAAAATTTGACCTTAATTTCAATTTAAAATGGCCAAAACAGGCAATACGGCCATCAAACATCAACACTGACTATTATGGTAGATGGTGCAGATGTGTTTATGATCTATATTGAATGCACACAATGTGATTGAGTCAACCTATTAGTCATAGTTGTTCCCTTTTTTCTTCTATTATCTATTTTAGTTAGGAACATAGAATCAAATCTTTTTAAGTATTGAAGAGAATGTAAGAGATGGCCAATCTACACTATTGAGGAACTTCTATGCTGATTTGATCCATCTACGTTACCTATTCGAGCATTTTTGGTTGGTGCAATTTTCTCTTCTAAGAAACAACTGACTATTTCTTTGCTCCATGATACATGTAGTGATACATGGGTCTGATTTTTATTATTGCTTTGCCCAAGGGATTGAAATAGATTCCCCACACATGCTTAGGAGGAGTCTACTCACCTTTTGAAGATTTTATACAAAAATATTTCAATTTTTGGAAGTGGATATAGATTGTTCACTAAAGAACAAAAGGAATTTCGTAAATTAAACTCATTATATCATAGTCATTCCTTCTCATTTGATTTTCAATCATTCTAGGAACAATTGGAAGGAGAAAATGTCCAGTAAGAAGATATAGATGACAAGGAAAAGCCTCCCATTTCATCTTTGATTTCTCTAGCGAACACTAGTTGATCTTCTATTCTTAATGGGGAAGAGCTTTTCAGATTATTAAAGTAGATGACTCATTTGAGTCCATACATAGCTGGAAATCGTTAAACAAAGTTTCAGAAGGAATACTTCGAGGACCCTAATGTTCTTCTATAGGTTTGTACAGACAGGTACAAAGTGTGGTTGTGAAATCATCCTAAGGGATAAGTTGATCTACAAGAATCTGAGAAGTTTCCCCTTCACTAGTATGAGTGTAGTTTCATATTTGAATGCACAAGATGTTGACAGTTAGCACAATTTTGCCAAAAGCTGCAATCTATGTTGCATTTATTATACCAAATAATAAAAAAACATCATGCGTAATCCGTTTATTTGGGGATTTTCAAATATCTCAAAGTTCAAATTTGGATGGTAATTTTTTTGATATAAAATATTTTCAATCAAAAGTGCCTTTTATCAAAAAGTTGAAGAAGCCAATAAAATATATAGGTTCACATTCAATCGAAGGTTACTCATTTGAGCTTCTGTTTTCGATTGAAAGGCATAGAGAAGAGGAGAGATCAGATTCTTGTGAGCTACTTCAACATTGCATTCAGGTATTGTTTCTTTTCTTCATTTACTATTTCTTGTGCTACTAATTTTTTTATGTATCATGTATATATTAGGATTCCCATGCATTGTCGGTACAGATTCCCTACCTTGATTGATTAATAAGAAAATAAAATTTTTCTTCATAGCAATGAATTATCTGAATCCTTGATTCTATTTATGAACCTTAGTCTTCTTCTATTTATTTATTGATGATTGATTTCTCTCGTTTTTACCTATAGGGAACCATCAAGAAGAAAATTAACATGATGCATCTAATGTGTGTCTATGTCTATGTGATCATGTGTGTTTGTGAATTTATGTATGTGAGTACCCATAAGTTTATGTCTATGTGTGTAAGAATGTCTCTCATTTTGTATGTAAACCCTGTGTGTGTTTATGTTTGTACCTAAGTGTAAATTTGAATGAAACTACCTATGTGTTTATGTGTAAATGTGAATGCATATGCCTAAATACCCATGTGTTTCTATGTGTATATAAACCTGTGTATGTGGATTTATATGTGTGCTCGTGTGTAAATATTTCTATGTGTTAATATAATTTTGTCCAAGTGTATCTATGTGTGTATCTAAATGATTCCATATATGTTTGTTCAAATGAATATTTGAGTGTGCTAAAGTGGGTATCTATGTAAATATGGTATATGTATGTGTGGTTGTATGTATGTAAATTATGTGTGAATGTGATTTCGTACATATTTAATTGAAAAACATTACGGAAAACAATAAAGTAAAAACAAAAACTATATTACTTAATGTGTATGCGTATATTCATATATGTATGTTGAAGGTGCTAAAGAAAACCTTAAGGGAAACGGACACTTTAGCACCTTAATGGCTTAAGTTATTACCATTCAGTCAAGAAGGCGCAATAATGCTTTAGCCAATAGGTATAAGCTTAACCATGTTGGTCTTGCTTAATAATACCATGAAGGCTACAGCTACACCATGTAGGCTACAACGAATGCTTAAGCATATTAGCTTAAGACACCTAAAAGCTTAAGTGTTTTCTTTACTTTCCCTACCCGGGAAACTTTAGCGCCGTTCATTTCCTTAACTATTTATGTGTGGAGTTGTGTGTGTGTTTAGAGACTGATTTGTATAAGTGTATGTGTGGTATGCATGTGTAGTGTGTGTGTTATCAAAATGTTATGTCTGCGCATGTATGTCTCTATGCGGGGATATTTATAGGTGTCTTTTGTGTGTCTCAAACTTTTATGTTGTTTTATTTGTAGGAATTGAGAGAGAGAGAGAATTAATCACCGTCTGACCTCTACTTGCACAACGACAGAGAGAGAGGGGCTATATCTAATTGACCTTACATAAATGAAGAAATGATTTTTTTGTATATATTATTTAGGAAATAACATTTTAGAAAATAGAAATTTAAATAAGAAATATTTTAGATAAAGAGAAAGAAAAATCGATATTAGACAGTAAAATAAAAAAAACTAATTGGAAAAGATTGAAAAAAAAAGAATAATAAATATGAAGAAAATTTAGAAAACTAATTAAATTGATGAATAATTAAAAGAAAATTAAAAGTTAACTAAATAAAATACATACATATATGAAAAAGAAAATGATTAATTAGAAAGTTAAATGAGACTAAATAAAATATGAAAAAAATAAAAGAAGCATTAAATAAGTTTTCGTTTTGTAAATTACTCGCACTAACATTTTTTTTTAATGTTGTTTTATTTGTAGACTTGATTGAAGTTTACGTTATTGAAGTTTGAATTGATTGAACCTATGCAGTGATTAAAGTATTTGAAGTTTTCCTCATTTGAGTTTGAAGCTGAAGTTGATTCATTTATGAAGTGATCTTGATTGAAGAGGGGCAAGAGAAGTGCATTGCTAAGAGATGTTTTCTTCCATTGGCTTCATTGTGGAGTTCTTCATATCATTTTGAAAGGACTTTAAGATTCATAGTGCTATGAATTTTTCATGGACTTGATTACTCGATTACAATTTTTTATTTGTACCATTGATAGACTATAAGATGAAATCTTTATGCATGATTTCATCTAGAAGATATCTTTTATATGAGCCTAGATAGAAAAATCATTGATGTATCAAGTTTTTTAATGCAAGCAATCTATATTCAGCAATCAATCAGTCTATACTTCTTATTATAATCTACCCTAGACATCTATATTAAAGCACAACACCCTATGTGATCACATATAGCCACATCGCTACATTGGCTTGAACTACCCAATCAACATCTCACTCCTCAATAGTGTCTCTTCCATATGTGTGATCTGTATTTGTGTAATTATTATTTATGTTGGTTTTTAATAATCATAAGCATACCTTCTATGGCTCCAAATGTGTTTCTTGTATATTTTCATTAATTAAAAAAAAAAATCTTTGATTTTCTGAATTGTTGCATCCATTCTTACTCTCATAGTAGTATATGGACATAGAAATGAGATCTATTGGGATTTTTTGAATGACCACCTTGATTCCTACTCTCTTGATAGTACATAGAGTGTATAAGGCTACACAAACTTGAAGAAGTTGATGTTTTAGGTTTAAGTTAACTACATGGTCATAGATCCAATCTTGACCCAAGACAAGTGGTTCCGTAAGGTCCCCATCTTCACACACTAGCATTTTGAATCTCATTGGGACATCTTGAAGGTAGATGGGAAGCTCCACCTCGCCCAAGCAAGGGGTTTCCACACCTCCCAACCTTATGAGATAGGCTTCTATGGGATTGACATTCAATTGAAGATCTTGGCAATATGCAACTTTGCCTGCACTATTTTCTACGCTTGAGTCAATCAATGCTCTCACAGTCCTTACAAGGTAGATGGGAAGCTCCACCTCGCCCAAGCAAGGGGTTTCCACACCTCCCAACCTTATGAGATAGGCTTCTATGGGATTGACATTCAATTGAAGATCTTGGCGGTATGCGACTTTGACTACACTATTTTCTACGCTTGAGTCAATCAATGCTCTCACAGTCCTTACATTGTTTCCTTGTCCTACCTCTATGCTCACAAAGGGACATTGATCGATTATTCGACCCGACGTGCATGTGCGGACATTTGAAATTAATTACGCAGTTTTGAATTACCCAGCAGACTGTGCTTATAAATCCATTGTGTTCCAGTCAACCTTGGTCAATGAAGCTTCTCGCTAGCTAACCGAATATGACGAATCATTTTTGGCAGTATGATGACGTGAAGGATGCATTTCTGCAACAATTTCAGTTAAAAAAGAAACTAGCAGAAATCTTTGATTACCTGCAGAATAACAGGGAGAAGCCACACCAGAATGTACAAGACTATACCACTCTATTTCGGACTCATTTACAGCAGTTGCCACCAGCGCATGCCAATTTACCAGGCGACGTCATTACTCAGTGGTTCATAAACAGATAAAATTCCCAGTTGAAACAGATCATGATCATACGATGTGTGGGAGGAATGACCTTGGATGTTGTAATCTCTATGGCATTAGAGTTAGAAAATAAAGTGGGTGGATTCACTGAAGATTTAGAATGGTTGAAGGCATCCAAGCATTCAAATCAGGATCCTCTCAAGCAAATTTATTGTACTAAATGTAAGAATATAGGACACAGTAGCTCAGCATGCACTTTGAATCAGATGTATAGCACCATTTGCCATATTGCGGAGCACGCTACGGAGACATGTCCTTATAATGCAAAGGTACAAAGCAGAGTTGATCTCAATGCCATTATTCAGGAACAAGGGCAACCGGCCAGTCATTACATACCACAAATGAGGAATACTCCTTAACAAGGATATAAAAATTATAGAGGAGCACGGTCAACTAACTTTGGACAAACTCGGTGGAATGCGGGTCCATCAAGTGAAGGTGCATCTCTTCCACCACCTAAATGCCATTTTTGCGATGAAATAGGGCATATCCGTAGGTACTGTAAAGATGCGGTTGAGTACGATAAAAGGAAAAAGGAATGACAACACCCAATGGGGAACATGGTGTACATTTCAACAGTCAACACTCAAACAGCAACGATACAAACATGCTCGGGAAAGCAATTACAGCAAGCTGTGGAGATTTTTGAGCCTGGAATTCGTGAACAGCAGAAGCTGTTTACTAAAGCAAGTAAGTGGGCAACCCAGGAACAAAATTTTCTCCTTGACCCAATTCCAGTAACGCAACAAAGCATACCGCAGGCAGTACCGGAAGGCAGAAATCTGACCCAATTAGTACCAGAGTCCCCACCGGACACCATACCAGAAACAACAAAATTTGATCCCGTGGTGATGTCTTATCCAAGGCGTCCATTAAGCTACCATAGGGACAATTATTGGCTTTGGTTCCTGGCGTGCGCCAACAGTTCCAGCAGCAGGTCAGTTCAAGACCTTCATGTGCCCCTTCGATAGCAACAATCCAGCCCGAACTTGATCCGATGGTGGATCATACAGTGCCCTTGATTATGGTCTGGTATAAGAATCATAAAATCACTCAAGTATTAATTGATGGAGGTTCTGATGTAAACATTGCAACAACACCACTTTGTCAAAGGATGGGATGGACACAAATCGAACCTGTCCAATTTTTTGTCGGAATGGCTGACCAATCCCGAGTTCATCCTCTGGGATTGGTGTGAGATACTCCTATTACTCTTCAATGAGCTGTCTTTAAAATGACCTTTGTTGTTCCGGAATTACCCGAATCCAGTCTTGACTATAATCTGCTCTTTGGACGACCATGGTTAAAGCAAGCTAAGGTAGTTCAGCACTGGTCAGCACATGAATTAATTTTTAAGAATAACCACCATAAATATGTCGTTCCACTAGACGACATGAAGCCTTGTGACTTGCATGCATGACCATATGTAGCCAAACCGGTACACATGTTGGATGGTCTTTCAGATTATGAAGAGGAAGCTTTTCTTAAAGCCAAAAAGGATCTGATGGCACTCGGAACTGTGGACTTACAAATGCTTGCAGATAGCTGGAGTCTCGCGGCTTGTATGGTCGTACCACTAATCGGAGCATCTGAACAAAGTGTAGCACACACCATGGATGATACGATGCTCCAACAATCGCTCTAGCCAGTGGATGACTTTGCCATGCCCCGGTAGTTCTACGTACCAGAAGACCAATTGGTTACCTGCAACTTAGGTGATGAAACTAATCCACGACGAGTGAAGATTAGGGCGGGACTATGAGAGACCTTTCAAAATAACTTGCTGCAATTACTACGTGAATTCTCTCATGCATTTGCATGGGATTACCGGGATGCCCATTTAGGAATAACTTCTAAATTGAACTAATATGCATTAGGTAGTTCATCAGACACTCCTTGTGGTGATTCTCTTGAAGTGATGCGAGAAAGGTGATCTACCCTGAGGTGGGTCCTACCTTTCCTGACAACAACTTCAAAATCGTATTCCATTAGTAAGAGGAACCATCTTACTAAGTGTCCTATATTGCAAGGTTTATTGACCAAATATAATAAAGCTTGATGATCAGTGAAAAACTTGAACTTATTGGCCAATAGGTAGTGTCTAAACTTCTTCACCACATAAACAATGCCTAAGCCTTCTCTCTCAGTTGTTATATAGTTTCATTCAGCCGCATTCAACTGCCTGCTAGCATATGATATAGGTAAATCTAGATTTCCTTCACCTGTGGGTTGTTCTAGCACACATCCTATTGCATGATTGGTTGCATCCACATGGACATGGAAGGGTTTATTCCAATTAGGAGTGGTTAATATTGGTGCTATGCACAAACATCTCTTCAGCTCATTGAAGGAATTTTCGCATTCATCATTCCACTCAAAATTTTTCAACAGACCATAAAGATGTTTAGCTATGATTGCATACATGTGGATAAACTTGCGGTAATATCCACAATGGCCCATAAAATCTTGTACCTTTGGCCTTGGAAGCTTTGAATGACTCTTAATTTATACTCATCTATTGATATTCCGTTCTTAGAAATGATATGACCTAAGATCTTGCCTTGACATACCATGAACACACATTTTTCTGGGTTCAAACACACTTGATATTCTCTACACTTGTTAAAGATTTGTCTGAGCTCAGGGATGTGGTATCTTCTTTCTTGGGAATGAGCACATAAATCATCCATATATACTTCTAAGCTCTTTCTCAAGAACTCTTTAAACACATGACACATGAGCCTTTGGAATGTTGCAGGTGCATTGCTGAGCCCAAATGGCATCACACGAAATGCAAAGATTCCCCACTCTATGGAAAAGGCTGTTTTTTGTTGATCTTCTAGGGCAATGGCTACTTGGTTGTAACTTGAAAATCCATCAAGGAAGATATAAGCTTCCTTGCCCGCAACACGCTCCAAAAAATGTTCGGTGATTGGAAGCAGATAGCTATCTTTGATAGTAACGGAATTAACATTTTTAAGGTTCATACACACTCACAACTTTTCGTTCTTCTTGGGTACCACTACAATGGAGGACACCCATTTAGTATGCTCAATCTCATAGATAAATCGAGGTTCAATCAACCTATCAATTTCTTGTTTTATTTTTGCAGCATAAGTGTCATCATATGTATAGGGCTTCTGTTTGGTGGGCTTGGCATCTGTCATGATGGGGATCGTATGAGAGCATATTGTGGATATGCCCCTTTTAGGTATCTATAGTGCCATGCAAACACGTCCCCATATTCCCTTAATAAAGCTACTAGCTCTACTTCTTCTTTTGCACTTAGGTCGTCTCCTATGTATGTGCATCTCTCCTCGTTCCCTTCAATGGTTACAAAACTTTTTTTGGTCTTTTCTTTATTATCATATGCTTCTCATGTAATGGCCTCTCTCTTAGGCAATCGTACCAAAATGTTTCAGTCGTCAAATTCATATTTCTTGAAATTTTTTGGTACTTCGAACAATGGTTCCTCCTCTTCTTGTTTCACTACTTTTTTTCTTTTAACTACCTTCAATTCCCTCCCTTGAATTTAAAGTTTTATTTATTGTGAGAGGTTCTTCTTCTTTTTGGGTGAACTCTCCTACATCTTCTAGATAGTGATGTTTTGAGTTAAAGCAACTATCCACACAATGGACTCTAGATTGTCATCGTTCTCTTCTTCTTCTACTAAGTCACTAGGGTCACATTCTTCTAGCATGGGCTGACACATGAAAACTGAAATGTCATAACACTCCTCATCACAATGAGGTGTCCATTGTTCTTCATTGACACCAATGTCCATGGTGGCCAAGATTTCTGCCCAACCATGAGGCTCAAATTCCTCATTTGGAAATATCATTAATGTATAGGCTAGGTCTTTAATTGGTCTATCTCGTGGGGGATTTCCTTCTTCTCTTGCTTTCAAGAAATTTTCATCTTCCTCTGCGACCTTGCACATCCATAAATGAGTATCTTCATGCATCCGGGATGGATCAGGTGAACTTTCACAATGCACTGAGATTGAATCTTCTTGTGTTTTGTGGATAGGATTCCACTGTAGGGGTGGTACATCTTTGAAGGTATAATATTTTAGATTTACTTTGGTTGTGATCCCTAAGTGCTGCAAGTACAAGGAGTTGGTTCTCCAATCCTATACTATTTTCAATTGTTGTAGGAAAGGTCTTCCTAGGATCATCTCATAGACGTTATTTTGCCAAAGTCACATATAGCAAAGGTGTGTTCAAACTCTACCCCACGTGGTTAGAGTTATCCCTTCTAGCAAACCTAGAGGTCTTTCAACATGGTCGACAACCATTTGAAGCTTCATTCTAGTTGGTCTTAATGCAGGTTTGCTCCATTGCTTCCACAAAGAGGTGGTCACAATAGCAACACCATGTGTACCTGAGTATTGACTTAGGGACTTACGCAGAAAGAGACTATACCTCAATCCCCCTCAAGTGCATATAGTGGGGATTCACACTTTAATTATCAATCCAAGGAGTATCAAAACCTATCCGAGTATATGAGGACATGCATTCAAATGATGTCTAACAAGGTACATGCAAGTATAAATCCACCACATCCAAGCTTTCAAGGTCGGCCATGGTGTCGTGACACTTGGAATAACAATCAATAGTAAATCGAGCTTTTCTCTCAGCTCCAAACTCTCAATATAGGGAATATGGGTTCATTTCAAAGCTCTCAAGAAGACGCATCCAATGATTGTCTTTTCACTTGATTCTGACAATCTTGCTTCAAGTTATGAGCAAAATATTGAGCCACAGAAATAACCTTCCTACACTTCAGCACTTCCTACCCTTAACACACACCTTACCAACAACAAACAAGCACTATCATGGATAGAAAACACTTCTCATCACTTTTTTCAAGCATCAGACATGCATGCAAACTCACAATGAAGAACATAGAGAGAGGAGAAGACACAAATTCGAAATTTTGTGCTCTGTATTCTCACAATGGTAAAAAGTCCTTACAAAGAGTCACAAAATAACTTATATACTTGTGCCCTGGAATTGGTCCTTTCACACAAGAGAACGGCACTTTATTGACTAAAACTACTAATTCCCTACTAATTTAGAAGGGTGATGATACAAATCTCTATGGGCATGCATCTAGAGGACTCCTCTACTGCATTTACATCAGAAAATATATTACAAAGTTACTATGGTACAAAAATAAAGTGTCCAAATCAAAAAAATTTTGGGGCCCTTCTTTGTCTCTGCATCTTTGCTCTTCTTTGCTTTGCAACACTCTCCCCCTCTTTGTCTCTGTCGTCCCTTGACTGGCTTCCCTTCTTGTCTCTAGTTCTATGCCTGTAGTCGATCTGGTTCTTTATTAACTGATAGCCTCTTTATATTTTTCCACTGCTAGCTTCTACAGAAGTCATAATGATATAATTTTATGAGTGTTCAAGGAATTGATCATAAGTTAGGACCTGTTGCATTGGTTTTGGCCTCATTTTTAGCTTTTTGCTACACGCAACCCGTGGAGATGGACTACATTAGATTTGTAGTCTAGCTCACCAATAACCTCTTCAAATATGGGTTTTTGTGTTAATTCGGGTTGCCACGCACGCAACCAGTGGAAGGTATGAAGGTCTAGATCTTCAGCCTTCGATCTCGACCTCTAGAAGATCAAGAGGTTGAAGCACTTTCCTGGGACTCCGGATCTACCAGATATCTTCTTGCACTTCTTCATGGATAAGTGTTGGCCTTGATCCGTCCTTGCCTATTGCGTACTTCCCACTGTTGTATGCCCTTGTGGGGCTCTGTGTAGAGATGGGTGTTGTGTGCCCCTGCGGGGCTCTGTGCAGAGATGGGTGTTGTGTGCTCTTATGGGGCTTCCTATAGAGATATGTCTTCAGATAATTGTCTTTAGTGAAGCTTCTTCCTTGCTTTTGTTCTTTTTTCCTCTTGCTTAACTCTCCTTCAACACACCAACACTTGAATCTAAGATCACTTTGGTTGTGTAACCCTGGTAGGTGATTGGAAGGTAAGTATTACCTTCTTCACTTTCACTCATGTCCCCTATTTTTTCTTAAGGTATGTCTGGTACTTTTTGCTTAGATCCCCCTTTCTTCATATTGGAATCAAGTTCAGGAGCTTGATTCCCCACATGATTCCATAATTGTGGTTTTACTTTGAGCAGTTCTTCTACAGTGAGATGACATTGAACCTTAGTGTTTTTCATGACATCAGTGTTCCTTGGAACCACTGAGTCTCTTCATTTCTTACCAATATTGTGGGAGCTCTGATCTGGAGAGATTCAGATTCCCATGGGCCTGTAATTTGTGGCAACTGTTGTAAAGAATTAGATTCAAAATCTAATCTCTCATCTTCTTTTTGCTCTACTTTGTCTCCATAAATAGATGGAATGTCTTGGGGAAATTGATCATGAAGGTCATCAATTTCACGAATAGCAGGGGGATTATCCTTGTCCTTGGCCCATTTCTCCTCTTGTATTTCTTGCAAGAACTCTTGAGAGCACTCCTGAATTGAAAGAGGTCTGTAGCTCAGTGATGAGTAGCACCTCCTTTAATGTCAATCCGGGAAGACGTGAGGATGGTATGAAGACCTCGAGCAAGTGGCGGCACAAGTGCGTGAGTGAGAAGCACACAAGCATGCACACACATACACACGCACGCGCACACAAGGCAAGACAAAGAGTGAGAATCAATGGAGCTTTTTAGATTACTTTCAAAATGCTCTTACAAGTTCGTTTCAATTACAATCTAACCTCAAAAATGAGCTCTCTAGCTCTTTTTATAGTTTTTGACTAGCTTTTGGCCCTGTCCAGACCTAGTGTCCGGCCTAGTTAAAAATTAGGTTCCAGGGCTTATTTGAGGGCTCAAACGAAGTCTAAAAATTATGAAAATTGGTACGATGGTACTTCTAATACTCCTCAAGCTCGAGGACTCCTCGGCTTGCACAAAATGGAGTCTAATCTACCAAAAACGGGATTTACAATGTTTGTGTAGTGATTAAAATCACTTGGGTTGTACATAATCTATGGGAAAAAATGATCTGGCCTTGTTGCCGTATTGTGCATGACTCCTTTATTGCTTTGTATGCCAACACTCCCCCCTTCCTAGCGTCTGTCGCCCCTGACAGACCTTTGTTCGCGCGGGTGGTCGATGTAATATTGGATGACATTGGTGGCCAGTTCATGTTCTCCTATCCTTAAGCCTCTTGCTAGATCGGCTTCCAATGCCTCCCAATTTATTGCACCGGGGGTTTCTGGTTGCGGGGTGGTGTAGTACTCTGAATACATTGCTTGTTCACAAGCAAACAGTTGAAGCAGATGTGTCGGCTTTGGTGCGAAAATCTCCGAGTGGTACTCCCAGAACCCTGATCTGAACATTTCTTCGAAGGTCTGTTTGTAGCAGGCGGGGAGGTACTTGATGCGTGCAAGCCAAGTGTAAGCCACACGGATACTGGGGGTGGTGCTCATGTCATACACCAAATCGTAATTTCCATTGCTAAACCCCGGAAGACGTACCTGCGGTGCGGCTGCATTTCTAAAGGTCTTCAGCACTACTTGCATCATATCTAAGATTTTAAGCATCATTTGCGCTGCTACATCTTGCATGGGCTTCAAGCGCGGCATCCAGTGGCGAATGGTCCCCATCATATATGCTACCGATGGTGGTCCTTGTGGTGGCGCGATGTACGGGTAGTTCAGCCATTCCTTGCATTGCGCATTGTTCTGTACCTTGATATTAAATGCCTTCCACGACCTGCGGCGGGGGACTGGACCGTAGCATGGGTTGTACAGGAGGTGCAACGGCGCGTTGTTCCATGTGCGTAGCATTTCTGGATAAGTCTCTAAAAGTTTCTGCCGCCATGTTGGTTGACGAATCTTGCCTTTTCGCACCTCTGGAGGAAGGTCTTCGGGTTGAAATTGGGTCGCAAAAGTAGGAATCTGACCCGTGACTCGTTGTATTTCTGCATTATAATCAGCCAAGATAATATAATATGGCCTGTACTGGAGTTCCGATGAGAGAATCAGGCGTCTCGATGACAAGTTCTTGAAGTAATCTGATTGTAAAACAGTCTCCTCTATGACCCTCATAGCCTGATTTTGCACTACAGTGCGCTCTTCATGCGAGGTCCCTATTTCCTCCACTTGTCGTAACCATGGCGGCCGTGGTGCCTCGAACGTGTCCTGCGCTTCTTCTGTTTGTTGGCCTCCTGGGAATGGTTGCGGATCATATTCTTCGTCAAACGTTTGTTCCACAGGAATTTGCACAACTTCTTCGTCCGTGGGCGCCTCCGGAGGGGAAGATGGCCTCTCATATTGTAGTAGGCGTGTCTGCAATTCAGTTACCTGTTCTTGGAGATCTTTGATGGCCTCTGCGTCTGTGTGAAGCGAAGCCGCAGAGGGGGTGGTTGGAGGGGCAGCTGCTGGTGCTTGTTGGTGTTCCTGCTTTAGTTGTCCCAGCTCCTCCGATAGCTTATCATGTGCTTCGAGCAACATGGCATAATCTTCCAATATAATCTTTATGTTATCGGGGGTCACTGCTTGAAACTTGGATGGACTAATGGGTGCCCCCGGTGTGCTCTCAATAGCTGCCTCCAGGTTCTCTTGATTTTGTATTTGCAGTCGTCTGTTCTCTTCCTGAGCAGCCGCAAGATGGCGTTTAAGTAGTGCCATATTTCGCTGAAGTTTTGAGTTGCGTTCCAGCTGTGTCCGTAGGTGACCTTCTACCACCTGCACTGCTTCCTGATCTACGTTCTGTAGCTGTACCTCCAATATATTGTGGGCTTCTTGGAGGGTGTGGAACTGTGTGTGGAGGCGAGCATTCTCCTCTTCTAGTACCGCAAGGCGGAGCTGTAGTGTCGCTGGGTGCTCTTGCAGGCGTGCGTTTTGTTGCTGGAGCTGAATGTAATCTGTTCTTAAATTTGATATACAAGCCAACATGGTGTCCAATGCATTACCTATAGATGAGTGGGGGGTGTTTACTGTGGAAGATGCATGGGAAGGGAATTGGGGAAGGGAGACAGTGAATGATGTGTCTACGAAAGTTGTGTGTGTGGGTGAA
Source organism: Ceratopteris richardii (assembly GCA_020310875.1). NCBI lineage: Eukaryota > Viridiplantae > Streptophyta > Polypodiopsida > Polypodiales > Pteridaceae > Ceratopteris > Ceratopteris richardii. The sequence continues at coordinate 122,877,081 of CM035418.1, read as the reverse complement.
ATTGGTGGAGGGGGAATGGGAGGAGGTGAAACCGTGGGTGGAGGTGCCGTGGGTGGTGAAATGTCCATACCTTCAGGAGTGGGTGTTAGTGTGGGGCCTGCCATATACATTGGTATGGTAGGTGGTGTGTGTGTGGAAGTGGTGAATAGATGTGACGTGGGGTGGGGAGCTGAAAAGACAGGGAATGGTTGAGGGCCTGGTTGAAAAGCCCTAGCAAAGATGTCCTGGAGGGATTGTAGAAATGGAGAGAGGGATATCGGGGGTTGGGGTCGTAAATTTGAGAAGGACTGAAAGGGTTGCGTGGTAGGAGGGAAGCCCATGAATGTGGATCTGGGGTCAGGATGACCGGTGGCTGAAGGCATTGGGGATGGTTGTCCTAGGGCCGGCTCGGGAATGGTTTCGGTGGGTGGTGTAGTGATGGGGTTTGCGTCAAAGATCGGGTTATCAGTGGTAGAGAATAGGGTGGCACTGGAGATCGGAGTACGGAAGGTGAAGGTGGGGTCGGTGGGTTGAGCAGTCGATGTGGTTTCCACTGTTTCTCTTCTAGGAGGTGATGGTGGGGGAGTGGATGGTAGTGGTCCGGTGGACTCCTCATGGGTGGCGGGGTGCTGTTGACTAGCTGTTTGGGAGGTTGGTGTAGTAGTGGGCTCTTCTGCAACTGTAACGGGAATTTGGATATTTTTACCTGAGCAAGGTCGTGTCTGGAACCTTCGTGGGTCATATTGAACTGAAGGCCTCTGAATGGCAGTGCGCACAGCTTCTACAACTCCATATGTTTCTGCCATCAATAAGAGACCTTCCCTGTACTCTGAGTCAACTCCCGCTTCTTCCAACAACTGAGTCATAAGTACTCTGCTGCTCTGTTCAGTGAGTAACTGCTGCGATCGCACTCTTTCCATAATCTGATACAGCCTTCGGAGTTCTGCTGTATATGCTGGGGCTTCAGTGGTCTCTTCTTCATATGCTTCTTCTTCTTCCGGATGTCCGTGTTGTTGGCTTTGCTGAGCGTCACTCCAATGGACATGTCTACCGTCTGTAGACTTTCTTCTTCTCCGTGAGGATGTGCCCTGCTCCTCTGCCTCTGAATAAAACTCCACATCAGAGAATTGTGTGCTTTGTAGGAATGCTTCGAAATCCTGGGGGTCCAGTCCTTCAGCCTCTCCAGTGGCAGCAAACTCGAATTCAGGTGTAACCGGAGGAGCCGATGGGGTGGGTTGTGTCGTAGTGTCAGATTCCGGCCTGGGTATCCTAATGGTAAAAGGAGGTACAGTGCCCTCTCTTAATGGTGATGCCTCAGGAGTAGTCAGGACTTCCCTTGTCTGGACACACGGAATCGCGCCCCTCATGCGCTTGGACTGATGTGTGGATGTCTTGAGCCTTTTAAACATTTGTAATTGTGCCCAAGTTAAGGCACGCTCAATGGGGACATCATATGCTAAGCATCGGTAAATGATGCGTGTGAGTGCACAGCATCCGTTCACCACTAATTTCCTAGAAGCCCGTTTGTTCGCTTCATACAACTGATCTATAATCCACACTGGTAGCTTAATAGGTAGCGCACCTGCTTCCGCCAAGTAGAGAGCAAACCAGATCTTCTTGTGTGGTTGCGTGAATCGGTCTTGACCGGGGAAGGCGAAATGTTGCATGCACATGCGGAGAGGGATGGACACATTTGGGGTGAGGGCTGCCATGTCTTTCAGCTTCACTACTTTCCTGTCCTTCATGTTGTTGGGAACGAGAGCATCCTTTTCTGAGGGCACATGCGTGCCATGCATATTTAAAGCATCACTCACCAGCTCCACAGTAAGTTCAAACCTCTTCAACTCGTTGTTGCCCAGCAGTGAGGGGAGAACAAATGATCCGGGTTGGTCCTTATCTTCATGAGCTTGTAATGTGGAGACCAGATAATAACATCGGAGGAGATCGGGTTTAGGTAATGGGGCTTCAAAATATTCCGCCAATCCTGCTCGTTGCCATATGATCTGTAGATCTTCTGTGTTCTGTAGAGTCTCGAACTCCTTGGAGAAAAATTGGAATCGCACCCATGATCTGTCATACTCGCATTTAGACTCCCAGATATACTTGGCCTCACCTAATGGACCAGGCATGCCATTGAACCAATGAGAATTGGCATGAACTCTTTCCGTGATGCCTGTAGGTGGATCTGGCACCGGGAGTTGCTGAAGGTGTTGCATCTCCACTGGTCGTTCAGTCGGAGGCACGTCCACAGGTAGGCTATCCACATCAATTCCTGCAGTAAGTATCCCTGCTTGTGAGCCCGAACCTGTCGCTTCTGCCATTTTACTGCTTGTCTTCTGATTCTGTGAGAATATAGAAGCATGTGTTAACATCGTAATGGACAGAATAAATCCGTTGTTGTCCCCGTTACAACATTAACATGAGGCAGGTGATGAGTTAGTGGTTAGTAAGTGCACGAAGACAGTGAGTGTAGTTAACGTTTCTGTATTCCTAGGAGACTAATGTCGTTAGTAAGTGGGGTGGATTTACAAATCGGGGTCGGGGGTTTATTACAGATCTTAGACTGCCAAATGCAGTGGATGGGCTTTGCTTTCGGTTTCGTAGAGACTCCAGAGAGCTGTGTCGGTGTCGCTGTTTGGGAATGGGGCCTTTTAGGGACCCACTTATAAGTGATTACATGCATGCTCATGGGTCTTGGTGTGTTCCTAAGTGTTGAGCACGAGGGAATACTGGTTGTACTCGTAGATGGGTTATGCTGCATAGGTTGTGGCCTTGGCGTAACTACTTGTGCCCTCAAGCAAGCCTTAGGCACCCAAATTTGTCTAGATTGTGGGCTTGCCTTCATCGACTTCTTGGGCACCCAAATAGATTTTACTTTAGCAGAAGAATTTCTGACAGACTTCTTATTAGCGTCGTGTTGTTGGTTACTAATAAGAGGCTTTGCCCGTGTAGTTGACGGTGGTGCACCCGGTCGTTCGCCTTTCCGCACCCACACCTGGTTTATTTTCTGGGACATTCTGCTGCGCAGGTACTTTTGATCTCGGACATAGGTAGTACTCGGCTTCTTCTGCTTGTGATCCGCCTTTGGTTGCTGCCTCCTTCTGGCCTTTGGAAAAGAAGGGAGTTCCGTTGCATCCCTGATTCCTTTTTTGCAAATATCATTCCTCTGCAACACAGGGTTTTGAACAAGAACAGCATGGTCATCTTCATGTGTACCCCTGGAAGGACCAGGAGTCTGTGCCTTTCCTAGTTCCTTGAGTGCTCCATTGTTTAATTCTACTGTAACTCGACTATGATTGACCCAAACCTGGAGAAGTCCACTTCTTAGGTTTAAGTTAATTGCTTGGTCATAGATCCAATCTTGACCCAAGACTAGAGGTTCAGTGAGATCCTCATCTTGACACACCAGTACTTTAACTGTCATTGCCTCATCATGAATGTAAAGGGGAAGTTCCGCCTCGCCCATGCAAGGGGTTTCCACTCCTCCCAATCCTATAAGACATGCTTCCACAGGATTGACAGTCAATTGTAATTCTTGGCAGTAAGACAATTTAACAGCACTAGTGGCTGCACCTGAGTCAATCAAGGCTCTTACGGTCCTTGCACTCTTTCCTTGTCCTATATCTAAGGTTACGAAAGGACGTCTATCAATTATCCTATGCGAGCTTGTTCCTGCGACTTCACACATGGCCATAGGAAATCCTTGGTCTGCATAGTCATTCGCTCCAGGCTGATCTCTACCTTGCCTTCGTAATTTCATCCTTCTGATGCATTCTAAAGCTTCAGCTTGAGCTTCTTCTCGAACTCGCTTTTCTTCCTCTTTGCGTTTCTTAGCAGTGTTGAGTCGACTGAGCATTTCCTCCGTGAGGGGTTCCTGATACAACTTGACTCTGCAACCGCTAATATAATTTGGGAGAACATCACCCTCTAACGTGGCTAGTTGTACTGCTCCGCTCGTGGAGATCCTATTGATGATCATAGGTCCGTAGCCTCTCTTTTCTAGCTTCCTGGCGTGTTGTTTTAGAGTATAAACTAAAACTAAATCTCCTGCTTTCAAGCCCTTATCCTTCACATGGGCATCAAAATATGCCTTCTGTCTCTTCTTGGCTGCATATATTCCTGCAGCGGCTCTCAGTCTTGTTTCCCCTAATCGTTCAAGGTCAAAGATCCTAGAGGAGAGCTCATGACCTGTCCATTCGTGCTCTTGTGCTACTTTCAACGTAGGGATCAAGAAGTCCAAAGGTAACACAGCGTTTTGACCGAATACCATCTGAAAGGGGGTGGCTTGGAGTACCGTTTTGTAGGCCACCCGGTATGCCCAAACAGCATGGTGTAGCTGTTTGTCCCAATCAGAGCGTTTAGTGTTCACTAATTTCGTCAGTACATTGCATAAAATCTTATTAGTGCTCTCAGCTTGTCCATTAGCTTGGGGGTGATAAGGGGCAGACTTCTTGTGTATTACCAAGAATTCTTGGAGTAGATTTTCAATCACTTCGTTCAAGAAATGAGTGCCTCTATCACTTACAAGCTCTATGGGTAGCCCATATCTCGTGAATACATTCTCAAACAAGAATTTGGCAGTTGTTTGAGCATCGTTCTTGGTTGTAGCTTTTACCTCTACCCACTTGGTGAGATAATCTGTTGCCACAATGATGTATTCCGCATGAGAACCCTTAGCTGGGGGATTAATAGGACCTACGAAGTCTATTCCCCACTTAGAGAATGCACGTCCACCCATCATAGGTTTCAGTGGCATCTCATCTTTGCGTATAGGATACTGAGTCCTCTGACAGACATCACACCGTTTCACATAGGTATGTGCATCCATGTGAAGGGTAGGCCACCAGAAGCCTGCAAATAGTATCGCCTTGATTACCCGATCTGGTCCAAAGTGTCCTCCTGCTACACCTTGGTGAGCAGTTTCCAAGATCTTCAGATATTCACTTTCGTGGACACATAGTCTCAGGTAACCATCTTTACCGCGCTTATATAGATTATTACCGATGAGTGAGTAATCCTGGGCTTCTTGTTCTAAACTCCTTTTCCTAGCTAGAGTCATGTCTGGAGGGAATGTGTTTGTTCTCAAGAATGATACTAGAGGTTCGCTCCAATCTGGCACAATGGATACTTGATAAAGAGTGGCATGTTCCACTGGTGGTTTAGTGCAACAGATTGGGCATTCCTTGCACAACTTTTGGACATCAGCTTCCATAGTTGGCCAATGTACTCCGAGTCTCCTTAGAGTCTGTAACGTTCGTTGCTTTGAATGGTGTTGCTCTAGTGCACCTACATGTGCTAATTGCAACCATTTAGAGTACTCATCCTCTTCTACGCAACAAGCCAAGATCCCTTGATCTGTGTGCTTGTACATGCTTCCTGCCATGATATGGTACTTTTGGGCTTTTACGATCTCTCGATTCCGTGTGTTCACCACTGGATGATTAGGTCCGTATGTCAACACTGGTACTAGTGGCTTGGCCCACTGCGGCACCACTTCCAAATTAAACAAGTAAGCATCAGGAAGGTCATCTGACACTCCTTGTGGGGCTTCTCCCGATGTGAGTCTGGAGAGGTGATCTGCTCTCAAATGAGTCCTACCCTTTCTTACCACAACCTCAAAGTCATATTCCATTAGTAAGAGAAACCATCTTACTAATCTACCTGTATTGCATGGCTTGTTTACTAAGTACAACAATGCCTGATGGTCCGTAAAAAATTTAAACTTATTTGCAAGCAAATAGTGCCTAAATTTCTTGACTGCATATACCATGCCTAATCCTTCGCGCTCTGTAGTGGTGTAATTCCGTTCAGCCGCATTCAATTGTCTACTGGCATAGGCAATTGGAAGATCCATATTACCTTCACCAGTAGGTTGTGCGAGCACACATCCAATAGCATAATTGGATGCATCCACGTGAACATGGAATGGCTTATTCCAATCTGGTGTGGTCAAGATTGGTGCTGAACACAATCTTCGTTTAAGCTCTTGGAAGGAATTCTCACATTCATCCGTCCACTCAAAGTTTGTCAGAAGTCCGTACATGGGCTTTGCAATGACAGCATACATGTGTATAAATCGTCGATAATAACCACAATGCCCCATGAAAGCTTGTACTTCCTTGACATTCTTTGGCCTAGGTAGCTCCGCTATGGCTCTCACTTTTTCTTCGTCAGTAGATATGCCATTCTTTGACACTATGTGTCCTAGAATCTTGCCTTGCCTGACCATAAAAACACACTTTTCTGGGTTCAGGCAGACCTGGTATTCTCTACATTTGTCAAAGATTTGTCTGAGTTCAGGAATATGGGTTTGTCTAACATTGGAATGAGCACAGAGATCATCAACATAGACTTCTAAACTCTTCCTCAGGAACTCCTTAAACACATGGCACATCAGCCTCTGGAAGGTAGCTGGTGCATTGGTAAGCCCAAATGGCATTACTCTAAAAGCAAAAATGCCCCATTCTGTGGCAAAAGCTGTCTTATGCTGATCCTCTGGAGCTATAGCTACTTGATTGTAGCCCGAGAATCCATCAAGGAAGCTGTACACTTCCTTGCCTGCCACTCTTTCTAAGAGATGCTCTGTGATGGGCAGCGGATAGTTATCTCGAATCGTGGCGGCATTAACCTTTTTCAAGTTAATGCACACACGCAGCTTGCCATTCTTCTTGGGCACCACTACGATGGGGGATACCCATTCAGTGTGCTCAATTTCATAGATAAATCCAGCTTCAACCAGTCTATCTATCTCTTCCTTGATCTTAGCAGCGTAGTTATCATTATATGTATAAGGCTTTTGCTTAGAGGGTTTGGCATCTGAGGTCATGGGGATGGTGTGTGAGCATATGTCAGGGTCAACACCTTTCAAATCCTTGTAACTCCAAGCGAATACATCTCTGTATTCTCTTAGCAAGGTAATCAATTCGTACTCTTCTTCTTCTGTCAGGTCATGGCCTATATACGTACATCTCTCCTCTCCTTCTTCTAGGGCCACTACGATTTTCTTGGTGGTTTCTTTGTTATCATAGGCCTCTCCTGATTGTGCCTCTCGTTTAGGCATTCTTATCATGACTCTCCTGTCATCTATCTCGTACTTCTTAAAATTTTCTGGGACCTCAAACAAAGATTCTTCCTCCTCTGGTGAGACTTCTTTCTTCTTTCGTTTCTTTCCTTCTTCCTTCGGGGTCACATGTGTTGCTAATCTTACGTCATTTGTCACTTCTCCATGCCTCTGGGGTTGAAATTCTACTTCATAGAAGTATTCTTCATCTGATGCAAATGGTGGGTCCATAATGATTGACTCTAGATCGGAGTCACTTGCATCCTCAAATGCATCAGGGTTAGGTTCGCATTCTTCTAGAACTGCCTCTCCCATGATTGGCTCTATGGAGAAGACTGAAATGTCATAGCCATCCTCATCACAGTGAGGTGTCCATTGTTCTTCATTGATGGCTACATCCATTGTTGCTAAAATTTCTGCCCAGCCATGGGGTTCAAATTCTTCGTCTGGAAAAACTACAGGTGCATAGGCTGGGTCTTGGATTGATCTATGGGTTTCTTTCGCACCTACCTCTCTGGCTTTCTCTCTCTTCTCTTCTTCTACTGCTACCTTGCACATCCATAAGTGAGTGTCTTCATGCATCCATGAGGATCCTGACCCTATGGAGCGCACCGATTCTGTATCGTCTTTGGCTCTATGGATGGGATTCCACTGGATAGGAGGGACGTCTCTGTGAGAAAAATCCTTGAGATTGACTTTGGTTGTAACACCCAAGTGTTGCAGATACAAAGAGTTGGTTCCCCAATCCTGTACCACTTGCAACTGTCGCATGAATGGTCTTCCTAAAATCATCTCATAGGCATGATTTTTGCTGAAGTCACATATAGCAAAACTATGCTCGAACTCAACACCACAAGTGGTGAGAGTTATTCCTTCTAGCAATCCTAAGGGTTTCTCAATATGACCATCGGCCATTTGCAATTTCATCCTCGTTGGCCTGAGTGCTGGCTTGCCCCAACGCTTCCAAAGGGAAGTAGTGGCAATTGCAACTCCTGCACCTGAGTCCAAAATTGCCTTTGTGGTGTAGTCCTGGTAGGTGATGGGAAGATAGGTGTTCCCTTCTTCACCTTCACACATATCTCCTATCTTATCCAAGGGAATTTCTGGCACTGTCCTATGGGATCCTACCCGGGAATGTGGTTTTGCAACTTCAGTTACTTGACTAGCTACATATTTCCGCGCTTTTGGTCTATCCTTAGGCAGTTCTTCCAAAGTGAGATCGTGCTGCACTTTGGTGTTCTTTACTATCTCCGTGTTTCTTGGTAGAACTGAGTCGTCGTTCCTTACCATGACAGTCGGTGCTCTCATACATGTGGACTTTGCTTCCCATGGGCCTGTGAAGTGAGGTAGCTCTTGTATGGAGTTAGACTCGAAGTCCAATCTCTCGTGAGACTGAGCACTCTCATGTTCCCCGTAAATAGATGGGATGTCTTGTGGGAATTGATCGTGTGCATCATCCACAAGTTCAAAAGGAGGAGCGACTTCACTTTCATTATCCCATTTATCTTCTTGAATCTCTCGTAGGAAGTCTGGTGCAAACCTATTCATAGAAGAAGAAGTGTCTGGCTCCGTAGAATTAGGCACATAAGCAACCTGGGAAGGGGGGCTTATTCTATCGTTGGCTCTCTCCTTGTTCCCATAGATGGCTGGAGCACAAGCTTCTTGGGGAGGATGACTTATTCTATTACTTTTCCGAACAGGCTCATGCGCTCTCTGAGAAGGAGTGTGGGTCACCTGTGGAGGTACATAAGCTTTCGGGGGAGGCTCATGTGACTTTTGGGGGGGAAGATAAGCTTCTTGAGGAGGCACATGGGCTTCCTGAAGAGGCTGGCTTATCAGTTCTCTTGCCCTCTCCTTTCGTTGAGGGGCAGGTTCCTTCTCTGATTGTGCAATTAACTTCTCTATTCTTTCCAGCAGTCCATCAAAGTGTAACTGCGTCTTAGCTGAACTAGAAATGTTAAATAGGCGGCTGGCCTCAAACATGGTCTGAGCCAATTCCACCATTTTGGCACAAATCTTAGTTCGTTCAAGCTCTAGCTCGGCTCTAGGGTAGCACTTTTCATGATCGGTGATGGTTGGCCCTTCTTGGATTCTGGCCTGATATGCTTCAAGCATCATATTAAGGTCCTCGGGAGTGGGGTCAGCTAGGACTGATCCTACTCTAGGGGGTGGTGGGATTTGATGAGGCAGTGGGGAAGGTGGTGGGTCGGATGGAGATGGGAGTGGTGGAGGCGGGGTAATGTGAGAGGGAGTTTGAGCTGTGAGTTCAGTTATCCTCGCTTTGGTTTCTCTTATGCTTTCCTCAAGCTCACTCATCTTTTTGGCCCATTGTCTTTTCATTCTTTCTCGACTATCTTTCCACGCTCTAGTCCTTTTCTTTGTCACGCTCTCGGTTTCACTAGCCTCTGGGCCCTTTCCCTGGCTTGCCTCTTGGTTTTGCTGCAATGCCTGAGCTCTAGTAATCACCTGCACTGGTGCAGTGGAAGTAACACTTCTTGAGGCATCCACAACCAGCCCAATCACATTGATAGGAGTGATTTTTGGCATGTTATTGGGGTTCTTTGGGCAATCTCGTAAGAGATGCTCTTTTCCACAGTCTTGGCAAAAGCCTTGGATCGTCACGGACTGATTTTGTGTAGGTGCAGGTAAGGGACAATCGCGAATGAAGTGATCCCCCTGACATCGGTAGCATGGTCCTCTAGGAAAGGGTGGTCGTATCTGCCTAGGTTGAGGCCTAGGGTTGGGGTTTGCATACATGACGTTCGTGTAATCCGACTCCCAACTAGGTTCACTTGGTTCTTCACTATAGTAGGACTCACCATGTTCTGGAGACTGCATGTAGTAAGCTTGGGGGCTATCAACATGGGTAGAATCAAAGCTATGATCACTTGGGTCATTTTCAGAGATCAAGGGTGTTACTGGGACTATAGCTCTATTCAGGTTCTCTTCTGCCGCAGTATACTTTACCGGGATCACATTAGCTGGGGCTGGGGGTTGTTGTGCTAGCACAGGCTGAGGCCTTTGTTGGTTTTGATATTGAGGTTGGAAATTTTGTTGTGGCCTGCCATATGGTTGTGGAGGGTACTGGTTCTGGTATCTGCCTTGTTGGTAGGGCTGAGGGTAGGGTTGCCTAACCGCCTGCTTGTTGTATGGGCAATCTTGTGCGGTGTGGTTGGTGTATCTCCGTTCTATGGTGCAGTACTGGCTACTAGGGTTTACTTGGGGTTGAGCCATAATGGGACAGACATTCGCCATGTGGTCACCACCGCATGTATAGCATCTTTTCACTGGGGCAAACCTTGGAATTTGTTTGCTAGTTACGCCTAATTTCTGGGCCACTTTCTCTGCGAGTTCCTCAATTGATGTGGATTGCGTGGAAGAGTGACTAGATGCACTATCTGAATCTTTGTAGATTTTGGAAAGCTCTAGCTCTTCCCCTAGGTTATCTTCAATGTCAATGCACATGCGTACACATTCTTCTATGGTCCTAGGGTCCTTCAGATACACATAGGATCTCAATTTCGTACTCAGCAATCCATCAAGGAATAAGGCTACTTGTTTAGCGGATGTGGGTAGCTCCGAAATAGGGCACCTTTCAAGATATTGTCTAAATCTCCTTCCGGCCAATCTGACAGTCTCTTGGGGGGTCTGTTTGAAGCTGTGAATTAATGAGGATGTATTGTGTCTTATGCCACTCTTAGAGAACTCTACGATGAAAGCCTCTAGGAGTTGGTCTATGCTCCTGAACTGGCGTTCATCTAATGGCTGAAACCACGTAAGTGCTGTGTTCCTAAGGGTTAGACCGAAGGCATTGTACTGCGTGAACAGATCCTCCACTTGTTCAGCTCTCAAGACTTGCTTGAACTCCGCCACATGATCATAGGGATCTCCTGTGCCGTCAAAGTAGTTCTTCATGGACTTAACTAGCTGGGTGGGTCTTAAAGTTCTTGTGTGCTCTCTAGGCCTCGGCAGAGGGAATCCATCTACATTTCTTTGGTTCCTGTGGGCTCTATGCATCTCAGGTTCTACCCTATTCGTCTCTGTTCTCGTTCTTTCTCTGCCCACGGAGTTGGCGAAACTTACTTCTGGTCTATCCCTACTTCTATCTCTTTGCGTACCATGAGCTTGGGAAGTTCCAGCCCCAGGGTGACCATAGGATGCATTTGATCTTGGTTGGGGGAAAATAAATTCGCCCTTCCAAGTGTAGGCATGCCTATCATTTTCTGTCACCACAAAGATCCGTTCTGAAGCATGATCTAGGTAGGTCACTCTGCCTGGGCTATCCGGATCCTTAAACTCATAGATCATGATTGTTCCTATATCAATTGGATGATCCGGTTTATACCTCCAAAAGGCTTCGTCCGTTTCTCGATTGAGAAGCAAATCTATGCACTTGTTATCTTGGGGAACCCACTCAGGCGTGATAATCCTAGTGAGAACTGATTTACCTCGAGGGGTTCTAGGTTCCACTCCCATGTTTCCTTGTTCCAAGTCACCTAAGTCCGCTTCTGAAATTACATTTCCAAATTCATCTGTCCTATCTAGATGACTGGTGACTACGTATATGGTTCCTTCCTTGTCCAGGTATGCACCGTTTTCAAACTTGACAGCTGGGTGCTCTAGTCCTATGGATTGGTCAGGGTTTTTAATCTGGACCACAGCTCTTCCTAGGCCGTCCTCATAGATGCTAGCACCTAATCGGTTGGTCCTAAGGTATTCCAACTGTGTTTTGTAAGGGCCCTCTACCCTGTACAAGTAAGGCACACCTGAACTTCCCGTAGGTCTGTCCATGCCTTGAGACATCTCTGACTCACTGGTATCAGAGCTAGGGTAATGAGAGTGGCGACTCAACTGCTGGGCCCAAGACCTTGCAGTGTGGTTGACACTAGCCTCTGAAGACCTAAGGCTTTGTCTCTCTCTTACTAGGTGTCGTCCTGATCTAAGGTTCATATGCCTAACTGATTAGCCCAATTCTTTGCCCAGAGTACAACCTCGTTGCCGATCAATTGGTACCAGTCACTTGATTCTTTTTAATTATTCCTCGTGTTTAAAGTCTTATCTGCTGTTACGTCGTCAGGAATACTTGAATGTTCTTCGTACTTTCAGGTTGATCGTTCCACGTTAGGTTCTTTTCCTTTATGTTGTCGACAGTGCAGAGATTAAGTTTTTAGCTTGAACTTGAGTTTTTAGGTAGCCTTCAACTTGATAGTGGCCTATCGTCGCCCTGACTTACTCCTACTTCTAATCGTTCTTAGCCTAAGCTAGGAATTGACGAAGAGGAGTTGAGAATATTCCGACCTTTGTTGCCGAACCTTGCTCTTTAGTGCCCGAGAAGTTGATTCTCAAGCGTGCGCAACACCCTTGCTTGGATGCTCTCAATTGTTTCTCAATAGGCCTGCATAAATCCCAAGATTAGCTCCAAGTAGACCTTTCAATTGACAGACAATTTATTTCAGACACTTTTTTAATGACCCTTGTTCCCCCTTTTGTATTGCTAGAAATTTCCTCTAGAGCTTCCTTGGTGTTCCTACCCCTCAGTGTGCCAACTTCCAAATATCCTATCTGAAAATCAACGCGTTATTCTTAGAAAAAACAGTTGAGGGCGCGTAGTATATGTCACGAGCTTTCCGACAAGCCCTAGAGCTCAGAAAATGGATTTCGTATGAAAAAGTTATGACCGTTCAGGGTTTAGGGGGTTAACTAGACAAACAGAACCTTTCGGGGGTTTTAATGCATTTTCTAAGGCCTTCGTAAGTAGATGAGTACATGAAAGTGCAAATATGCCCAGAATTTAGCCTAAATTTCCAAAAATTCACTCCTTAATTTTTTGCCGAAAATGCCTGTCTATCGCGATAGACGGTGTCTGTCGCGATAGACACAATCTATCGTGGGGGCTGTCTGTCGCGATAGACGGTGTCTGTCGCGATAGACAGTGTCTATCGTGGATTTCTGTCTGTCGCGATAGACGGTGTCTGTCGCGATAGACGGTATCTGTCGCGGATTTCTGTCTGTCGCGATAGACGGTGTCTGTCGCGATAGACAGTGTCTATCGTGGATTTCTGTCTGTCGCGATAGACGGTGTCTGTCGCGATAGACAGTGTCTATCGTGGATTTCTGTCCGTCGCGATAGACGGTGTCTGTCGCGATAGACAGTGTCTATCGTGGATTTCTGTCTGTCGCGATAGACGGTGTCTGTCGCGATAGACAGTGTCTATCGTGGATTTCTGTCTGTCGCGATAGACGGTGTCTGTCGCGATAGACGGTATCTGTCGCGGATTTCTGTCTGTCGCGATAGACGGTGTCTGTCGCGATAGACAGTGTCTATCGTGGATTTCTGTCTGTCGCGATAGACGGTGTCTGTCGCGATAGACGGTGTCTGTCGCGATAGACGGTGTCTATCGTGGATTTCTGTCTGTCGCGATAGACGGTGTCTGTCGCGATAGACGGTGTCTGTCGCGATAGACGGTGTCTGTCGCGGATTTCTGTCTGTCGCGATAGACGGTGTCTGTCGCGATAGACGGTGTCTATCGTGGATTTCTGTCTGTCGCGATAGACGGTGTCTGTCGCGATAGACAGAAAAAACGCAAATTTTTGAAAAACTTCTAGTGATCTAGAATGCCCTCAAGGTGTAGGTTACAGTGCTACTCATGCATTCACAAAATGTTAAGATTTTCTATCTGTCGCGATAGACAGAGATCGTCGTCTCGGGAACTGTGCAGAGCCTGTCGTACCTGCGCACACTGCTGGGGATGATGGTACAGCAAAAAACCTGCAAAATAGCTCAAGAAACATGCAAAAACAGCGCATGCAAATTCGCTCTCTCGCTCTCTCTCACAAGTGAAATGAGGGAAATGAGGTGGAGATGGGGATATAGTCAAAAACTGAAATTTTTGCGATGATGGAGATGGAGGTGGGAGATGGGAATGATGATGATGGTGATGAAGATGGTGAAGAAAGTAAAAGAAATTCGATGAGAGTGAAGAAAATACCTACCACTCCAACGCGTCAACTCTACGTCTTACCATCACACGCTCGTCCTCAAAGCTCGATCCCCGGCAACGGTGCCAAAATTTGGTGTAGCTCAGTGATGAGTAGCACCTCCTTTAATGTCAATCCGGGAAGACGTGAGGATGGTATGAAGACCTCGAGCAAGTGGCGGCACAAGTGCGTGAGTGAGAAGCACACAAGCATGCACACACATACACACGCACGCGCACACAAGGCAAGACAAAGAGTGAGAATCAATGGAGCTTTTTAGATTACTTTCAAAATGCTCTTACAAGTTCGTTTCAATTACAATCTAACCTCAAAAATGAGCTCTCTAGCTCTTTTTATAGTTTTTGACTAGCTTTTGGCCCTGTCCAGACCTAGTGTCCGGCCTAGTTAAAAATTAGGTTCCAGGGGTTATTTGAGGGCTCAAACGAAGTCTAAAAATTATGAAATTTGGTACGATGGTACTTCTAATACTCCTCAAGCTCGAGGACTCCTCGGCTTGCACAAAATGGAGTCTAATCTACCAAAAACGGGATTTACAATGTTTGTGTAGTGATTAAAATCACTTGGGTTGTACATAATCTATGGGAAAAAATGATCTGGCCTTGTTGCCGTATTGTGCATGACTCCTTTATTGCTTGTATCCCCGGCAACGGCGCCAAAATTTGGTGTAGCTCAATGATGAGTAGCACCTCCTTTAATGTCAATCCGGGAAGACGTGAGGATGGTATGAAGACCTCGAGCAAGTGGCGGCACAAGTGCGTGAGTGAGAAGCACACAAACATGCACACACATACACACACACGCGCACACAAGGCAAGACAAAGAGTGAGAATCAATGGAGCTTTTAGATTACTTTCAAAATGCTCTTACAAGTTCGTTTCAATTACAATCTAACCTCAAAAATGAGCTCTCTAGCTCTTTTTATAGTTTTTGACTAGCTTTTGGCCCTGTCCAGACCTAGTGTCCGGCCTAGTTAAAAATTAGGTTCCAGGGCTTATTTGAGGGCTCAAACGAAGTCTAAAAATTATGAAATTTGGTACGATGGTACTTCTAATACTCCTCAAGCTCGAGGACTCCTCGGCTTGCACAAAATGGAGTCTAATCTACCAAAAACGGGATTTACAATGTTTGTGTAGTGATTAAAATCACTTGGGTTGTACATAATCTATGGGAAAAAATGATCTGGCCTTGTTGCCGTATTGTGCATGACTCCTTTATTGCTTTGTATGCCAACAAGGTCTTCCATCATCTATGGAATCAGGAATGTAAGCTTTCATTGGTGGTGAGCTTTCTCTTTCAATAATTGGTTGAGCATGTGGAGGTAAAGAAACCTGGGGCTTGTTTACCAATTGTTCTAATTTTTTTAGTAGGCCCTAGAAATGCAAATCGGGTCTGATAGATTTTGTTTGATTGAACGATTGATTGGTCTCGATCATAGCTTGAGCTAATTCTACAATTTTCATGCACATTTTGTCCATTGAATCTCCAAATCTACTCTAGGGTAACCTTTGTCTAGGTTTGCAGTTGTTGGCCCTTCTTGAAGTCGCCCTTGGTAGGCCTTGAACATCATGTCCAAGCCTTTTGGGGTTGAATCTACAAGAACAGACCCTGGTTGCAGTCTATTTATACTGACTAGTGGGGTGGGATGAGGTGGTGTGGATGGAGTTTTGGCATGTGAGGGCATTTGAGATGCAATGTCTTCTATTTTTGTTTTTGCATCTTTTAGGCTTTCTTCTAGTTTGGATATCTTTCTATTCCACTTGGGATTGGCTCTCTCCATGGTATCCTTCCATGTTCTTGTTTTCCTCTTACTAGGCTCTCCTCATTCACTTGACTCCAATTGTTCACCTGGTTTATCTTGTTTTAATGCTCGTAGTGATAGGAATAAGCCTCACTATGCTCTGGTGACTCTATGTAATAAGCTTGTGGACTATCTTCATGGGAGTAGTCTAAACTATGAGCATGAGAGTCATTATCTGAGACCAACGAGGTTAGTTGCACCAAAGGTCTAGTGGGGTTTTCCTCTACCTTTGTATACTAAACTGGAATCACATTGGGAGGAGCTAGTGGTTGGTTTCCTAGGACTGGTTGTGGCCTATATGGTGCCTGATATTGCTATTGTGGCCTATAATATGGCTGTTGGTATTGATTTTGATACCTAGCTTGGTGGTAAGGTTGCTGATAATTTTGTCTCATAGCCTATCTATTGTATGGAAAAGCTTGAGCCATGTGGTTCATGTATCTCCTCTCAATTGTGCAATATGGAGCATTCAAATTTCCTTGGGATTGAGCCATCATCGGGAAAACATTAGCCATGTGGTCTCCTCTACAATTCTAACATCACTTCAACGAGGTGACCCTTGGTGGTTGTCTATTTTGAACTCCTAGCTTTTGGGAAACTTGCTCAGCTATCTCACCTATCTCAGTGGAGGTTCTTGATGTATGACTAGTAGAACTGTCAGAGTCCTTATAGAGTTTGGACAATTCTAGCTCCTCACCCAAGTTGTATTCTATGTCAATGCACATCCGCACACACTCTTTTATGGATCTAGGCTCTTTCAAGTACACATATGATCTTAACTTGGTGCTCAATAAGCCATCTAAAAACAATTCCACTTGTATGGCTGGTATGGTAACTGTAGAATAGGGCATCTTTCTAAGTATTGTCTGAACTGTCTTCTAGCAAGTCACAGTGTTTCTTGGTGTGTCTGCTTGAAGTTGTGGATCAAGGGTGATGTGTTATGCCTGATAACACTTTTGGAAAATCCTACAATGAATGCTTCTAGCAGTTGGCATAAATCTTGGTAGTTGCGACTATTTAGGGGTTGAAACCAAGCTAAGGCACTACCCTTAATAGTCAAACCAAATGCCTTGAACTGAGTGAACAAGTCCTCAACCTGTTCAGCTCTTAACACTTGTTTGAACTCGGCCGAGAAAAATTTGAGAAGATGAAGATGGGAGAAGATGGTGATGGTGATTATGATGATGATGATGGTGATGGAGAAAAAATCAGAAACGGAACATAAAATGATGATTTTTTTACCTTCCAATGTCACTACTCTACATCTTACCATCACATGCTCATCCTCCAAGCTCTCTCCGTGGCAACGGTGCCAAATATGGTGTCACTCTAGCACAATGGCAAGTACCAACATGAGGAGATCCACCTCATAAATGTCAATCCGTGGAGACATGAGGACTAGTATGAAGACCGTGAGAAAGTGAACGCACAAGTGCATGAGTGAAAGCACACAAACATGCACACACATACACACACACGTGCACAAGGTAAGATCAAAGAGTGGAACAATGGAAGGACTTTGATTACAAAAGAAATCTATTACAAGACCTCAAATCTCTAACAAGCCAACCCCAAAAATGAGCTCTCTAGTGCTTTTTATAGTTTTTTGAGTGGTTTTGGCCCTATCCAAACCTAGTGTCCAGCCTAGTTAAAAACTAGGTTCCAGGGCTTATTTGGGGGCTAAAACAAAGTCTACAAATTATGAAAACTGTTAGGATGGTACTTCTAATACTCCTCAAGCTCGAGGACTCCTCAACTTGAAAAAAATGGAGTTGCAAAATGAAATGGCATTTACAATTGTTTTAAGTTGATAAAAATCACTATTTTTATAGGAATTTCTTCAAAACATTTGACATGTACTTCTTGGAACTCCCTACTTGCTCTCTCTTCTTCTGTGTCCACTTCTTTGATGTGCTTCCATGCCTTATGCTCTACCTTGAGTGTCAATAGAGGCATCTCTAGAATAGTCCCTATATGCATCATAATAGTTATCGAGAGCCAAAAGAAATAATAAATATATATACATTTTCCTTGGCCTATGTAGGCATGTGCAAGTATAGACATGCCAATGTATGCACAATTCTATATAGAATGAGCTTGCATAGCCCAAAAAAATAATTAGCATCTCATGCATGTGCAAGGTACTATATGTCTATTTTTGCATACACATGTACAACATGAACTAACATAAAGGTATACATAAACATCATATTCATGAAATTTACATACACATTGACATGAACTTGCACATAAAAAACAAATTTGATTTTTCCTTGATAATATATATCGATACCTTTCTTGAGTGGTTGCCAATTAAAGTGACAAAGTAACTAGCTCCTCCCAATGAAGCCTCTCTCTTATGCCCCCACCCATCTAATGTATAATCTCCAAGAGCTTAGAGGATCTATATTCACTCTTTAGAAATGGCTTCCTTTCTTGCCTGCCTAGTTGACAAGCATCACAAAATGCATGTAGACCTTGGCCTTCAAGATTCGGTAGTCCCTATACTAAACCTACTTTGCACATGCTTTTTAACTTGGGAATATTGATATGTCCTATCCTCTTGCGTGAAAGATCAATCTCTGCAATCCTTTTGTTACCAATCATTACATAACATACATTCTTGTGTGTAGGGGCAACATCTAGTGTGAACAATCTGCCTTCTTTCCTCACCTTGGTATTGACCTTGCCTCTTTGCTTCACCATCCACCCTTTTGCCTCAAATATAACTTGCATAACTCTCTCTACCATTTGTCCTATAGAGATAAGAATCTTGGAAATAGATGGAACATGGAGCACATGTTTAAGAGTCTTGAAAGATTTACCTCCACCTAGCTTCATATCTGCCACATGTATAATGATGCTGACTGTTATCTTCTATCTCCACACAACCTTTTGAGCTTTGGACCTACATATGAACAAAAGATTTCTCCATACAGCGGATGTGATTAGAGCATCTAGAGTCTATGTACCACTTTGTGTCCTTGGGATCACTCGTGTAGTCATGTCTCATGGCTAGGAGGGGTCTCCTTCTCATCATCCTTCTTAGAGTTGTTAGCATATTTCCCTTTCTCCTTCCTTTTCTTACCTTTTTCATCCTTGAACCAGCAATTTGAAGAAATACGATTCTCCTTAGCACATACAAAAAAGGTTTACCTTGATGAGGTTTGTTATTCCCTTTGCCATTCTTGCCCTTCCTTGAAGATGATGCCTTTCTATCTCCTTCGGAATCTGAATATTCTTCCTTGGATTGCTTCCACTTGCTTTTTCCTCCTTTTCCCTGCTTGCTACTCTTGCCTTTTCCTTTACTAGCAAATAGGACCTATGAGCGACCATCCTTCTTCAATGTGTCTCCTATGGCAACCTCTTCTGTCACTAGGTGTGGGATCAACTCCTCAAGAGTTGCTAGAGGATTTCTATACAAGATGGTAGTAATGAGGGGTTTCCACTTGTCTTTCCCTCTTGGACCATTAACAATAATCTGTAGAAGGTCTTCCTTATCTAATTTGCAGCCAATGGATGCCAAGTGCTCCCTCAACTCCTTCATCTTCAAGGTGTAGTCAACAATAGATTGACCACTCCCCTTCTTCAAGGAATGTGTTCATTCTTAAGCTTGCTTCTTGTGGAAGTGACATATATTTTCTCTAAGGCCTCCCAAACATCTCTAGCTTGATCAAACTTTGATATATGACCAATCATAGTGTTATAGATTACCTTTGATATGTAGAAGATAGCTCTCCTATTCTTTTCTTCCCAATCCTTGAACATCTTCAATTCTTGATTGGTGACCTTTGGATCTTTGGGATCCACATTGGGCTTATCTTCATCTTCACACACAGTAGGCCATAAACCTTTGCTCATGAGGTGGTTCATGAATCTGAACCTCCATGGTTGATAGTTGTCTTTGTCAAGCAACTAGACTTTTTGACCTAGATTTTCCATAATGAATGTGAAATTAGGTTTACACAAAAATGTACCTCTTAGCCTTGATGTACAAGATTTTGTGTCCTTCTCCTATATTCTTCAAAGGATGTTTCTTGCTCTGATTCCAATTGATGGACATTAATCCATCAGATTTGCATACTAGAAGTGAAATGAACCCAATACCTAGGTCCCTTCATAGACCTTTTCTGCTACCCTATAGCAAAACTCTCATGCATCTGCCTTACACTAATCCAAATCACATAATCTTTTAGCCACACTTGATATGATTCATAAGATTTCCAAAAAGCTATAAAACAACTCAA
The DNA here is from genome assembly GCA_020310875.1 of Ceratopteris richardii. Taxonomy (NCBI): domain Eukaryota; kingdom Viridiplantae; phylum Streptophyta; class Polypodiopsida; order Polypodiales; family Pteridaceae; genus Ceratopteris; species Ceratopteris richardii. The sequence goes on along the minus strand of CM035418.1, from coordinate 122,856,998 downwards.
ATGGACCTGTTTAGGTTAGTTAACAACTTTGTACAAAAGAGACCATGTAGAGATGTAGGATATGCACAAATGCAATCATTCCCACTAACCCAAAAGTCTCCCACCTCCCAACAAATTGAAGATATCATGAAACATGTAGATAATGCTCCTTGCTTGAGCATCCTTCTTCATCCAAGTCTTCAAATCTGAGAGTTCATCCCTAGATGGAACACTAAGATCTCTGAATTATGGTTTTTATTCTTCACCTATGATGTAACCTATCAGGTCTTTGCTCATAAGATGAGCTTCCATCCTCATTGACCAAGCTGGATAGTTTTCTCTATCCTATTTCTCTATCTCAAGAGAATCTCCCATCCTTTCTTCACCTGTGTATTAATTTCTTCATGCTTTATGAGGAATAAGTGTACCTTTACTTTGAATGAAGTTCCTTTTGATGTTGTTGATAGCTTCAGGCCTCCTTCTCAAGCTTTCACCTTTTGAACCTTCAATTCTTGATTTCTATATGACTGCAGCAGTCGGGGTCCTCCTTTCTTCTATTTTGATGATTCTTGCTCTGATACCACTGATGGAGAGTGTTAGTCGCCAAAAGAACAAGTTATACTTGATGTTAGAGCACCTCTTGATAACGCAAAACCTTTACCAATTTGGAAGTCCAATATCAGATTATCAAAATGTTGAACTAACCGTGAAGAGAGTCATTTCTCACAAAGTCTGTTGGACATAACTCACTCATTCACTGATCAAATGTGTAACGTGTTTAATAAAACTTTGTACAAGGTGTTGTCTATAGATTGCCCACCTTCTCCAAGTTAAATCATCTCAAAAGATTCAATAGATCTTGAGAAATGATCTAAAGAATTCACCTATGTCTAAAATTATACTTCTCTACAGTGGACTTTGACACCTGTAACTTTTAATGCATAGTTCTCTCAAATTACAAGCCATTTATTCAAATGCTTTTAGCCATAGGTAACTTACCTTCCAACTTAAAGAATGAGTTCTTGCTTGCTCAAAACGTTACACTGTGGAAGGAGAACTGACCAAAACATTAGCATCAAATTTTGCACCTGTTGCAACTTCCCTTCTTCACATTTACACATGTAAATGTTCCTACTCTCAATTCTCTCAGCCTGATCACAATTAGGATCTGAAAACTTGTACAGAGGTCAACCAACTATGGACTTGGAATTGTACGAAATTCACAAAAGATTAAACACAAAAGGAGTACTCAGCAAAAGATCGGGTGCAATTTTTCTTCTTCTCTGAAAAATTTTACATCTGAATGATGAGAGAGATCTTCTACACTTGTCAAGTGTCTAATGACTCTTACAACTTCTAATTCATCACATCTCATCCTCTCTCATACTTGCCCTAACTTTTTACTTGTATATATAGATATATATGTACAAGCTCATGACCATTACAAAAGGTATATGTGAGCTAACTACAAGTTTAATGTACATATGTATACAAGTCTTTATTTTTCTGAATGTGCACTATCTTCAAGCTTCATAGGTTAATCTTTTCTTCAATCTTTGACTTCAATCCTTCATCCAAAACATCAATTGATGGTTTTCATTCACCAACAATAATGATGGCAAGGTGCATAAAAATAGGATTGCTTTCATGTCATTATCCATTTCCATTTTCTAAACATGTAACCAAGAGAATATAGCATCACCATAATTTAGATGAGAAACAATACTATGTACATCCTTCATGCAAAGGTCATATAACTTTCTCATCAAGTACACTCTATTTGATGTCCTTTCTTTTTTATGTGTACTGCATAACTTCTTCATAATCTCCTACACTTTCAGAGTCCAATACTCTGAAGTAAAAATTATCTGCCAGGTATAATCAAATGGTAGACCTAGCCATTTCATCCAACTCATCCCAATCATCTTCGTCCATGTCAATGGGCTTCTTTGAGATTGTATATATTGGCTTCCATTGCCTCCTTATAATCAACACATCTTTAATCAAATTCTTCCATAGAGAAAAGTTTGTGCCATCAAGTTTTTGGATCTCAAAATGGTATTGGCCCTAAAAGTTATAGCTCCTCTTGGGAACACTAGCACTAGATCATGATCCACTAGACATCCCTGAGATCTCTGATGCCATGATGATAGAGAACTAACTAGAATGATAAAAGAGCTAGAAGATTCCAAAAACCACTAAGGATAAAAAGAGATGTCCAAGCATCATATTCTAGGGAAACTCCAATAGAGTCTCCCTAGAAAAATGGATTAATGATTCATGAACACTAACAGGAAACCAAAAGGATTATGTGAGAATAAGTGTGCTTACACGAATAATTCTTTCAAGGAGTAAATTCACCACTATATAGTTGACAAAACCAAAAAACCTTGAAACATTTTTCAGTATCCTCTACAAAATGAGCATATAGCTAGTTTCAAAATCTCATGAAACTCCAAGTACTCACATGTAAACCTGCTGAGTCGGTGAATCCACTGCATATAATCAATTAAACCAAAGGAAGCAAACTATGCTTATCAAGCACCTATGAACAACTAGCATACAACTCTTATGGCAAGGTGTGTTAAGTATTCCACCTACATCCTTGAAGAGACCATAACATTTGGGTGTCTCTCAATTAAGAGAACATCCCCATGACCCTCTTTACTGATGTCAAAGGCTTGATGCAAAAATGTAATAGCTATATCAATGCCCACATGGATGTACATAATGGTGGAATTTAATCCCTAAGATTTGCACAGTAGAAGTGAAATGAACCCAATACATAGATCCCCTCATACACCTTTTCTACTACCCTATAGCAAAACTCTGATTCACCTACTCAAACTAATCCAAATCATGTAATCTTTTGTTGAAGTTAGATGTCTATGGAAGCACCTGAACAACACAAGGAAGAAGAAGAAGCTTGGAGCACAACACACAATACTGAATGTATTACCACTAGAATGTACAACGATAATCCGCCCATTAGGGCTATAGGCGTATATACAAGCTAGGGGAAAAACCTCCTAAAGAGGGAAAAAAGTGCCTTGACGGTCCTAGTGTGTTCACACATATCATTACCTAAATATATCAACAAATCCCCCCTGCGAGTGATGCGGTGAACGAGGAGCTCGCACTCATGTATAAGGAAGTGCCAAGCTATGTGGAATCAATCCACAAAAGGAAGTAAGCCCAAAGCTTGCAGAAAGCTTCAAACTTCTCCCTAGGCAGAGCCTTCGTGAAAATGTCTGCAATGCTCTCTTGTGTGGGCACATATGCCAAGCTGATCTCTCCAAGAAAGAACCTCTCCATGATATAATGATAATGCACCTCAATGTGCTTAGTGTGAGCATGGAGCACAGGGTTCCTCAGAACTCCTAATGCACTCTGATTGTCAGTGAAGATGGTGGTGGTAGAAGATTAACCAACACCCAAATAAGCCATAAGACGTCTGAGCCACACACACTCAATAGTCATTGTGAAAGCTGCCCTATACTGAGCCTCACAACTGGAAGTGGCCACAGTAGGCTGCTTCTTCTTCGGCCAAGATATGAATGCTACCAAGCATGAAGCAAAAACCACTAGTGGACACATGAGTGTCATAGAAACCAACCAAATTAGAGTTAGAAAAAGCATGTAAATCTGGCGGTAGTGATACCCACTTGGGATAAAACAAGCCAAGTAGTTGGGTACCACTCAAGTAGTGAAAGATGCGCTTAATTGCCTGCCAATGCTTGAATCGTGGGCAATGCATAAACCTGCTAATATGTGAGACATCAAACTGAATATCTAGCCAAGTAATGCATAATTAAATCAAGCTTCCAACAGCCTGTTGATAGAGAACAACATCAAATGCATCTTGAGCATCATGAAGAATCAATCATAAACATATCTCCATAGGAGAGGCAATAGGTTTACAATCTTCAGGGCCAAAACACTACAAGAATGTGTCAATATATTTTGTTTGACACAAATCCATTCCACCATCAATATGCATAACCTGAATGCCCAAATAATGATGCAAATGCTTCAAATTAGACATCTCAAATGAGGCATGAAAATCAGCCTTAAAATCAGCAACATGCTTCTCATAAGGACCAGTGAGCAACATGTCATCAACATACACAACAATGATTAGAAGTACATCATTAGCATGCTTAACATATAAGGTGCTTTCAATTGGACTATTCTCAAAACCATGTGCACTCAGATAGGCATGTATCTTTTCATACCAAGCATGTGGTGCTTGCTTTAAACCATATAATTCCTTCTTCAACCTACACACCTACTTTTCATGCCCTTTCTACACAAAGCCACGAGGCTAAAAAACATACACTTCTTCATGCAAGTCACCATTCAAAAATGAAGTTTTAATGTCCATCTAATGTACGTTCAGACCATGATGAGCTCCAAGTGCACAGATGCTATGAACAATAGTCATTCGGCCTATAGGTGCAAAGGTCTCATCAAAATCAATGCCTCTTTCCTACAAATAACCCTTTGTAACAAGCCTAGCCTTATACATGTCAACGGTTCCATTAGGTTTACACTTCAGCTTGTATACCCACTTAGCACTAGTGGCCTTTTTGCGAGGAGGCAAGTCACATAAAGACCAAGTGCCATTTTTTTATGATAGCATCATATTCAGATTGCATTGCAGCCATCCAATGTTCAGAATTTTATGCTTCATCAAACAAAACAGGCTCAGTCTCATCATAGAGACTAGAGGCAGCCATAGCATAGCAATCTAATGCAAAAGAGGCACTACAAGAGCTTGATCGAGTACGATATGACAAAGGTGCATCTAATTTGTTGTCACGTAATATCTGCACCAGCCAAAGGCATAGTTTTTGCATCCTGAATATCAACTCTCTCACCAACAAGTGCATCATGTAAATCTACATCAGAAATGGAATGATGTGCATCATCACATGAAACCTGCAAAGGCTGAGAAGTTGCCTCATTAGGACCAGCACTAGACTTTCCACTTGTAAAAAGAGGCATCAAAGTATCATACATGTCTTTGGAGCTAACAAATGTCTCTTTCATACAAAAAAGCAAAGGCTGAATAGCATCTTCCACAAAAACAACATCATAACTAAACAAAATGCATTTAATGTGTGGATGATATAGATGATAGCCTTTGCTTTCAGAACTATACCCAACAAAAATACATTTTACTGCTTTATCATCCAATTTCCTGCAATGGTGTTCAAGTGTTAATGCATATGCTAGACCCAAAACACGTAGATGAGCAACATGGCTTGGGACTATGCCAAGACTCATATGGAGTGAGATATTGTAGTGCTTTCATGGGACACCTGTTAAGTACATATGCTACACACATAATAGCCTCAAGTGACAGACTATGTGATAAAGCTTGACTCTTGACCATACACCTCGCCATCTCCATGAGTGATATGTTCTTATGTTCACCAACTAAATTCCGTTGAGGTGTATCCAACACTATACACTGATGTTTCATCCCACATTCACCTAGAAATGCATCAAAGTCAGAAGACATATCAGAATGGAGGGTGCCCATTTCACATGTCGATAGATTTTCAACCAAAACCAAAAACTGTTTCAAGCACATAAACACTTCGGACTTTGCTTTGAGTGGATATACCCATGCATGCCTCGAAAAATCATCAATGAAAGTCACAAAGTAAAGATAGTTCCCAAAAGAAGGTGTTTGCATAGGACCACAAACATCTATGTGAATGAGCTGCAATCTTTTAGTAGCTCGAACTGAACCATCTTTTGGAAAGAAGGAATGCTACATTTTGCGCAAAATATAGCCTTCACAGACATGTTTTCCAGTTGCCTCAAGTCTGGTCAAAGAGGACACCATTTTAATTTCTAAAGCATAGCAAACTAGCAAGATTTAGATGACCAAAGCATGCATGCCAAAGCTTTGCATTTGACATAGCTTGAGAATCATGTAATGCACATGCTGAATCATTCATAGATTTTTCATAGTGTGTGAGCTTATATAGCCCAGGACATAAAATGCCAGAAGCAATAATCATGTCGCGATTTGACAGATCATGAACTGTACATCTGTCATCAACAAATTTCACAACCAAGCCAACTGTGGCTAAATAAAAAACTCATAATAGATTTTTCTTGATCCCTTGGCACAAATAAAGCATCTGATAATGTAAAAGAACTACCATTAGCAGTGGTCAAAATGATCTTACCAACTCCTATGACTAGATAGGAAGTGTTTTTGGCGCATGTGACAGTATTCCCTGTAGGGGCAGGCTTAAGTGAAGTGAAGAAACTATGATGCGAGGTAATATGTTTGGTTGCCCCACCATCAAAGTACCAAACATCAGAGTCTTTTGCAGACATGCACTATTCAGGAGAAAATGGGTCAAAACTGCAAACAGTAGTAAACACCCATTCTTCATTCTGCACAAGATTAACAGACTCGATTTTTGGTGTAGATTTCTTTGCAACAATCATTCCAACCTCTTTTTCTTTGCCTCTTTGTAGCGAGTTTTGGAAAATTCTTTATGACATGATCATTTCCTTTACAGTACTTACAAAAGAATTTCTGTTTTTTTATTTCTTCTCATCTTTGTCTTCCTTCTTTGAATGTGTAGCATTTGCAAATTTCTGATACTAGTAGATGAGCTCCATTTACCTTTGCCCTTCTAACTAGCCAGGAAAGCTTGATCTGCAATATGCATAATGGACCTGTTCTGCCTAGACTAATCTTCTTGCAAGAGAACAAAGACTAACTCCTCAAATGACAAGGCATTTGGATTGTCTTTCATGATCAAATGAAGAATAGAAGCAAAACTCTAATATGAGTAAGGAAGACCATTCAAGATGGTCTGCACAAGTTAGCTATCTGGTATAACTTCGTCAATAGAAATTAAGTGTACCTTCAAGTCTTTGATCTTTGTTACAAAATTGTCCATAGAATCACCTTCATTCACATGCTCACTTTCCAATTATTTTTCGAGGTAAGAAACACGATCCTCATCCCTAACCTGGTATAATGTGGTAAGTGTATCCCAAGTATCCTTAGATGTTCTATAATAGTGAATGTGAGGAATAATAGCAAGTTTGACAGACAAGCCTATCAATGCATGTGCGTGAGCATCTTTTCCATCCCAATGAATTTGTTGTACAGTAGGTGCAACAAAAATCATAGCATGAATAGGAATATGAAGAATATCAGCATCTTCAATGCCATCTGCATCAGCTTCAATACTTGTATTTGCAGGTGTAATAGGATGTTTTTCCAAACCTTGCACAATGTTCCATAGTCCTTTTGCAACCAATACATGTCGCATCATATGAGCCCACAATGGGTAAATGGTACCATCCAACTTATCCTCAATAGCCAACATACTAAATACATCACTGCTTTTAGCCATGGCCATTGACTAAAATACCATGATACAGAAAAATGACTATATCTGGAAAAGTTGAACATAGCTACCAACCTATAGCAGACTTCAAGATGCTTATATTGGTGAACCAAAACCTGTATATATCTTTGCGCAAAAAGACAAAATAGCCTACACAAGCATTGTGATAGTGCATTCGGAGCCTATGATTCATGCAATTTTGAGACTCTGATCAGAGGGGTGTCCATGATGCCCTAGATGAAGCGACAGCCTGCTCTGATACTAATTGTTGGAGTGAGATATATGTGGAAGCATGCAAACAGCATAAGGAAGAGGAAGAAGCTTGGAGCACAACATACAATACTAAATCTATTACCACTAGAATGTACAAAGATAAGTAACCCATTAGGGCTATAGGCATATATACAAGCTAGGGGGAAAAAACCTCCTAAAGAGGGAAAAAAGTGCCTCACTGGTCCTATTGTGTTCACACACATCACTACCTAAATATATCAAAGACTTTTAGCCACACCTAAAATGGTTTGTAAGATTTCCAACAAGCTATAAAACACCTCAAATGGATCTATTTAGGTCAATCAACAACTCTGTACGAAATAGACTATACAAAGATGTAGGATATGCAAAAATTAGGGTTATAGAGATACACTAATTTCTTTGCGCATAAAAATGATTTCAAGAATCCCTCTTAAGAAGATTAAGATGCATACATAAGTTACAAAATTCACTTTAAATCTCTTGAATTGGATATGTATAAAGAGTTATAACTATTATAAACAGCTTATATCTATACCTACAAGAGACTAGAGGGGGCATGGGATTGATAACTCCTCCTTACTCCTCCTATGTGCATGTAACACTCTCCTCTCCATTTTTCCTAGCTTGGACTACTACATTTCAGCTCCTTAAGCCTTGGATGACTCTCTCCTTTCTTGGAGACCTTTTAATCTCCAAATGTTCAATTATCTTGACTTAAGAACTTCTCTATATCAAGAATAAATCAAACTTTACACAAAGTTCAAATTATATTTCACATATATTAAGAAATACTTCTCTATACAATCTCTTCATATTGCTTTGATTCTAATCATTCAAATGATACTCACATATCCATGCTACCTTTGCGCAACTATATTGATTATTAGTTCTTCAAAAGAACTACTAGATTTCTAATTTGATCACTTAGATCATACCTGTGTTAGAAACTGTCTTCCAGAAATGACGACTTCGACATGGTCAACTTCTTAAGTTGATTTCTCATAGCAAAGATCCCATTTTGCTAAATGCTTTTAGCCATAGCTTCCTTATCTTCTAACTTAGATTTTGAGTGCTGACTTATCAAAAACTTTACACTGTGCATTGAGATCTAAGCAAAACATTGACACGAAAAAGTGTGCGATTCTGAGAAATCTTTTTTCATACTTTACATACAAATGTTCCTATTGATCATACTCACATCATGAAAGGAATTAGATCATGAAAATTTGAACATAGCTTCATTAACTTCCAAGTTAGATGTGTACAAAAAGATTTTTGATCCACATGATCAGACTGGGAGAAATCAGAGAAAGACTCAACGCTACCTCATGAAGATGACTCTCTACACATCTACCTTAATGACACTTAGCTTCTCATGACTCTCTCATGTATTTCTTTACATCATTGAATTATATACATATGATTCTAGACTTATCCTACGTCTATTACATTACTCCTTATCATCCTAAGGATTATCTATACTCAAATTTCAAGAATTTCCAACTATAATGTACATATGTATACAAGCTTCACTTCTGAGATTTCTTCACTTCCTCAAATGAATTCTTGAACTTCAATCTGATCATAGACTTGCTTCAAGCTCTTTGTAATCACCAATTTGTGATTTTTTTTGTTCCAACAGCTCCCCCTCAATCACTAATTGTGATTATTCCATTCTTCTTTACTCCTGCCATCTCTTTGAATCTCTGTAGCTTAGGTCCATCCAAGCTTTTTGTTAACATATCTGCAACTTGTTCTTTTGTTGGAGTATACAACACTTCAATCTCTTTATCAAGTACCTTTTCCCTCAAGAAATGATACTGAATCTCTATATGCTTAGTCCTAGCATGAAAAACAGGGTTAGCTGCCAAATACAATGAACTCATATTATCTCCAAAAATAATTGGAGTACTCTGATCAGTTCCAAAATTCTTCAACAAGGTCTTTAACCATATTACTTCTTTTGCAACCTCTACCATTCCTTTATACTCAGCTTATGTAGATGACAAAGCAACAGTATGTTGCTTGTTTGAGCACCAAGAAACTAATTTATCTCCAATATAACAGAGATACCCATGAGTAGACCTTCTATCATCTGAATCACTTGCCCAATCTGCATCACTAAACACTTTGATTCTTGTATCATAAGTAAATCCATAATACAGACCTTCACTCAGGGTTCCTTTGATATATCTGAGTACCCTTTGAGCTACAATCCAATGAGTCTTGTTTGGACAATGCATAAATTGTGATAACACACCTACTGCATATGATAGATCTGGCCTTGTCAAGGTAGCATAGATTAAACTACCTACCAAACTCTGATATTTCTTCATGTCATTAAACTCTTCACCTCCATGCCTGCTCAACTTATGATTTACCTCCAATGGTGTGATTGAAGACTTGCAATCCTCCATGTTGAATTTGACTAGAAGATTCTTCAAGTATCTCTCTTGTGTAAAATATACTCCATGTTGAGTATATACTCCTAAGAAATAAGATAAGTTTCCCAAATCACGTATCTTAAACTCCTTCTCTATTTGTTTCTTAAGCTCATTGATTCCTTGAGCATCTGTACCTAAGACAATAATATCATCAACAAAAAATACACATGTAAATGTATCCATTTTCACTTGCCTTCACTAGCAAGCTACTATCTGCCTTTGATGCTTGAAATCCACATTCATTCAAGAACTTAACAAGCCTCTAATTCCATGCTCTTGGAGCTTGCTTCAGGCCATACAAAGCTCTCTTGAGCTTACACACATAATCTGATCCAATTGAATCCATGAAGCCTTCTGGTTGCTCCATGTACACTTCATCTCCAATATACCCATTCAGGAATGCATTCTTCACATCTAATTGTAATAACTTCCATCCTTTACAAGCAGCAATAGCAATCAATGATCTAATTGTAGACATCTTAGCAGAAGGACTAAAGGTTTCATCATGATCTACCCCATAGGTTTGGGCATAACCTTTAACCACAAGTCTAGCCTTGTATCTAGACACTTTACCATCTGCGAACCTTTTTGTTTTATACACCCACTTACATCCAATGACTTTCTGATTCTTTAGTCTTGGCACCAACTCCCATGTTTCATTTTCAAGTAGAGCATCATACTCTTCTTGCATTGCCTTCTCCCAATTCTGTTTACCTTTAGCTTCTTCATATGTGATTGGGTCCTCTTCTGTCTTCACAATGTAAGCATAATCTTTTGTTGTTAAGAAAGATGTATCATAGCTATACCTGATAGGCTCTTTTCTTTCCCTCAAGGATCTTCTCACCTCTGCACTTCTTGAAGTCTCAGCCACATTTGATTCTAGATCAAATCTTGGCCCATCTTCAACATTATCCTGCAATTTACCTTTATAATCAACATCATCAATATCTTCTTCATACACACTTACTTTTGTTGTTCCTTTCCTTTGTATTTCTTTAACATCTGCATACTCATTTGTTAACCCTGCATACCATGTACTTTCCTCATCAAATGTAACATCTTTGGTAACAAGAAATTGTTTTGTAGATGGAATCCACAATCTGTAACCCATCTATCTATCACCATACCCAATAAACACATACTTCTCTGCTTTGGGTTCTAGCTTATGTCTCAATTGTGAAGGAACATAAGCATATGCTAAAAATCCAAATACCTTACAATGATCAAGAGTAGGTTTCTTACCCCACCATGCTTTATAAGGAGTTCTTCCCTCCAATGCTTTACAAGGTAACCTATTCACAAGGTATGTTGCAGTGTTGATAGCTTCTGCCCATAAGTAATTTGGACAATTCTTTTCCTTCATCATTGCTCTTGGAAATTCTACAAGAGTTCTATTTCTTCTTTCTGCAACTCCATTTTGTTGAGGAGAGTACATGCAAGTTACTTCTCTTTTTATACCTGCATTCCACAAATAATCATCAAACTCTTTAGAGAAATACTCTCCCCCTCCAACTGATCTCAATCTCTTGAGTTTTTGTCCTGTAATCCTTTCTGCATAACCATGATAATGCTTGAATGTCTTGAACACTTCTGATTTGTCCTTGATTACATAGAAAGTAATCCATCTGGTTGCATCATCAAAAAATAACACATAATATCTGGATCCATTTATACTATAATCCCTTGAAGGACCCCACACATTTGTATGAATCAATTCAAGCATATTTGAATACTTATATCCTGATTTATTGTATGAACTTTTGTGTGCTTTACCTAATTGACAAGCTTCACACTTGTAAACCATATGTTTCCCTTCAACTTTTGGCAAACCAAGCACCACATCATTCCATGACATTCCCTTTATGGCTCTCTCATTGAAATGACCTAGCCTTTTATGCCATAGGTCTAACTCAGACATCTTTTGACTTCCATAAGTAAATAAAGCATGTCCCACATTGCCTCAAACTTTGAGAGTAAACAGGCTTCCTTCCTTTTTACCTGCAATGATATTTCTATATCCCTGATTTGGATCTTGCACATAAACACCATCATTTGTAGATCTAACTTCATATCCCTTCTCCACAATTTGCCCTACACTTATCAAGTTTTTAGGAATAGTAGGAACATAAAGTACCTTGCTCAAGAGTGTACTTCCATTCTTTGTCTTCACTGATCCAATGCTTTCCACTTTATGCTTAGTGTTGTCACCTACTTGAATTGTATGTCCATTCACCTTTGCTTCCATATCAGTCATCAATGATATATTTCCACTCAAATGATTACTACATCCTGAGTCAATATAAAACACCCTTTGATCTTCTCCTACTGCTTCATGAGTTGCATTCAAGATGAGAGTCATGTCATCCTTCTGATCTGATGCATAATTATAATAACTCTTGTTGTAGGACTAAGATTGAAAACTTCTTCCACCTCCTCTAGCATATGATGTCCTACCACCTCTTCCTCTGAAGTTGCCTCTTTGGTTTCTTCCTCCTCTACCTCTTTGATTAAAACTCTGATTATTTCTTTCACAATTTTGATTGTTATACCAACAATCATTTGCCAAATGATTGGTTCTGCCACAAATCCAACAAGCTTTAGTATTATCTTTGTTCTTACCTCCTCTTCCTTTACCTCTGAAGTTCATCTTTCCTTTTGTAAAGTTAGCTTGACTTGAAGGTCCTTCATCATCAGTTAACTCCTTCCCTTTGCCATTCTTTTTCTTGTCCTTGGAGTACATAGCTTGACTTGCACTCTTATCATTATCTCCCTTAATGTCCTGCTCAAAAGTTAGCATGTGTCCTAGCAATTGATTAAGATCAGGAGTAAAGTGATCTAATGACAATTCTATGGACAATATGAAAGGCTTCCATTTCTCATCTCCTCTCAGACCTGTAAGTATTTTCCTTACCAACTTATCCTCTTCAATTTCTTCACCTACTACTCCCAAGCTATCTGCAATATCCTTCATCCTTGCCACATAATCAGAAATTGATTGTGAGCTCTTCTTCTTGAAGGTTGTAAACTATACCCATAATGAAGACTTCCTTGACTTGGTTGTATTTTGGAAATGCTCTTCCAAAGCATTCCACACATCTGTTGCACTTTCTAATCCTCTGATGTGAGGTAGAAGATAATCATTTACAACCATGTAAATGATGCTCCTAGCTTGAGCATCCTTTCTCATCCAATTCTTCAAACCTGCAAGTTCCTCCCTAGTTGGAACACTAGGATCTTCAAACTCAGGCTTTTCTTCTTCTCCTGTAACGAATGCCATCAAATCTTTGCTCATGAGGTGTGCCTCCATCCTCATGGACCAAGCTGGATAATTCTTGCTATCTAGCTTATCAATCTACAAGCTTTCTCCCATCTCTGATTTTCTTGTGTCTGCAATTACTCATATTTATGGTAATATAATGTACCTTTGATATAAAGCTTTGATCTTTATTGATCCTTCAAACTCGTTCTTTGTTCTTCTTCAAGTTTTCTTCCAATCTTTAGTCTTTGCTTCTTCTATTCACAAAATTTCTAATGCCGGCAACACTCGAGGTTCTCCTTGCTTCTTCTTCAACTGTACTGCACCTTCAGCTCTGATACCACTGTTGGAGACCTTTTAATCTCCAAATGTTTGATTTATCTTGACTTAAGAACTTCTCTATATCAAGAATAAATCAAACTTTACACAAACTTCAAATTATATTTCACATATTAAGCAATACTCCTCTATATGAAGCTTTCTTCATCTTCAAGAGTCTGCTTCAGAAATAGACTTCAATCTCTTCATATTGCTTCGATTTTAATAATTCAAATGATACTCACATATCCATGCTACCTTTGTGCAACACTATTGATTATTAATTCTTCAAAAGAACTAATAGATTTCTAATTTGATCACTTAGATCAAACATGTGTCAGAAACTGTCTTCCAGAAATGACGACTTCCACGTGGTCAACTTCTTAAGTTGATTTCTCACAACACAGATCCCGTTTTGCTAAATGCTTTTAGCCATAGCTTCCTTATTTTCTAACTTAGATTTTGAGTGCTCAGTTATAAAAAACTTTACACTGTGCACTGAGATCTAAGCAAAACATTGACACGAAAAAGTGCGCGACTCTGAGAAATATTTTTTCATACTTTACATACAAATGTTCCTATTGATCATAATCACAACATGAAAGGAATTAGATCATGAAACTTTGAACATAGCTTCATTAACTTCCAAGTTAGATGTGTACAAAAAGATTTCTGATCCACATGATCAGACTGAGAGAAATCAGAGAAAGACTCGATGCTAACTCGTGAAGATGACTCTCTACACATCTACCTTAATGACACTTAGCTTCTCATGACTCTCTTATGAATTTATTTACATCATTGACTTATATACATATGGTTCTAGACTTATCCTACGTCTATTACATTACTCCTTATCATCCTAAGGATTATCTATACTCAAATTTAAGGAATTTTGAACTGTAATGTACATATGTATACAAGCTTCACTTCTGAGATTTCTTCACTTCCACAAATGACTTCTTGAACTTCAATCTAGTCATAGACTTGCTTCAAGCTCTTTGTAATCACCAATTTGTGATTGTTTTGTTCCAACATTCTTGATCCTCCTTGAGTATATGTCTCTTAGTCTTCAATGAACTACGAGACTTCCATGCATTTGGTATCTCTTCACCTCGTTTTATAGCTTTTGGATGCATCTCCTAAGTTTTCCACCACCTTAGGACTTCCTTGCATGACCTTGCCTAACCTTAAGACTGCCCTAAGTGATTTGAGTCATGATTTTTTACCACATTAAGGTCTTTTGATCCCTTTCTCCACCTAAAGCTTGCATACTTCACACTTTCAACACTCCCCCTCAAGCTTAAGGTGATAGTGTCCATATCAAGCAAGCTCATAGCTTTTGAAAACTTTGTTAACTTGGACACATCCAAGCCATTGATGAAGATATCTACAACTTGGTCTTTTGTACCTACAAAATGAATATTAATGTCCCCACTTGCAACCTTTTCCCTTACATAATGATAATGCACCTCAATGTGTTTTCTCCTTGCATGATACATGGCACTTTTGGCAAGATGTAGGCTTGACATGTTATCTCCATATATTGGAATTGGCCCAACTTGTATATCAGATGTTTGAAGAGCTTCTTAAGCCACATTGCTTCACATGTAGTGAGGGCTAAATCTCCAAATTGAGCCTCTATTGAACTCAATGCAATTGCGGGCTGCTTTTTGCTCATCCATGAAATTTCTTTTGTACGTAGCATAAAAACATATCCAAAAGTTGACCTTCTATCATCAACATGCCTTGCCCAATCTACATCACGCCATTCTCTTACTTGAAGTTATTCATCATACCTGTATAGCGAACCATAATTAATTGTACTCTTCACATACTTTAAAACTCTCTTTGCATGATAGAGATGTGTATCTGTGGCTATATGCATCAACTGAGATAGAACTCCAACTATGTAGCACGTCAGGTCTTGTAAGTGTAGCATAGATCAATGATCCCACAATGCACTTGTATAGTGTAGGGTTGTAGTAAAGTGATAGGTTGGAGATGGTTGAACCACAACCTTGACAGATAGGAGATGGTTGAATTACACCCTAAGAGAGAGGATTAGGAAGTAATCCTCAACCATGGCTTTTGGGGCAAGTGGTTAGCCCATCACACTCCTAACTAAGAGGTTGTGAGTTCAATTCCTTACATTGGTATTAGAGCCTAGGAAGTAGGCTTGGGAAAGGTGGATTGACCTAATGGCCTTTAAAAAAGGCGCTTGGGCATCCTCTATATGAAAGGGTACAAAGTAGCGCACGTCACTTTCACAAGTTAGCCTAACAAAGATTGAGGTGTATCTCTCAATCTGTAGGTCAGATTGAGGCATACAATATACCATTGGAAAGCTCTCGGAATGAGATTTCCAAATCTGATGAGATAGATAGAAAGTGTGAATCCCTTGGGAAACCATATGTGGAACTTGATTGAGGGTTCAAGATACCAAACATGGGTGAGAACAAGGTTCAAGAATGAGGTTGAGAACAAGGGCCCAAGACACCAAGGTTGGGAACAAGAAGGTTCAAGACACCAAGGTTGAGAAGAAGGGTTCAAGAGACCAAGGTTGTGAACAAGGTTCAAGAAACTGTGCGAGGTTGAGGACATCAATTCAAGGATACCTAGGGAGTTCAAGGGGCGGATCACCGAGGCTAGAGGGATACAAGAGTAGATCATTGAGGAAAATGATTGAACAAGGGGGGAAGAATGTAATAAAGTGATAGGTTGGAGATGGTTGAACCACAACCTTGATAGATGAGAGATGGTTGAACTACACCCTAAGAGAGAGGATTAGGAAGTAATCCTCAACCATGGCTTTTGGGGCAAGTGGTTAGCCCATCAGACTCCTAACCAAGAGGTTCTCAGTTCAATCATCTCCAACCTATCACTTTATTACATTCTTCCCCCCTTGGTCAATCATTGTCCTGACCCATGGCTTTTGGGGCAAGTGGTTAGCCCATCACACTCCTAACCAAGAGGTTGTGAGTTCAATTCCTTACAAGGGTCTTCTAGCTTCTTACCATCTTCCTTGCTTAACTTGAGATTTAAATTCATAGGTTGAGCTATTGGTTTGCAATCTATCATGCCAAACCTAAACAACACATCTAGAAGATACTTCTTTTGAGAGAGATAGATACCTTCCTTCCCATAGATTACCTCAATGCCAAGAAAGTACTTTAGCACACCTAAATCTAAGATTTTGAATTCCCTTTCAAGCTTCTTTTTGATGGTCATTATCCCTACATCATCATCACCTATCAAAAGAAGATCATCTACATATATGCATATCAAACATATCTTGCCATTTGTCTTCTTCATATACAAGGATGGATCTGCATCACTTGGAGAGAAATCACATCTCTTCAAGAAGTCCAGTACCCTCTAATTCAAAGCCCTTGGGGCTTTTTTAAGGCCATACAAGGCCTTCTTCAACCTGCAAACATAGGTAGGATGTTGTGGATCTACATACCCTTGAGGTTGTTCCATGAATACTCTTCTTGTAAGTCACCATTCAAGAAAGCATTCTTTATCTCCATATGGTAGATAGGCCACCTCCTTGCTCACATTGGGCTATGAGAGCTCTAATGGTAACCTTATTTGCCACAGGGCTAAAAGTCTCCTCATAATCCACCCCTTATATGGTTATTGCAAAAGGAAGCAAAGATGGCTCATTTTATCCTCCATTTGTATCACATAAAGAACCCTTGTTAGCTAGTATTAAACAACATATGGCGTGTATTTGGCATGGCCATTTGGGCCACGTATCCTGTAATGGAAATTAAAATCTTTCTTGTTCTAGCTACTTACCTATGTTATTTTTCTCTGTTTTTTCACTTTGTGAGCATTGTCAATATGGAAAGAAAACTAGGAATGTGATCTAAGAAATGTTGTCTCTTCAATTGAGCCTTTAGATCTCATTCTAACAGATGTGTGCTCCTATTCCCATAAGGTCGTTAGGTGGTTCTCTTTACTTTTTCACTTTCATATATGATCCTACTAGAAACATCTGGGTAGACATATTCCCCATTATAGAATGGTGTGGCTGAAAGGATGAATAGAGCTATTCATGATAGAGTAGTTTCTATGGTGCATCATGTAAACCTTTCACAAGGCTTTTGGGAAAAAGCAGTATTGATTGAAGTTCACGTGATTAACCTTTTATGTAGTTCTACCAAAGGTCTCAAAGTGTGACACGAGTTATGGACAGGGAAGCCACCATATTATGATCATCTTTGAGTTTTTAGGTGTGAAGCATATGTTCATATACCCAAGAATATTAGAAAAAAGTTGGACCATAAGTAAAATAAATGCATTTTTCTTGGGTATGGTTGACAAGTGCGATTTGGATATCACTTATGGGATCCTCAAACATAGTCAATGATTAGAAGAGTGATGTCATTTTCAATGATTCTAAGATGCATAAACAACCAATTAAGGAGGTTGAAGTGAGAAGAGTTGTGTTTGAGGATACTAGTCCTCTAGTTAGCATTCCTTAAAATGCTACACATAGGGATCTTCAAGAGAATGTCAATCAAATGAGTTTACTAAATGTTTTGCAAGTGTCTTGCATCCACTTGATAGATATGATCTACATTTGGATTTTGTTATGCTAACAGATGCTGGTGAGCCTTCTTGCTACAAAGAGGCTATGCAAATAGAGGATCATGTGAAGTGGGAGCATGCCATGAGGAGTGAATTGGGTTCTATTCACAAGAATGTTAATTGGGATTTTGAGGATACTAGTCCTCTAGTTAGCATGCATAAAAATGCTACACATAGGGATCTACAAAAAAATCTCAATCAAATGAGTTTACTAGATGTTTTGCAAGTGTCTTACATCCACCTAATAGATATAATCCACATTTGGATTTTGTTATTCTAACAGATGCTGGTGAGCCTTCTTGCTACAAAGAGGCTATGCAAATAGAGGATCGTGTCAAGTGGGAGCATGTCATGAGGAGTGAATTGGATTAGAATGGTATTCGGGATTTAGTACCTTTGCCAAAGGATAGGAAAGGTTTAACATGTGAATGGGTATATAAGCTGAAATGCACAGCAGATAGTGCTTCTACAAAATACAAAGCACAAATTTTTGCAAAGGGTTTCAAGTGACAACATGACATTGATTTCGAGGTAATCTTCTCTCTAGTAGTCAAGATGGCTACCATGTGCATGTTGCTTGGAAGCATGTTGGCCTTGTTACACTTATGTGTTCCTCGAGTAGCTTTGATGTGAACCTTTTCCCTATACATGGGCACTTTCTACTCTAGTGCTGGCTAGAGGTTTTTTCCCCATGTTACCACATACTTGATACTCTCATATGTGGTGGTACTTTGTACTTAGGGATATTATTCAGCTCCTACTTCAGTTCAGTTCATCGATCAATAGAGAGAGCTATTCCAGCCATCGTCTTCTCCGTGTGTCTTGCTGCGTTTGTGCTCCTTGTGTGTGCTTCTTGTGTGTCTCTTGCACTTCTACACACACCCAACAGTGGTATCAGAGCAAGTTCAGCTTCTTCTCAAGTTTCGGTTTTTCGCGTCGCGGCGCGCGTGCACTTTAACACTGCAAATCGACTTTGGAGCATAGAAATGTGAATTTCAGCAGCCCGGAAACATTTCCACCAGGTGCCCTTGGGTTTTACCCCCATTTCAAAGCCATTCGTGCAGTCAGAATCGCCATCAGAGTGACGGTTTGTGAGCTGAAATTTCAGCACTCATTTCAGTTTTCGTCGAAGTGAAGATTTTATCACATTCTTGTTCCTTAGTGAAATGGCGGGCAGCAATGACTTGTTTGGCATGCTTCAAGCTGAAGATAAGCTTGATGGGACCAACTATCTGATGTGGTCTTACATGATGAAGCACGTTCTTGTTGCAAAACAACTTTGGAACATAGTGGCAGATGTAGATCGAAGACCGGCAGGTGCTTCTACTTCACAGTCTACTGTCATAGATGGAGCTTCTTCTTCGAGTACAGTGGTTTCTCCTTCTCCACCTACACAGGAGCAGCTTAGATGGGATGGAAAAGATGCTCAAGCTCATGCTTTGATTGCGCTTTCAGTGAAGCGTCATATAGTTCCACACATTCGGTCATGTTCTACATCACGACAGACATGGGACACTCTTGCTTCTTTGTATGCAGTGCGTAATGAAGCACGTGTTGCATACTTGAGGAAGCAACTTGAGGATGTATGTATGGCTGAAAATGAGTCAGTGGATGTGTATGTGACACACATCAAGGACTTGAAAGAGCAATTGGCAAACATAGATGAGATCATTCTGGATGCATCACTCATTTCTACATTGTTGAAAGGATTACCGGAATCTTTTCAAAGCTTTGCTACTACACTTCGTTTGGTTGCAAAAGGAAATCCTAATATGTATGCATTTGATGAGGTTGTGTCTCTTCTTTTGCAAGAAGAGCAATCTAGAGTGAATATGAGTGGTTTGATTGAAGGAACGCAAGCACTTGCTATCTCACAAAAGGGGAAAAGCAAGTATGGTTCAGCTTTTGGTTCATCAAAACCAAAGCCTCAAGCTTCCTCTTCCACTCATTCCTCTAATGATGGTGATTTGCAAAAGAAGAAGAGATGCAAATATTGTCGGAAGGCTGGTCATACTATTGATGAGTGTAGAAAGCTTGCTAAACGCAATGAAAAGAAGAAGGAATCGGGCATGTCTATTGCTGAAAATTCAACAAATGCAAAGAATGATGAAGCTAACATGGCTCAAGATTTTTGGGCATGTGTTGTTACATGTCATTATGATGCTTCTTTACATTCTAAATGTATGGTTGTGAGTGAAGCTGATTCGGATTGGTTCTTTGATAGTGGTGCTTCAAAGCACATAACATCATGCAAAAGATTTTTTGCCTCTTTGAAAGATGCACCTAAAGGAGGACATGTGGTGTGTGCAAACAATGCCTCTTATCCTATCATTGGAGTAGGAGAAATTGAGCTTACGGCTGCAAATGGAGGTGTGATTCTCTTGAAAAATGCATTGTATGTGCCCGGTATCAAGAAGAACTTAATTTCAATTCCGTTGATTTCCAAAGCTGGACCATGTACACTTTGTTGATGATAAGTGTATGGTTCATGATTTCAGCAATGGCAATGTTATCGTGATGTCCGGTACATTATGTAATGGTTTGTATCGCATGGATACATACAAGAGGGCTGCCTCGAATGCCTTAGTTGCTCATACTTCTTCCATGGCTGAAATGGAGCTTTGGCATGCTCGTTTTGGTCATTTAAACTTCAATAGTTTGCTCTACTTGCAAAAGAAGGACATGGTTATTGGCTTGCCTACACTTGAGTCCATTGAAAAGCATGCATGTGAAGGTTGCATTCTTGGAAAAATGCATCGTGCTTCTTTTCCAAAAGATAGCCACACACACACTACAAGAAAATTGCAACTTGTTCATAGTGATGTATGTGGTCCCGTCAAGACTCCATCTTTTGGGAAGCATGTATATTTTGTTACCTTCATTGATGATGCTACTCGCCATACATGGGTGTATCCTATGAAAGCAAAGAATGAGGTATTTTCTTGCTTCAAAGCATTTTTAGCTATGGCTGAAAATTTTTCTTCACAAAAGCTTTTGACTCTACACACGGATCGTGGTGGTGAATACATGTCACATGAGTTTAGTGCTTTTCTTCGTGAAAGAGGTATTTCACACCAATGTATGGTGCCATATACACCTCAACAAAATGGTGTTGCCGAGCGTAAAAATAGAACTCTACTTGAAATGGCACGATGTATGGTTAAAGGAAAGCATCTTCCTCATAAATTTTGGATGGAAGCGGTCATGTGTGCAAATTATGTGTTGAATCGCTGCCCTACAAAAGCATTGAGAGTCATCACTCCTTATGAGGCTTGGAATGGTCATAAGCCTATGGTTAGTCATATGCGTGTGTTTGGTTGTTTGGCATATGCTCTTGTGCCATCACAACAGCGTCACAAACTTGATGACAAGGCAAAGAAATGTATATTTGTTGGTTATAGTGCTGAAAGTAAGGGATATCGGTTGTACCATCCGTTGAGGAACACAATTATTGTGAGTCGAGATGTGGTATTTGTTGAAAATTCAGTTTTCCCTCTACTTGAATGCAAAAAACTGCCAACAGTTAGCTCACAAGATTGTTCAATACACTCATGCCTTTGTTCCAAAATGGTGCGCTTGACTATGGCCATGTAGACCACCCAACTGAGGTTCAAAGGGCTGAAAAATTCCAGCCAAATAGGGCTGAAAATGCAGAGAATTTTCAGCCAAATATGGCTGAAAAAATTCAGCCAAAAATTGCCAAAACTGTTGGAAATTTTCAGCCACATATGGCTGAACATTTGCGTCCAAATATGGCTAAAACTGAGCACGAAATTCAGCCCACGCATGATGTACATATTGAAGATGTTTTACATAATGAATGCATGTCTATCAAGAGTGCACAATCTATGCCAAAGTGGCTGAAACAAACTTTGCAGGACAGCAAATTGAGTGCACCTTTACTTGGTAGAACAAGATCAAGCTCTCACCATGCATCAAGTAATTTTGTGGATTATTCTCTTATTGCTACAGCATGTAATGAAGAGCCACTTTCTTTTGAAGATGCATGTGACGATCCACAATGGATGAGTGCTATGCAATCAGAAATGGATTCCATACATAGGAATGGTACTTGGGAGTTATGTGAATCGCCAAAAGGAAAGAATGCCATTGGTACAAAGTGGGTTTATAAGATTAAGAGAAAATCTTATGGAACCTAGCATTGATCACTACAAAGCTAGATTGGTTGCCAAAGGATATGCGCAAAAATATGGCATTGACTATGAGGAAACTTTTGCACCTACTCCACGCATGACTACCATTCATACCGTGGTTGCATTGGCTGCCCATCGAGGTTGGAAAGTGCATCAGTTGGACATAAAAACAGCCTTCTTGAATGGAGATTTGCAAGAAGAGGTTTATGTGAAGCAACCTCCTGGATTTGCTATGAAAGGGAAAGAGCATATGGTTTGTCGCTTGCATAAAGCTTTGTATGGTCTCAGCAAGCTCCATGTGCATGCTATGACAAAATACATAAGCACTTGATTGGTCTTGGCTTCACATGTAGTCCGATTGAAAGCACACTCTATGTATGCAAAAATGGGGCTGATCTTATAGTGCTTGTTCTTTATGTTGATGACATACTCTTGACTGGGTCATGTGATGCAAAACCTGATATTCTTATGGCTGATTTGCATCATACTTTTGATGTCACTTATCTTGGTCTTTTGAGCTACTATCTTTGCATCCAGTTTGTATCCGTTGAGGGGGGAATTGTTATGCATCAAGAAAAGTATGTTGAAAAACTACTTCAGCGTTTTCACTTTGAGGATTGTAAGCCAGTTTCCACACTAGTTGAGACAGGATTCAGGTTCTCAGTTGAGGATTCTAGTGATGCATTTGACACTTCTCTTTATCAGCAAGTTGTGGGATGTCTTATGTATGCATGCAACACAAGGCCGGATATACAGTATGCAGTTTCCCAGTTGAGTCGATTCATGCATAGCCTTGGCACTAAGCATTGGCAAGCAGTGAAATGTGTGTTTAGATATCTTCGAGGCACTTTGAGCTTAGGTCTCTTTTATGGCAGAGATGTTCAGCCATGCTTGCATGCTTTTACAGATAGTGATTGGGCTGGTTGTTATGATACTTGCGTGTCCACTAGTGGTAATTGCTTTTTCCTTGGAGACTCATGCATATCTTGGTTGAGTAAGAAGCAACCTACAGTGGCGACATCGAGTTGTGAAGCTGAGTACAGGGCAGTTTTCACAGCGACAGTGGAGTGTATATGGCTGAGATGCCTATTGATGGATCTTTGCATGGAGATTGATGATGCTACGCATATTCTCACAGATAGTCAGAGTGCTTTGGCTGTTGCACGAAACCCAGTGTTTCATGCACGGACCAAACATATTGAGGTGCATTATCACTATGTGAGAGAGCGCCTTCATGCAGGAGATATTGATTTGGTATATGTGCCTACACAAGATAATGTGGCAGACATATTCACCAAAGCTCTTCCATGGGAAAGCTTTAGGCTTGTTACCTTGTGGGGGCTGATATGTCACTCCCTGTATGTGTTCACATCATTCGCTCCAGGGGGGTTTGTTACACTTATGTGTTCCTCGAGTAGCTTTGATGTGAACCTTTTCCCTATACATGGGCACTTTTTACTCTAGTGTTGGCTAGAGGTTTTTTCCCCATGTTACCACATACTTGATACTCTCATATGTGGTGGTACTTTGTACTTAGGGATATTATTCAGCTCCTACTTCAGTTCAGTTCATCGATCAATAGAGAGAGCTATTCCAGCCATCGTCTTCTCCGTGTGTCTTGCTGCGTTTGTGCTCCTTGTGTGTCTCTTGCACTTCTACACACACCCAACAGGCCTTTAGTGGGAGATTGTTAACATTAGTTTCCATCTGAAAGGGCACACAAGACACTTTTTTATATGTTCCTTAATAAATCATGTGGTAGACTAATCAGCCATAGACTGCAAGTTCGACCACATTTTTAACACCTATGAAATATCTGTTTGTGCTCCTGTGTACTGTGTGTTTTCTATGTATTCTATAGGCCATTGTCATAGAGATTTACATCTCTACATATATGAGCTTGAATCCAAAAGTCATGATCAAGAGGTAGTTTTCTTACATTTACAAAACAAGATAATATGTTTTAGACAAAGTCAACCATGGTCAAAATCAAGGATAAAAATAGTCAAAATTTGGTCAACAATGAAGAAAAATATTATTACAGCATTGAAAAGTACTCAACGAGAGCTTTCCAATGATATATAACACTATATCATTTGGTTCCAAAATGACCCTTAAAACTCCAACCTTCAAGCATCTGAATGTTATCTTATACTCATCTTTAACAATTCTCCACAAGGAAACCACGTGGGGGCCTTGGTTAACCGAAGTGCTTGACAAACAAAGGAACAAGGTTTGATTCCCGTGAGTAGCGAGCAACATAAGTGAAGATCAAGAATTTAGTTTTTCTTTTTTGTCTTCCAAAAGCATCGCCAAAAATAGTGATGGCTTTATCATCATAGCTTTTGCTTTAGTTGAAAAGCACCATCGTAAAAGCTTTCTAAAGATATATAAATAGAGCATAGGCTCATTATCAAACATCTTCTCGGCATCTTCTCAAGATCTCTTCAAGGATCTCAAGGAGTTTCCATCATTGGAGGACCAAAGGAAGAAGGAGCATTATCATTGAAGAAGGAGGAGGTTATCTTCATATACTTAGAGGAAGGGGTTTCTCTACACTTGCATGAAGTGGTGGAGATAACTTTACACATCTAGGTGGTGGAGCATTGATGAACTTAATGAAGCAACATTATGATCAATTATGAATCCCTAACATGTATTTTTTCATTATTTTTAATTACAATTGTAAGAACACTTATTATTAATCAATTTCCAATGTTCCCCTACCTCTTCTCTTCCAATTCTCTCTTTAGTTATTTCCATATATCACTTAACTCATGATGATGAATTCTGTAAGTGATGTGATCAATTTCCATTGATTTTATTTGTCTCTTTGAGTTTCCATTTTATCGTTTGAGCTTGCTTGAAGCACCATGCGTGTGCCGTCATTTGAACACCGGTAGTTGGCATGATCCACCCAACTAAGCCCCTTCGTGACAAGTGAATCCAATGTGAAATACATCCGTCATGACATTTGAACCAAACATGAACTACGTCTCTTCATCTCGACATTTGAACTCGATCTGAAATGCATCCGTTCTAACAAGTGAACCCAACATGAACGTGTTCCACAACATTTGGCAAATCAAGAGGTACAATTACAAGTTGATTCTAGGTACTCATATTTTGCTTTTACATTCATTATATAAGTAAACAATGGGCAAAAAGGGTTGTGCAAAACATGCCACACAAGACATAGATTCTAGTGTGGAAGAATTGATTAAAAAGAAGTTTTTAGAATATGATGAGCAACTTAAAGAAATGGAGATTAGAATAAATGTACCTATTCAATCAAAGTTTGAGACAATCTTATTTCTAACTCAAAAAATAGGTGATTTTTTTTATAATAATAAAATAATATGTAATTTATTGAAATACTTGATTAATTATGAAGTATTAAGTTTGGAAAACAAGTTTGAAACTTTGTTCAACCAAGTAAAAAAAAATTCAATCATGCAAGTGTGAACATGAACATCAAGTACAAGTCGAAAATATGTCTACTAAAATTCTTGATAAAAAGCATTCATTTGACCAAAGAAGATCCACCCCTAGAGCTACACATACAAGATTAAATCCACCTATAAGATGTTTCTGGTGTGATCAATTTGGCCATATGTTTTGGAATTGTAATGCATATGACAATGTTTGTAGACTTTAATTGGTCACTGAAATTGAAAGAAAAATTTGTGATTACCATGTCCATTTACCTTTTCACTTGAACTTAGGAAGAGGTGGAATTTGAAAATATTTTGATCAAACAAAATCTAACCCAAGATCATTTAGAAAACAATGGAGAACAAAGAGGTATGATGATAAGAATCTTTTAAACAAGAGACTAAGACACAAATTGATAATCAAGTTAAAATTTTTGATGAAAATAAACGTGATCAAATGAAGTTGGATAAACAAAAATTTGGACAAATTTTAGAACAAAAATTGGAAGGGGATGAGCAAGAATATGAAAATTCAATACAATTGAAAAAGTATACTGAAAAATATTATGTAATTTGTGATCCAAAGTTTCTAGAAAATGAACAATTATTTGATCAAGATAAAATTTTGAAAGCTCAATTGAGTCATGATATTAACAATGAAGAAACTAGTCAAATTGAACATGAGGATATCAAAGAAATTGATGAGGATGAGAGTACAAACAATGATCAAAATATTAAAGAAAAGGAAAAACAATGGATTGAAGATGTTATCAAACAAATTGAACAAAATATAAAAAACTCATTAAAATCTTCTAAACCTTTATTTGTACAAAAAAGAAAAGTTTGAAGTTGATCCATGATGAATAGGCACTGAAGATGAACCATGAAGAAATCCATAGATCTAATATGATGAGAGAAATTGTAGTGAGGATGAATTGTATACCATGCTTTTTTATAGTTACCTTGATGTTTTTATGAAACAAGAACACACTTCTCCAAAATTAACTTTGATAATGATGGTTGAGATTTATTAAGAGTGATTTGCGTGATGAGATAGATGACAATGATGAGCATGAGATTGATTCATAGTTTCCCATTTCAAATTTCTAATTTTTGCACCATGATAAGTATTTTGCACTTAGAGTAAGCATGAAAACATGAAAAATTCACATTGCTTTGAGTTCCCATGAATGCACATCCAATTGCACTTGTAAAAAAAGCATGAAAAACTATTTCAATTTTAAAAACTTTAAAAACTCATCATCAACAAACCATTTGCCCATTTGCATCATGATTATTTGAAAATGCACTTAAAGTATGCATGATAGAGTCTCACTACATGGCCTTTCATCAAGGCATATTTTGACCTTTACCTATGCACTATGAGTCATGGAAAGGATTTATGTATTTGCACACAAAATGTATGAAAGTGAGTGCACATGCTTCTTCAACAAATGCCAAATACCTTATCTTTTGCACCATATTTTGGCTATGCATTTCAAAGTATGCAATTGATAGGGTTTTATCATATGGCCTTGCATAGGCACATTACTTATCTTCCCATACACTTAACAAACAATTTCAAAATTCAATGTTCCCATGAAATGTCCATTTTTCTTTGAAGCAAAAAGGTGATTTTCAGAATTTGCCCATCGAGGATGATGTGCAAGTTTAATAGGGGTGAATGTCATAGAGATTTACATCTCTACATATATGAGCTTCAATCCAAACTGTGATGATCATGAGCAAGAAGCGATTTTCTTACATTTACAAAACAGGACCATATCTTTTAGAAAAAGTCAACCATGGTCAAAATCAAGGATAAAAATAGTCAAAATTTGGTCAAAGATGATGAAACATATGTAATCGTTGAAACATGGCAGGTCCATTTGTCAACCTAAATGGCATCACACAAAATGCAAATTTACCCCACTCTGTGGCAAAGTCTCTCTTATGTTGATCTTGAGGGGCAATGGCTACCTGATTATAGCCTAAGAATCCATCAAGAAAGCTATAGACTTCTTTGCCCACAACTTGTTCCAATAAATGCTCCATGATAGGAAGAGGGTAATTATCTCTAGTCATGGCGGCATTAACTTTTTTAAGGTTAATACACACATGAAATGTCCCATTTTTCTTTGGCATGAACACAATGGGGGATACCCATTTGGTATGTTCAATCTCATAAATACGTCCTACTTCTATCAAATGGTCTATCTCCTCTTTGATCTTGGCAGCATAATTATCATTATAGGTGTATGGTTTTTGCTTAGAAGGCTTGGCCATTGGGGTCATAGGAATTCTATGGGGGCATATATCTTGGTCTACTCTTTTCAAATCCTTGAAA
Source organism: Ceratopteris richardii (assembly GCA_020310875.1). Classification (NCBI taxonomy): domain Eukaryota; kingdom Viridiplantae; phylum Streptophyta; class Polypodiopsida; order Polypodiales; family Pteridaceae; genus Ceratopteris; species Ceratopteris richardii. Next base: position 122,828,821 of record CM035418.1, on the reverse strand, counting down.
CTCCAAGCAAACATATCTCTATATTCTCGCAAGAGGGTAGGGTAATTAACTCTTCTTCTTCTTCTTCCTTCGTCAAATCATGCCCTATCTATATGCATTTTTCTTCTCCTTCTTCTGTTGTGACTATTATTGTTGGAGCTACACGTTTGCGAAAGCATGCGAACAGAACAAGGAAGAAGAAGAAGCTTGGAGCATAGCACACAATACTCAATGTATTACTAGAGAATGTAGAAAGATAAGTAGCCCATTAGGGCAATAGGCATATATACAAGCCGGGGGAAAAAGACCTCCTAAAGAGGGACAAAAGTGCCTCGGAGGTCCTAGAGTGTTCACACACATCACTACCTAAATATATCAACAAATACCCCTTGGGATGCGCTGAACAAGAAGTTGGCACTCATGTATATGGAAGTGCCAAGCTATGTGGAAATCACTCCACAAAAGGAAGTAAGCCCAAAGCTTTGCGGAAAGCTTCAAACTTCTCCCTAGGCAGAGCCTTCGTGAAAAGGTCTGCAATGTTCTCCTACCTGGGCACATATGCCAAGCTGATCTCCCTAGCAAAGAACCTCTCCCTGACATAATGATAATGCACCTCAATGTTCTTAGTACGAGCATGGAACACAGGGTTCCTCACAACTGCCAATGCGATTTGATTGTCAGTGAAGATGGTGGTGGCAGAAGACTGACCAACACCCAAATCAGCCATAAGGCATCTGAGCCACACACACTTAACAGTAGCTGTGAAAGCTGCCCTTTACTCAGCCTCACAACAGGAAGTGGCCACAATAGGCTGCTTCTTGCTCAACCAAGATATACATGAGCTACCAACCATGAAGCAAAAGCCACTAGTGGGCACATGAGTGTCATCGCAACCATCCCAATCAGAGTCAAAAAAAGCATGCTAATCTGGCAATAGTGATCCCCCCTTGGGATAAAACAACCCAAGTAGCTGAGTACCACTCAAGTAGCGAAAGATATGCTTAACCACCTACCAATGCTTGACTCCTGGGCAATGCATAAACCACCTCATCTGTGAGACAGCAAACTGAATATCTAGCTGAGTAATGCATAAGTAAATCAAGCATCCAATAGCCTGCTAATAAGAACAGCATCAGATGCATCTCGAGCATCATGAAGACTCAATTGTAAACCTGTCTCCATAGGAGTGGCAATAGGCTTACGGTCTTCAAGGCCAAAGTGCTGCAATAATGTGTCAATATATTTCATTTGACACAAAGCCATTCCACCATCAACTTGCATAAATTAAATGCCCAAATAGTGATGCAAATGCCCCAAATTAGACATCTCAAATGAGGCATGCAAATCAGCCTTAAAATCAGCAATATGCTTCTCAATAGGACCAGTGAGCAGCATGTCGTCAACATTAACAACAATGATCAGAAGCACATCATTAGCACGCTTGACATACAAGGTGCTTTCAGTTGGACTGTTCCCAACACCATGTGCAATCAGATAGGCATGTATCTTCTCATACCAAGCACATGTTGCCTGCTTTAAACCATATAATGCCTTCTTTAACCTGCACACTTGATTTTCATGCCCTTTCTACACAAAGCCACAGGGCTGAAAAACATACACTTCTTCATGCAAATCACCATTCAGAAATGCTATTTTAATGTCCAACTCATGTACATTCCAACCATGATGAGCTGCAAGTGCACAAATGCTCCGAACAGTAGTCATACGGCATGTAGGTGCAAAGGTCTCATCAAAATCAATGCCTCTTTCCTGTGCATAACCCTTTGCAACAAGCCTAGCCTTATATCTGTCAACTGTACCATCCGGTTTAGGCTTCAACTTGTATACCCACTTAGTGCCAATGGCCTTCTTGCGTGGAGGCAAGTCACATAAACACCAAGTACCATTCTTCATTATAGCATCATATTCAGATTGCATAGCAGCCATCCAATTTTTTGAATTTTTTGCATCATCAAACAAAATAGGCTCATTCTCATCATAGAGACTTGATGCAGCCATAGCATATCAATCTGATGCAAAAGAGGCACTATGAGAGCTTGAACGAGTACAATATGACAGACCTGCATCTAATTTGCTGTCACGTAAGGTCTACACCAGCCATTTTGGCATAGTTCTTGCCTGCTCAATATCAGCTCTCATGTACATGTGCATCATGTACATGTGCATCAGAAATGGAATTATCTGCATCATCACATGAAACCTACAAAGGCTGAGAAGTTGCCTCATTAGGACCAGCACTAGACTGTCCACCTGTAAAAAGAGGCAGCAAAGTATCATACATGTCTTTGGAGCTAACAGATGTCTCCTTAGTACATGAAAGCAATGGATGAATAGCATCTTCCACAAAAACAACATCGTGGCTAACCAGAATGTGTTTAGTTTGTGGATGATACAGATGATAGCCTTTACTTTCAGAACTATACCCAACAAAAATACATTTTATTGCTTTATCATCCAAATTTTTGCGATGTTGTTCAGGCACTAATCCATATGCCAAACAACCAAAAATATGCAGATGAGTAGCAGATGGCTGGCGGTCATGCAAAGCCTCATATGGAGTGATAGACTGCAGTGCTTTAGTGGGACACCTGTTTAGTACATATGTTGCACACATGATAGCCTCAAGCTAGAAACAATGTGGTAAAGTCTGACTCTTGACCATACACCTCGCCATCTCCATGAGTGACCTGTTCTTTCGTTCAGAAACTCCATTTTGTTGAGGTGTATATGGCATTGTACACTATTGTTTTATCCCACATTTAGTAAAAAATGCATTAAATTCAGAAGACATATATTCCCCCCCTTGATTAGAACGAAGGATGCCCATTTTACATGCTGATAGATTTTCAGCCAAAACCAAAAACTGTTTTAAGCACATGAACACTTCGGACTTTTCCTTCTTTTGATATACCCATGAATGCTTGGAAAAATCATCGATGAAAGTCACGAAGTAAAGATAATTCCCAAAAGAAGGTGTTTGCATAGGACCACAGACATCACTATGTACAAGCTGCAATTTCTGAGTAGCCCAAACTGAACCATCTTTTGGAAAGGACCAACGCTACATTTTGGCCAAAATACAGCCTTCACAACCATGTTTTCCAGGTGCCTCAAGTTTGGGCAAAGAGGACACCTTTTCAGATTTCTGCAGGCCTAGCAAACTAGCAAAATTCAGTTGACCAAAGCATGCATGCCAAAGCTTTGCATCTGACATAGCCTGAGAATCATTTACTGCACATGCCAAATCATTTACAGATCTTTCATAGTCTATGAGCTTATACAGCCCACGGCATAAAATGTCAGATGCAATAATCACATCGCCATTTGATAGATCATGAATTGTACACCTGTCATCAACAAATTTCACAACCAAGCCAATCTTGGCTAATGCAGAAACTAACAATAGGTTCTTCTGGATCCTTGGCACAAATAAAGCATCTGACAAAGAGAAAGAACTACCATCAGTAGTAGTCAGAATGATCTTACCAACTCCCATAACAGGATAAGAGGAGTTGTTAGCACATGTAACAGTATTCCCTATAGGGGCAGGCTCAAGTGAAGAGAAGAGAGTGCACTGTGAGGTAATATGTTTGGTTGCCCCACTATCGAAATACCAAACATCTAAGTCTACTGGAGACATGCACTGCTCATGAGAAGATGGGTCAAAACTGCAGACAGTAGTAAACGCCCATTCTTCTTCTTGCACAAGATTAGCAGACTCTGTTTTTGGTGTAGAGGCCTTTGCAACAACCATTCGCCTCTTTCTTCTTTGCCTCTTTAGCAACAAGTTTTGGACAGTTCTTTATGATATGATCATTCCCTTCACAGTACTTACAAAACAATTTTTGCTTTTTCTGATTTCTTCTCATCTGTATCTTCCTTCTTTGAATGTGCGAAATTAGCAGATTTCTGCTCACTAGTTGAAGAGCTCCATTTTCCTTTGCCCTTCTGACTAGCCAAGAAAGCTTGCTCTGCAACTCGCATAATGGACCTGTTCTGCCTAGACTCATCTTCCTGCAACATAACACAGACTAACTCCTCAAATGATAAGGCATTTGGATTGACTTTCATCATCAATCGAAGAGTAGAAGCAAAACTCATATATGAATCAGGAAGACCATTTAGAATGGTCTGCACAAGTGAGCTATCTAGTATAACCTCATCAGTAGAAATCAACTGTTCCTTCAAGTCTTTGATCTTCATTAGGAAATTTTCCATAGAATCACTTTCATTCATGTGCTCACTCTCCAACTATTTTCGGAGGTAAGCAACACGAGCCTCATTCCTAGCTTGATACAATGTAGTAAGTGTATCCCAAGCATCCTTAGTTGTTCTGCAAGAGTGAATGTGAGGAATAATGGCATGTTTGACAGAAAAATCTATCAATGCATGTGCCTGGGCATCTCTACCATCCCAATGAATCTACTCTACAGTAGGTGCAATAGAAACTGCAGCACAAACAGGAATATGTAGAATACCATCATCTTCGACACCTTCTGCATCAACTTCAGTACCTGCATTTGTAACAGTTGCAAGTGTGATAGGACGTTTTTCGACACCCTGCACAATGTTCCACAGTCCTTTTGCAACCAACACATGTCGCATCATATAAGCTCATAATGAGTAGTTGGTACCATCCAACTTATCCTCAACAACCAACATATGGAATACATCACTGCTTTCAGCCATGGCCAGTGACTAAAATACCTTGATGCAGAAAATTGACTGTATCTCAAAAACACCTGTAGCAGACTTCAAGACGCTTATACTGGCGAACAGAAACTGGTATATACCTTTGGCTCAAAAAGATGAAATAGCATGCACAAGCGCTGCGATAATACGTTTGAAGGCCGAAACGAGCTTGGATTGCGATTTCGACACCACAAAAGTGAAGCGGTTTTGATCTCTGAAACACCCTGAGTATGCTCACCAAATTTCGTGCGAATCTGAGACTGTAAATGGAGGAGTGTCAAGGGTGCCCTAGATGAAGCAACGACCTGCTCTAATACCAATTGTTGGAGTTAGACATCTACGAAAGCACGCGAACAGCACAAGGAAGAAGGAGAAGCTTGGAGCACAACACACAATACTGAATGTATTATTAGAGAATGTACAAAGATAAGTAGCCTATTAGGGCAATAGGCCTATATACAAGCGGGGGGAAAAAACCTCCTAGAGAGGGAAAAAATTGCCCCGATGGACCTAGAGTGTTCACACACATCACTACCTAAATATATCATTAATTATTTTTTTGGTTTTCTCTCGATTATTGTATACTTCTCCAATGCTTGCTTCTCATTTTCACATCCGTATCATGATCTTTCTATCTTCTATTTTATCTTGTTTAAAGTTCTTCGACACTTCCAAAATATGTTGTTCTTCTTCCGTCTTAGGTAATTTCTCTTTCTTCGTTTTGTGCTTACTTTCTTCACATTCTGTGAGTGAATTGGGTCATTCAACTTGATTTTCCTTTCCCATCCTAGGGATAGTGGCTTCCACAAAGTAAGTATAGTCCTCTTCTATTGAGCAAAAGGGCTCCATGATAATGGACTCTAGGTCCTCATCACTCGTTTCATCTAGCTCTTGCATTCCATGCATTCTTGTAGGATAGGCTCTTCCTCTAAGGACTCTATCATAAAGATGGAAATTTCATATTCGTTTGCATCATAGTGAGGGTTCCATTGTTCTTCATTCACTGCTATATCCATGGTAGCTGATATCTCTACCCAACCGTGAGGCTCAAATTCCTCCTTGAGAAACACTATCAGTGCATAAGAAAGGTCTTGAAGAGTTCGTGGATGTCGATTTGAACCTAAGTTTACGGCTTCTAATTGTTCTTCCTCTTGTTTAGCTACCTTACACATCCATAGATGAGTGTCCTCATGCAACCATGATGGATCTGATTCTAACAAATTTATAGACTCTGTTTCTTTAGGCGACCTATGGATGGTATTCCACTCAATTTGGGGTACATCTTGAAGGGAATAATCCTTATGATTGACTTTTGTGGTCACTCCTAAGGGGTATAGGTACAAGGAATTAGTTCCCTAGTCCTCGATGATTTGCAACTCTTGCATGAATGTTTTCCCAAAATCATCTCGTATGAATGATTCCTTCCAAACTCACAAATGAGAAAGGTGTGCTGAAATTCTACACCACACATAGTGAGAGATATGCCTTCAAACAAGCCTAATGGTTTCTCAATATGTCTGTCAACCATTTGTAGCTTCATTCTTGTGGGTCTTAGTGCTGGCTTACCCCAACACTTCCATAAGGAAGTGGTAGCGATGGCTACTCTAGCACCTGAATCTAGGATGGCTTTGGTGATGTAGCCTTGGTGGGTTATTGGAAGATAGGTATCACCTTCCTCTCCCTCATCATATCTCCAACTCGTTCCACAGGTATTTCTAGTACCTTTTTGTGTGAACCTCCCTTAGAGTGAGTGGTAGATGTCTTTGGGAATTGGTTTGCTATGTGCTTCCACAACAATTCTTCTAAAGTGAGATGACACTACACTTTAGTGTTTTTTATCACTTCCGTGTTTCCAGGAATTACTGATTCTTCATTTCTAACTATTATTGTGGGTGCTCTCATACTGATAGGCTTGGCTTCCCAAGGTCCTATGAACTAGGATAATTCTTATAAGGAGTTAGATTTAAATTCTGTTTGTTCACTAAGTTGCTCTTCCTCTACATTGTCATATATAGAGGGTATGTCTTGGGGAAATTGTTCTTGTGAATCATCTATCTCTTGAATAGGGGGATGGGTTTCTTGTTCTCTTCTCCAGTTCTCCTCTTGGATTTCCCTCAGAAATCCTTGTGAGTAATTATGTATGGAAGAAGGATTTTCTCTACCCTCAGTATTTGGCACTTGAGAGAGTGATGGTGCATTACCTTCATGTACCTCTCGAACAATAGAGTTCTTCTGCAGACTCTTCTTTTTGTTGTTAGAAATCAAGTATTCTAGCCTCTCCAATAGTCCTTGAAAGTGTAGCTCTAGTTTCGCTATGTTACTCATATTGATATATCAAGAGGTTTTAAACATGGTTTGGGCTAATTCTACCATCTTCATGCAAAGCTTAATTCTCTCAATTTCTAAGTCTACCCTTGGATAATTCTTCCTCAATTCAACTACATGGGGTCCTTCTCTTAACCTTGCCTTGTATGCTTGGAACATCATGTCTAAATTTTCAGGTATGGGTTTAGCTAGAACATGTCCTGATTTCTGGTTCAGGGTCTCCTGGTTTGACTCCTGTGAAGATAATTCTAAGATTTTAGCTCTACTTTCCTTTAGATTTCCTTCCAATTCACTTATTTTCTTAATCCATTTCCTCGATCCTTTCCTATGAATCCTTCCATGATTTATTTTTTCTTCTAAAAGAGTCTCAACTATTTTATCAGGGTTGGCTTGTTGATTTTGTAACAGTGCCTTGGCTCTTCTTATAGCTTGGATATGTACATACATTGGTGGGGATCCATCTGAGGTGTGCACAATGCCTATCATGTTTATGGACATCACTTTAGAGGCATTAACAAGGTTCTTAGGACATTCTCTTACGACATGCTCTGTAGACATTCTGCACAAAAGCCTTGAATGTTGTAATATTGTGATTGTCCTATGATCAGGGTGAAGAAGGTACTAAAGCCCTACTAAGGTTCTCATCAGCAATCACATATCTGACTAAGATTACATTGGCTGGGGGTGGCTACTTAGCTAAAGCTGGTTGAGGTCTCAGTTGAGTCTGATAAGGGTAGTTCTATGGGGTCCTATAGTAGTGAGGTTGAGCATTGTACTGACCTAGGTATCTACCTGGTTGGGGATATTCTTGTGGGTAGTTCTATCAGACCACTTGTTTGTTGTATGGGTAGTCTTGTGGTGTGTGATTAGTGTACTACCTTTCAGTTGTGCAGTATTGCCACTAGGGTTGGCTTGGGGTTGTGTTACATTGGGACACACATTTTCCATATGATCACCGCCATAGGTGTAACAACGTTTCACGGATGTTAATCTGGGCATCTGTTTGCTAGAGACTCCTAGTTTTTTAGCCACCTTCTCAGTTAGGTCTTCTATGGAGCTAGAATGTTTTGAGGATGATTGAGAGGAGCAATCTGAATCTTTTTAGACCTTTGAAAGTTCCAATTCATCTCGCAAATTACCCGCAATGTCTATACAAATTCTCACACAATTGCTCTAGCATTCTGGGTTCCTTCAAATATAAATAAATTGTAGTTTAGAGCTCAAGAGGCCATTTAAAAACAAAGACACTTGCTTGGCCTATGTGGGAAGTTTTTACATTGGGAACCTCTCAATATACTGCTTAAACGTATGTCCTGCGAGTCTAATGATGAAGTGTTGTGCTTGATTCCACTTTTTGAGAACCTAGTGATGAATGAATCTAACAAGTGATGAATGTCCCTAAATGCCTTTGCTATAAAGTTTAGAACCAGGTTAAGGTCATGTTCTTTAGAGTGAGTCCAAATGCATTGTATTGCATGAACATATCTTCCACTTGCTCCGCTTGCAACACTTGCTTAAACTCAGCAATATGGTCATAGGGATCTCTTTTCCCGTCAAAGTAATTTTTTAAACTTCACTAACTGGGTAGGTCTCAACATTCTTGGATGCTCACGGGATCTAGATAGAGGAAAGCCATGCCTACTACCTTGTAGTCTTGGTTCTCTTGGTCTCTTCATTCTATCAATTTCCATGGTTGCTCTAGCTCTCCCTATTATTGGAACATCAAGCTTACACTACGCTTGAGGTGGATTTGATCTACATCAAAGGCTATCGCGTCGAAAGAATATCCATTGGAGAGTTCTTTTTCTTATGCTCATTTATTGTATTTTTTTGAGAGATTTTTTATGGTTCATTTACCGTTGTAAAAGCCTTGAGCTTTGCACATGTAAAGGTAGAAAGATAGAGCCCAAATCCCACGAATTTTTGGTGGTTGAAGTTACATTCAATCAAGCAAATCAAATCACCTAAAAGTAGATCAAACTAGATCTTCACTTTTCCTAGATTGTAGGAAAGTGAATTGATTCCCTCCAATAGCCATTCCCACCTTCATTTGAATTCAAATTTCACTTGTACAAGTCGTGGAGCACTCATAGAGTCTATTTAAAGACTTGAAATCACTTGTACATTACATGGAAGCAATATACATACACTTGTGACCATCATTGTCTTGCTCCTTCAATTCTCTGCATCATCTTCTTCACCAAGAGTAATCTTGCAGAGGTTTTTGCTCTCTCTCTAGAGCTCCAAATTGAGTGAAACATGGCTCATTGCAAAGATATTAGTGTCTAGTTTATGCCTATAGATTTTCATAGCATTTGGTTCAGTAGATTGGGAGGAATGTGAGTTTTTCTGTCGTGAGGTCAATCTCTACGTATTCCTGAAAAATAGGAAGTACCACCGGTGAATGTCACATTCATTCCTATAGCAAATTTTTCCTATTCCTTATAATTTTGTGCATTCCATACACTCAACCCTATGTGTCTCACTCCCATAAAAGGATTTTTTCTAATTGTAATCATATTGGTCGCTATGGGCATTTGAAGTTCATTGTCTCTTCCATAGATAGTAAGTTTTTTGAGCTAGTCGACCCGCGAACCTATCTGTTTTGTATCGACTCATTCTCCTTGATGCTCCAACGTACATAGTGTGTTTCTTTGCACTTATCACATGATTATAAGGTCTATTTGAGTCTCCATAAGCTCAAGGGCTGGACTTGTGCCGGTTGGCTTCACCAAACTTTGTCACTTCGAAACGCACTTTTCTACCTTCTACAAGCTTCTCCAAGTTCTTTCAATGGTATCAGAGCTAGATCAAGATGGGTGGCGGCTTTCCCTCAATGATCAAGAAGCTTGATCGACACAACTACACAGCTTGGTAAATCAAAATGGAGGCCTATTTGCAAGGTAGAAATCTTTATGGAATTGTAGTAGGTGATGAAGCTATGCCTATTCCGAGATCCAAAGGAGGACCAACACAAGAGGAGACAGATAAGCTCACACTTTGGTGTGCAAAGGATGCTCAAGCAAGGTCGTACATACTAAACTCTATCTCTGACTTTCTATTACCACATATTAGAGGATGCAAGACATCCCAAAAGAGTTGGGATGCCCTCGAGAGTTTCTTTTCTACTAGTACCAAAGCAAAAAAGAATCATCTTTGGAACGAGTTCAACCAAATGAAGAAGACACATGAACTTTCTCAATGGCGTTCAAAGTGATAAGCAATGGCAATCCTTCACGATGGCTTATGATCTTATCATGGATGTGCAAACTCCAGACTTCAACATCTTTCTTCGACAACTCTTCAATCAAGAAGCCAACAATAGCATAAAGGAAGGTAACTCTTATCATGGTAATTCAACTAGTGCTCTATATGCAGATAAGAAGGATGAGAAGCAGAAAGGCAAGAAGAAGGAAGAAGATGAAGAAGAGACTTCTCAAGCCAACTTTACAAGCAAGAGCAAGTGGAAAGGGAAGAAGAAAGGACCAAAGCAAGACAAAGCCAAAGGTCAGAATGGTCAACCTTGTGCCATATGTGATAAGACCAACCACACCACTCAGAATTGCTAGTTCAATGGGAAGGCCCAGAAAGGAAGTGGAAGAGGTGGATGTGGCAGGACTAGAGGAAGCGGTGGACACAACTTCAACAATAACAATAGAAGCTATAATAGAAGGGACTACAACAATCATTCAGAAGATCAACCACATGAAGACTCATTGCTTCTTATGATTCTAATCCATAAAGAAGGTAAAGAAGATGATCATTTGTTCTACATAGATTCAGGATGCTTGAATCATGTTGTAGGCAACATTGCTCTTCTATCTGATTTGGAAAGTCCAAAGCATAGACATGAAGTGCAAACAGGGGATGACACGAAGCACAATGTGGAGAAGATTGGTAATGTCAAAGCTTCCAATGGCAAGTCAAACATTCTGAGTAAGGTTCTCTATGTACCCACTATCACTAAAAACCTAATAAGTGTAGGCCAAATAGTTGAAAAAGGCTTGCAAGTTAGGTTCACCCAACATAGAGCTTTTGTGGAAGATCGATGTCAAGGCTTCAAAAAGATGGCCCGAGGTCAGAAGCATGGTAGGCTCTTTACTTTTGAAGTAGGAGAAACCAGGAACATAGCTCTTTTCAAATTTGGGTCTCAAACCCTAAGTGAGCTTGAAGTGTGGCATAAGAGACTTGCTCATGTGAATGAAAGAACCTTGAAGGATATATGCAGGGATCAAAGTGTTCTAGAACTGCCGAACATATCAAAGCAACACATGATCAACAGGTGTGATGCATGTCAGATTAGGAAGGCACAAAGACAACCATTCAACCACAAAGGCTACATCCACAACAACTTATTGGACTTAGTACATACAGATGTATGGGGACCAAGTCAAGAACCTTCATTGGCAGGATCAAGGTATTATGCCTCATTTATTGACGATCATAGTAGATTAGCTATTCTATACTTTATCAAGAGTAAGAATGAAATGTTTTATTGCTTCAAAAAGTATCTTGCACATGTGGAGAATCATACAGGTAGATCACTAAAGAAGCTCAAATCTGATGGAGGGGGAGAATACTTCTCCAAAGAGTTTGATGAGTTCTTGCAGGAAAAAGGTATCAAAAGGGACGTGACTACAAGGTACTCTCCTCAACTAAATGGAATTGCAGAGAGGAGAAACAAGACATTGGTTGGATCAGCCCAAACAATGCTTGAAGAAAAGAAGTTGCCACATTATCTATGGGCAGAAGCTATTTCAGCTGCTATGTACCTTCTCAATAGACTACCATCCAAATCACTTCAAGGTATGACTCCTTATGAAGCATGGCATGGAAGAAAACCTAGTCTTGGGCATTGCAAGGTTTTTGGTTGTTTAACTTATGTTCATGTACCATCACAAATAAGAGGTAAGCTAGATGAAAGGGCAACAAAGGCAGTGTTTATTGGATATGATTCAACTCAGATGGTTTACGGATTCTTCAATCCTTCAACCAAGCAATTCACTACAAGTAGAGATGTTGTGTTTGAAGAACAGAGGTCTTGGTATGATGAAGACAAACAAAAGGTAACACTACCATATGATCTTGATTCTGAATCTTATCCATTAGGAAGCAAGCATGATACACAGGTCCAAGATCCAAGAAGTGATACAGACGATGACCAAGATGAAAGATAAAAGGATTATAAGCTATGGAAGTCAAGAGGCAAAGCAAAGATGCAAGAGATTGGAGAATGCTCCAAACAAGCACCTAGAAGATCAGCAAGAGAGAAGAAAACACCAGAAAGGTATGGATATGATTCCACATTTGTTACGAAGCATTCAATCTACTTGGCAAAAGACTCTATTTCAGAGGAACCCTCAACCTATGAAGAGGCGAAGGGGAACCCTAATTGGGAAAAGGCCATGAACTAAGAGATAGATGCATTGAAGGAAATGGACACTTGGGATTTGGTTCCAATGTCGCCAAATCAAAAGGTAATTGGTTGCAGATGGGTATATAAAGTTAAAAGAAACTCAGATGGATCAGTTTGCAGGTACAAGGCAAGATTAGTTGCCAAAGGATGCTCACAAACTCATGGTATAGGCTATGAGGAAACATTCTCACCAGTTGCAAAGATGACTACAATCAGGACATTGATAAGTGTAGCTGCTGCAAGGAATTGGAGACTCCTCCAACTTGATGTGAAAAATGCATTCTTAAATGGTTGGATAAGTGAAGAGGTATACATGTCACAACCATCAGGTTTTGAAAACCCTAATCATCCATCTTATGTTTGCAGACTTAAGAAAGCATTGTATGGATTGAAACAAGCTCCTAGAGCTTGGAATTACAGGTTGGTTACATATCTTCAAGATCAAGGCTTCAAAGCTAGCAGCTCAGATCCTTCTCTATTCATCAAAAGGGATCACAATGAGGTTATCTATCTATGTGTATATGTAGATGATATTATTGTGACAGGTGATGATCTAAATGGCATTCAAAGGATCAAGAGACACATGCAAGAGGAGTTCAAAATTAGTGACCTAGGTGAGCTCACATATTTCCTAGGTATGCAGGTGATATACACAGATGAAGGAATGTATTTGACTCAAAGAAGATACATTCAGGATCTTCTTCTCAAGTTCAAAATGGAGAACACTAAACCTGCACATACACCTTTGGAGATGAACCATAAACTAAGTGTTTATGAAGGTGAGAAAAGTGAAGACATTAAAGTCTATCAAAGCTTGGTAGGTAGCTTGATATATGCTACTCATACAAGGGAGACATCTCATATAGTGTGGGAGTGCTTAGTCAGTTCATGCACTCATCGAGAAGACCACACATGGATGCCACTAAGAGAGTACTTAAGTATCTCAAAGGTACAATCAACAAAGGTATATTCTATCCTTACTCTTCAGATTTGGATATCAAAATCTACTCAGATGCAGATTGGGTAGGAGCTAAGGATGATAGAAAAAGTACATCTGGTTACTTAGCATTTGCAGGTTCGAAGCTAGTGTCATGGAGTTCCCAGAAGCAACCAATAGTTGCTTTATCCTCAACTGAAGTAGAGTACAGAGGCTTGACCATAGCAACTCAAGAGGCAATATGGTTAAAAGCATTGTATACAGATTTGGGACTTGTGAGTTCCAAACCTCACATATTTGGAGATAATGTAAGTTCCATGCATCTAGTAGCAAATCCTATTTTCCATGCGAGAACCAAGCACATAGAAGTCCATTACCACTTCATCAGGGAGAAGCTCATGGCAAAGGAGATTGACATTTCTTTTGTTCCTAATGAAAAGCAAGTAGCAGATATGATGACAAGGGCACTTGATGGAATAAAGCTTTGTAGATTCAAAGCTATGGCACATATTCAACCTATTAGAGAATGAAGACTGAAGCATACTTTAGCTTGAGGGGGAGCTGTTGGAACATCAAGCCTACACTATGCTTGAAGTGGATTTGATCTACATCAAAGGCTATCGCGTCCAAAGAATATCCGTCGGAGAGTTCTTTTTCTTATGCTCATTTATTGTATTTTTTTCAGATATTTTTTATGATTCATTTACCGTTGTAAAATCCTTGAGCTTTACACATGTAAAGGTAGAAAGATAGAGCCCAAATCCCACGAATTTGTGGTGGTTGAATTTGCATTCAATCAAGCAAACCAAATCACCTAAAAGTAGATCAAACTAGATCTTCACTTTTCTTAGATTGTAGGAAAGTGAATTGATTCCCTCCAACAGCCATTCCCACCTTCATTTGAATTCAAATTTCACTTGTAGAAGTTGTGGAACACTCCTAGAGTCTATGTAAAGACTTGAAATCACTTGTACATTACATGGAAGCAATATACATACACTTGTGACCATCATTGTCTTGCTCCTTCAATTCTCTGCATCATCTTCTTCACCAACAGTAATCTTGCAGAGGCTGCTGCTCTCTCTCCAGAGCTCCAAATTGAGTGAAACATGTCTCATTGCAAAGGTATTATTGTCTAGGTTATGCCTATACAGTTGCATAGCATTTGATTTTTTAGATTGGGAGAAATCTGAGTTTTTCTATCTCAGGATCAATCTTTGCATATTCCTGAAAAATAGGAAGCACCACTGGTGAATGTCGCATTCATTCCTATAGCATATTTTTCTTATTCCTTATACTTTTGTGCATTACATACACTCAACCCTATGTGTATCACTCCCATAAAAGTATTTTTTCTAATTGTAATCACGCTGGTCGCTATGGGCATTTGAAGTTCATTGTCTCTTCCATAGATAGTAAGTTTTTTGAGCTAGTCGACTCACGAACCTATCTGTTTTGTATCGACTCATTTTCCTTGATGCTCCAAAGTACATAGTGTGTTTCTTTGCACTTATCACATGCTTATAAGGTCTATTTGAGTCTCCATAAGCTCAAGGGCTGGTCTTGTGCCGGTTGGCTTGACCAAACTTCGTCACTATGAAATGCATTTTTCTACCTTCTACAAGCTTCTCCAAGTTCTTTCACCTATGGTGTGAGTAAAACTCAATTCTATCTTTTCCTTGTTCTTCTCTCTTTCGGACCCATGGGCTGTTGATGGCCCAGCTCCTTATGGCCATTGTTCGTGTTGGCTCTAGATAGATGGAATATCGATTCTCCTCTCCATGTATAAACATGTCTTGCATGATCAGACACTACAAAAACTCGTTCTGACATGTTCTCTAGGTATACTACCTTGTTAGGCATATCAGGGTCCTTGAATTCGTAGATTGTGATCAAACCTATTTCATTTGGTTGTTCCATCCTATACCTCCAAACACTTCATCACTGTCCTTATTCATAAATAACTCAATGTTTTTGCTATCCTGAGGAACCCATTTTGGGTTTAACTGATGGAGAGTGTTAATCTTCAAAAGAACAAGTTAT
Source organism: Ceratopteris richardii (assembly GCA_020310875.1). Lineage (NCBI taxonomy): Eukaryota > Viridiplantae > Streptophyta > Polypodiopsida > Polypodiales > Pteridaceae > Ceratopteris > Ceratopteris richardii. The sequence goes on along the minus strand of CM035418.1, from coordinate 122,813,408 downwards.
CCTTGATGTTAGAGCACTTCTATATCAAGACCAACTCAAAACCTCAACCAATTTTGGAAGACCAATGCCAAATTATGAAACTTTGAACTAACTATGAAGAAACTAATTATTCAAAAAAGTCTACTGCAATTAATTCACTCATTGATTGACCAAACATGTAAATTTTTCAATAAAACTCTGCATAAGGTGTCTCCTAAAGTTTTTGTACCTTCTCCAAGTTAAATATTTCCAAAAGATTCAATAGATCTTGAGATTTGCTTCACACAATGTACCTATGTTGGAAATTGTTCTCCAAACTAGACCTAATTTACACTATGGAGGGAGATCTGATCAAAACCTTACACTGTGGAGGGAGATCTGATCAAAACATTGACCATTGGGATTGTGCCTGTTTCTGTCTTCACTTCTCACATTTACACATGTAAATGTTCTTACTTACAATTCTCTCATCCTGATTATAATTAAACTCTCAAAACTTGTACAAAGGTCACTCAACTAAAAGCATCCCTCAATAGGATAAACACAGAAGGAGCACTAAGCAAAATATGGAGTCATAATTTTCTTCTATTCACAAAAATCTTACATCTAATTGATGATTCATGTTCTTCTCACTTTCTAAAGTCTCTAACGACTTCTAAAACTTACTGCTCATCATCTCTCCTACTTGTAATACATCTATATCAAGTATATATCGATGTTTACATCCGGACTCATCAAGGATACAAAGTCTTTATGAACTAGTTACAAGAGTAGTATACATGTATATACAAGTCTTCATCTTTTGACCATGCACTAATCGTCAAGCTTTAGGATTTGATCTTTGCTTTATTCTTTGACTTCAAACCTTGTCCTAATCATCCATTATTGATTGTCTTGCACCAAGAGCTCCCCCTCAATCATCAATTGTGATTTTCTCCATCTTCTTTATACCTACCATGTCTTTGAACCTTTGTAGCTTAGGTCCATCCAAGATTTTGGTTTACATATCTAGAATCTGATCCTTTGTTGAAGTATGTATGACTTCAATCTCTTTATCAATCACCTTATCTCTTAAGAAATGATATTGGATCTCAATATGTTTAGTCCTGGCATGAAACACAGGGTTAGCAGCTAGATACAATGAACTCATATTATCTACATGAATAGTGGGTGGACTCTGAATGATGTCAAAACTCTTCATGAGAGTCTTCAACCATATAACCTCCTTTGCCGCTTCAACCATACCTTTATACTCTACGTTTGTGGATGACAAAGCAACTGTATGTTGCTTCTTAGAACACCAAGTGATTAACTTATCTCCCACACAACATAGATACCCATAGGTTGATCTCCTATCATCAAGATTACTTGCCCAATCTATATCACTATATATCTTGATGTTTGTATCTGATGTGAATCCATAATACAAACCTTATTTGAGTGTACCCTTAATGTATCTTAGCACTCTTTGTCCTGCAAGCCAATGTTCTTTCTTAGGACAATGCATGAACTAAGACAACACTCCAACTGAATATGACAAATTAGGCCTAGTTAATGTAGTGTATATTAGACTACCAACTAGACTTTGATATAGCTTCATGTCCTTGAATTCTTCTCCTCCGTATCTACTCAATTTATGATTCACTTCCATTGGGGTAGGTGCTACTGTGAAATCTTCCATTTTAAACTTGATTAGCAAGTTCTTCAAATACCTTCCTTGAGTCACATATACTCCATGTTGAGTACATGAAATCTCCATGCCCAAGAAATATAACAAGTCTCCCAAGTCACTGATCTTGAACTCTTTCTCCATTTGCTTCTTAAGACTTTGTATGCCCTTCTCATTGTTGATATATTTAGGTAGTGATGTGTGTGAACACTCTAGGACCGCCGGGGCACTTTTTTCCCTCTTTAGGAGGTTTTTTTCCCCCGGCTTGTATATACGCCTATTGCCCTAATGGGCTACTTATCTTTGTACATTCTCTAGTAATACATTCAGTCTTGTGTGTTGTGCTCCAAGCTTCTTCTTCTTCCTTGTGCTGTTCGCGTGCTTCCGCAGACGTCTAACTCCAACAATTGGTATCAGAGCAGGTCGTTGCTTCTTCTAGGGCGCCATCGACACTCCTCCGTTTGCAATCTCAGATTCGCACAAAATTTGGTGAGCATACTCAGGGTGTTTCCGAGATCAAAACTGCTTCGCTCTGTGGTGCCAAAATCGCGATCTGAGCTCGTTTCGGCCTCCGAACGCACTATCGCAGTGCTTGTGCAGGCTATTTCGTCCTTTTGTGTCAAAGGTATATACCAGTTTCTGTTCGCCAGTTTAAGCGTCTCGAAGTCTGCTACAGGTCTAGCAGAACTCGTCTGGGCAGTTCTGTTCAACTTTTTGAGATACAGTCAATTTTCTACATCAAGGTATTTTAGTCACCGGCCATGGCTGAAAGCAGTGATGTATTCCGTATGTTGGCTGTTGAGGATAAGTTGGATGGTACCAACTACCCATTATGGGCTTATATGATGCGACATGTACTGGTTGCAGAAGGATTGTGGAACATTGTGCAGGGTGTTGAAAGACGTCCTGTTACACCTGTAACGAGAGGTACTGCAAATATAGGTGTTGGAGCTGATGAAGATGGTGTCGAAGATGATATTCCGCAGATTCCTATTCATGCTGTTGTTTCTGTTGCACCTACTGCAGAGCAGATTCGTTGGGATGGCAGAGATGCCCAGGCACATGCATTGATAGCTTTGTCTGTCAAACGTGCCATTATTCCTCACATTCGCTCTTGCAGAACAGCAAAGGATGCTTGGGATACACTTACCACTTTGTACCAGGCTAGGAATGAGGCTCGTGTTGCTTACCTCCGAAAACAGTTGGAGAGTGAGCACATGAATGAAGGTGATTCGATGGACAGTTTTCTTACAAAGATCAAAGACCTGAAGGAACAATTGATTTCTGCTGATGAGGTTATACCAGATAGCTCACTTGTGCAGACCGTTCTGAATGGCCTTCCTGATTCATATCAGAGTTTTGCCTCTACTCTTCGATTGATGATGAAAGGCAATCCGAATGCCTTGTCATTTGAGGAATTAGTCTCTGTTCTGTTGCAGGAAGATCAGTCCAGGCAGAACAGGTCCATTATGCGTGTTGCAGATCAAGCTTTCCTGGCTAGTCAGAAGGGCAAAGGAAAATGGAGCTCTTCTACTAGTAAGCAGAAATCTGCAAATGCTGCATAATCGAAGAACCAGGATAAAGATGAGAAGAAATCAGAAAAGCAAAAATTGTTCTGCAAGTACTGTAAAGGAAATGATCATATTATAAAGAACTGTCCAAAACTGGCTGCTAAAGAGGCAAAGAAGAAAGAGGCTGGAATGGTTGTTGCAGAGGCCTCTACACCAAAAACAGAGTCTGCAAATCGTGTGCAGGAAGAAGAATGGGCGTTTACTACTGTCTGCAGTTTTGACCCATCTTCTCATGATCAGTGCATGTCTGCAGTAGACTCAGATGTTTGGTACTTTGACAGTGGGGCGACCAAACATATTACCTCGCAGCGCAGTTTCTTCTCTTCACTCGAGCCTGCCTCTACAGGGAATACTGTCACATGCGCCAATAACTCTTCTTATCCTGTTATGGGAGTTGGTAAGATCATTCTGACTACTGCTGATGGTAGTTCTTTCACTTTGTCAGATGCTTTATTTGTGCCAGGGATAAAAAAGAACCTGTTATCAGTTTCTGCATTAGCCAAGATTCGCTTGGTTGTGAAATTCGTTGATGACAGGTGTACGGTCCATGATCTCTCAAATGGCGATGTGATTATTGCTTCTGGCATTTTATCTCGTGGGTTGTATAAGCTCATAGACTATGAAAGATCTGTGAATGATTCGGCATGTGCAGTTCATGATTCTCAGGCTATGTCAGATGCAAAGCTTTGGCATGCACGCTTTGGTCATCTGAATTTTGCTAGTTTGTTACGCCTGCAGAAATCTGAAATGGTGTCCTCTTTGCCCAAACTTGAGGCACCTGGAAAACATGTTTGTGAAGGCTGTATTTTGGGCAAAATGCAGCGTTCTTCCTTTCCAAAAGATGGTTCAGTTCGGGCTATGCAGAAATTGCAGCTTGTACATAGTGATGTCTGTGGTCCTATGCAGACACCCTCTTTTGGAAATTACCTTTACTTCGTGACTTTCATTGATGATTTTTCCAGGCATGCATGGGTATATCCACTCAAAGCAAAGTCCGAAGTGTTCATGTGCTTCAAACAGTTTTTGGTTTTGGCTGAAAATCTGTCAGCATGTAAAATGGGCACCCTCCGTTTTGATCGAGGGGGGGAATATATGTCTTCAGATTTTAATGCATTTCTGGCTGAACGTGGGATAAAACACCAGTGTACAGTGCCGTATACACCTCAACAGAATGGAGTTGCTGAACGAAAGAACAGGTCACTCATGGAGATGGCGAGGTGCATGGTCAAAAGTCAGGCTTTACCACATAGTTTCTGGCTTGAGGCTGTCAGGTGTGCAGCATATGTACTGAACAGGTGTCCCACCAAAGCGTTGCAGTCTATCACTCCATATGAGGCTTGGCATGACCGCAAGCCATCTGTTGCTCATCTGCGTGTTTTTGGTTGTTTGGCATATGCATTAGTGCCTGAACAACATCGCAGAAAATTGGATGATAAGGCAGTAAAATGTATTTTTGTTGGGTACAGTTCTGAAAGTAAAGGCTATCGTCTGTATCATCCAGAGACTAGACGCATTCTGGTTAGCCGTGATGTTGTCTTTGTGGAAGATGCTATTCAGCCATTGCTTTCATGTACTAAGGAGACATCTGTTAGCTCCAAAGACATGTATGATACTTTGATGCCTCTTTTTACAGGCGGATAGGCTAGCGCTGGTCCTAATGAGGCAACTTCTCAGCCTTTGCAGGTTTCATATGATGATGCAGATCATTCCATTTCTGATGCAGATTTACATGATGCACTTGTTGATGAGAGAGCTGATATTGAACAGGCAAAAACTATGCCAAAATGGCTAGTGCAGACTTTGCGTGACAGCAAATTAGATGCACCTTTGTCATATCGTACTCGTTCAGGCTCTCATAGTACCTCCTTTGCATCAAATTGCTATGCTATGGCTGCATCTAGTCTCTGTGATGAGAATGAGCCTGTTTCTTTTGATGAAGCACAAAATTCAAAAAATTGGATGGCTGCTATGCAATCTGAATATGATGCTATAACGAAGAATGGTACATGGTCTTTATGTGACTTGCCTCCTGGCAAGAAGGCCATTGGCACTAAGTGGGTATACAAGCTGAAGCGTAAACCTGATGGTACAGTTGACAGGTATAAGGCTAGGCTTGTTGCAAAGGGTTATGCGCAGGAAAGAGGCATTGATTTTGATGAGACCTTTGCACCTACATGCCGTATGACTACTGTTCGGAGCATTTGTGCACTTGCAGCCCATCATGGTTGGAATGTACATCAGTTGGACATTAAAACAGCATTTCTGAATGGTGACTTGCATGAAGAAGTGTATGTTTTTCAGCCCGGTGGCTTTGTGCAGAAAGGGCATGAAAACCAGGTGTGCAGGTTAAAGAAGGCGTTATATGGTTTAAAGCAAGCACCACGTGCTTGGTATGAGAAAATACATGCCTATCTGATTGCACATGGTTTTGAGAACAGTCCAACTGAAAGCACCTTATATGTTAAGCGTGCTAATGATGTGCTTTTGATCATTGTTGTCTATGTAGATGACATGCTGCTCACTGGTCCTCTTGAGAAGCATATTGCTGATTTCAAGGCTGATTTGCATGCCTCATTTGAGATGTTTGATTTGGGACATTTGCATCACTATTTGGGCATTCAATTTATGCAAGTTGATGGTGGAATGGCTTTGTGTCAAACGAAATATATTGACACATTATTGCAGCGTTTTGGCCTTGAAGACTGTAAGCCTATTGCCACTCCTATGGAGACAGGTTTACGATTGAGTCTTCATGATGCTGGAGATGCATTTGATGTTGTTCTCTATCAGCAGGCTGTTGGATGCTTGATTTACTTATGCATTACTCGGCCAGATATTCAATTTGCTGTCTCACAGATAAGCAGGTTTATGCATTGCCCAGGAGTCACGCATTGGAAAGCGGTTAAGCGCATCTTTCGCTACTTGACTGGTACTCGGCTACTTGGGTTGTTTTATCCCAAGGGGGGATCACTACCGCCAGATTTGCATGCTTTTTCTGACTCAGATTGGGCTGGTTGCTATGACACTCGTGTGTCCACCAGTGGTTTTTGCTTCATGCTTGGTAGCTCATGTATATCTTGGTTGAGCAAGAAGCAGCCTACTGTGGCCACTTCCAGTTGTGAGGCTGAGTATAGGGCAGCTTTCACAGCGACTGTTGAGTGTGTGTGGCTCAGACGCCTTATGGCTGATTTGGGTGTTGGCCAGTCTTCTGCCACCACCATCTTCACTGACAGTCAGAGCGCATTGGCAGTTGCGAGGAACCCTGTGTTCCATGCTCGCACTAAGCACATTGAGGTGCATTATCATTATGTCAGGGAGAGGTTCTCTGCTGGGGAGATCAGCTTGGCATATGTGCCCACGCAGGAGAACATTGCAGACCTTTTCACGAAGGCTCTGCCTAGGGAGAAGTTTGAAGCTTTCCGCAAAGCTTTGGGCTTACTTCCTTTTGTGGAGTGATTTCCACATAGCTCGGCACTTCCTTATACATGAGTGCCAGCTCCTTGTTCACCGCATCACTCCCAGGGGGGATTTGTTGATATATTTAGGTAGTGATGTGTGTGAACACTCTAGGACCGTCGGGGCACTTTTTCCCCTCTTTAGGAGGTTTTTTTCCCCCGGCTTGTATATACGCCTATTGCCCTAATGGGCTACTTATCTTTGTACATTCTCTAGTAATACATTCAGTCTTGTGTGTTGTGCTCCAAGCTTCTTCTTCTTCCTTGTGTTGTTCGCGTGCTTGCGCAGACGTCTAACTCCAACACTCATCTGTACCTATAAGGATTATGTCATCAACATATATGCACATGTAAATGAATCCATCATCACTTGCTTTAACAAGCAAGCTACTATCTGCCTTAGAAACTTGGAAACCAAGTTTTTTCAAGAACTTCACAAGTCTGTAATTCCATGCCCTTGGGGCCTGCTTCACACGATACAAAGCTCTCTTGAGCTTACACACATACTCGTTTCTCCATGAAAACATCATCTGAAATATAACCATTTAGAAAAGCATTCTTCACATCTAATTGACATAACTTCCAAGCTTTACATGTAGCAATAGCTATATGAGTCCTTATAGTTGTCATCTTTGCCACATGACTATAAGTCTCATCAGAATCTATACCATATGTCTGATCATACCCTTTCACAACAAGTCTAGCTTTGTATCTAGACACAGTTCCATCTACATACCTCTTTGTCTTATAGATGCTTGTGCATCCAATTATTTTCTGATTATTTGGTTTAGGAACCAAATCCCATGTTTCATTCTCCATCAATGAATCATACTCATCCTGCATAGCTTTCTCCCAATTTTCCTTACCTTTTGCCTCTTCATATGTAGAAGGGTCTTCCTCTGCTTTCACCATATAGGCATAATCTTTAGTGGTCAAAAATGAAGTATCACAGCTATACCTTGTAGGTTGGCATTTGTGCCTTGATGATCTTCTGAGTTCTCCACTTCTTGAAGTTTCTGGTTCCTCATATTCTGGATCAAACCTTGGCATTTCTTCAACTTCAACTAGTGCTTCATTGTTCTCTTCTTCATCGTATATTTGAACCTTTGATTTGCCTTTCTTCTGGTTCAATGTTTCTTCATCACGTGCATGAACATTAAGTGTACTTGCATACCAAGCACCTTGTCATCAAATGTAACATCCTTTGATACAAGGAATTGCTTTGTGGATGGACTCCACAATCTATAACCCATCTGCTTATCATCATAACCAATGAACACATACTTTTCAGCTTTAGGTTCCAATTTATGCCTTAACGGAGATGGTACATATGCATAAGCCAAACATCCAAACACTTTGCAATGATCTAAGGTAGGTCTCTTACCCCACCATACTTCATATGGTGTCATACCCTGCAAAGCTTTACATGGCAGCCTATTAACCAAGTATGTGGCTGTATTTATAGCCTCAACCCACAAATAATTAGGAAAATTTTTCTCTTTCATCATTGACCTTGCAAACTCAACAAGAGCTCTATTCCTCCTTTCTGCTACACCATTTTGTTGAGGAGAGTACCTGAAAGTAACTTCCCTTTTTATACCTGCATTCTGTAAATAATTACTAAACTCATTAGAGAAATACTCTCCTCCTCCATCTGACCTTAGTCTCTTCAATTTTTGCCCTATGATTCTTTCTGCATACACATGATAATGTCTAAATGTATTGAACACCTCTGATTTATCTTTGATCACATATATGGTGATCCACCTAGTAGCATCATCAACATAAATCACATAATATCTTGAATCATTAATGCTAAAGTCCTTTGATGGTCCCGACACATCTGTATGTACCAACTCAAGCTTCTTTGGATACATGAAACCATGCTTACTATATGATTTCTTGTGAGCCTTAGCTAACTGAAATGCTTCACATTTGTATGTCATGTGTTGACCAGCAACATTAGGTAATCCAAGCACTGAACCATTGTTAATCATACCTTTAATCCCTCTTTCATTGAAATGTCCAAGCCTTTTATGCCAAAGATCTAACTCAGAGATCTTATGTCCTCCATAGGTGAACAAGGCATGACCAACATTGCGTTGAATCTTCAATGTGAATAGCCTTCCTTCTTTCTTTCCTGAAACAATTTGTTTATACCCATTGCTAGGTTCCTCCACAAAAACTCCATCATTAGTGAACCTTACTTCATAACCTTTCTCTACAATTTGCCCTACACTTATCAGATTCTTTGGAATTGTAGGAACATATAGAACCTTACTGAGTACTTCCATCTTTAGCCTTTACTGATCCAACAGACTTCACATTATGCTTTGTGTTATCACTTGTTTGAACTACATGATTACTCACCTTCTTCTCCAAATCAATCATCAAAGCTATGTTGGCACTCAAGTGATTGCTACACCCTGAGTCTATGTAGAAGACTCTTTTATCTTCATTTTGTCTTTCACAAGTTGCATTCATAATTAAGGTTGAATCCTCTTTTTGATCCGAAGCATAATTGTAGTAGGTATTGTTGTAAGATTGACTTTGAAAGCCTCTACCTGCATTTCTTCCAAAGTAACCTATACTACCTCCACCACTGAAATTACCTCTCTGATTTCTATTACCTCTTCCTCTTGCATTAAAGTTTTGATTATATCCTCCACCATTTTGATTATTATGCCAATATTCATGAGCTAAGTGATTAGGCTTACCACAAATCCAGCAATCTTTGACACCATCTTTATTGCTTCTGCCTCTTCCTCTTCCTTTGCCACCACCTCTTCCTCTTAGGAAGTTAGCTTGACTAGTAGTGCCTTCATCTTCATTCAATTATTGCTTGCCTTTGTTAATCTTCTCCTTGTCCTTTGAATACATTGCTTGACCTGTACTTTTATCAACATCACCTTTGACATCCTGCTCAAAGGTTAGCATGTGTCCTAGCAATTGATTCAAATCAGGAGTGAAATGATCTAGTGACAACTCAGTGGATAAAATGAATGGCTTCCACTTCTCATCTCCTATCAAACCTGCGAGAATTGTCTTAACAATTTGTCTTCTTCAATATCTTCATCAACTGGTTCTAATGCATTTGCAATGTCCTTCATCCTTGCTACATAATAAAAAATGGACTGAGAAGCCTTCTTCTTGAATGTGGTGAACTCTCAAGTTAGTTGCACTCTCAAGTTCTCGAATGTGAGGTAGCAAGTAATCATTGACTCCCATGTAAATAATACTCCTTTCTTGAGCATCCTTCTTCATCCATGTCTTCAAATCTGAGGGCTCTTCCCTAGTTGGAACACTAGGATCTCTAAATTCTGGTTTTTCTTCTTCACCTGCTATATATCCTATCAGGTCTTTGCTCATAAGATGAGCTTCCATCCTCATTAACCAAGCAAGATAGTTTTCTCTATCCAATTTCTCTATCTGAAGAGAATCTTCCCTTCTTTCTTTGCATGTGCAATAAATTCTTCAAGCTTTGTGAATAATGAATGTAACTTTACTTAGAATGTAGTTCCTTTTGATCTTCTTGATAGCTTCAGGCCTCCTTCTCTAGCTTTCAATTCAAACTTTCACCTTTTGAATCTTCAAGGATTTATTTTTGTATAATTGCCATAGTTGGGGTCCTTTCTTCAATTTTCATGACTCTTGCTCCAATACCACTGATGGAGAGTGTTAATCTCCAAAAGAACAAGTGATCTTTGATGTTAGAGCACCTATATATCAAAAACAACTCAAAAGCTCAACTTATTTTTGAAGACCAATGCCAAATTATCAAACTTTGAACTAACCGTGAAGAAACTAATTATTCAAAAAAGCCTACTGCACTTAATTCACTCATTGATTAGACCAAACATGTAAACTCTTCAATGAAGATTTGCACAAGGTGTCTCCTAACATTTTCGCACCTTCACCAAGTTAAATCTTTCCAAAAGATTTAGTAGCTCTTGAGATTTTCTTCAAACAATGTACCTATGTCTGAAACTATTCTTTTGTGTAGTCGACTTTGACACCTATAACTTCTAATGCATGGTTCTCCCAAAATAGAACTCATTTATTCAAATGCTTTAAGCCACAAGTAGCTTACCTTTTAAATTTAAGAATGAGTGCTTACTTGCTCAAAAATTTACACTCTGGAGGGAGATCTAACCAAAACATTGATCACAGGGATTGCACCTATTTTTGTCTTCACTTCTCACATTTACACATGTAAATGTTCTTACTTACAATTCTCTCAGCCGGATTATAATTAAACTCTCAAAACTAGTATGAGAGGTCATTCAACTATAGAATTAGTCTTGTACAAAAGCATTCCTCAATAGGAGAAACATAGAAGGAGCACTAAGCAAAATATCGAGGAACAATTTTCTTCTATTCAGAGAAATCTTACATCTAATTGATGATTCATGTCTTCTGACTTTTGAAAGTCTCTAAAGACTTCTAAAACTTATCTCTCATCATATCTCCTACTCATAGTACATCTATATCAAGTATATATAGATATTTACATCCCGAATCATCAAGGATACAAAGTTTTTATGAACTAATTACAAGATTAGTATACATGTATATACAAGTCTTCATCTTTTGACCATGCACTAATCTTCAAGCTTGAGAATTTGATCTTTGCTTTATTCTTTGACTTCAAACCTTGTCATAATCATCAGTTGTTGATTGTCTTGCACCAACATTAACATCCTTGTCAATATTGATTTCCCTCTAGGTGTCCTATGTTCGTCTCCTAATGTTTCTTGTCCTTGGGCTCCTGCTTTCCTCTCAGGAATGACTACTCTAAATTCATTAGTGTGGTTAGGCTGATTAGTTATGATGTACATTGTTCCTCCATTTTCTAATTAGGCTCTTGAACCGTCATGATGGCATGAGCTTGTCACGATGGTTTGGTCATGTCGTGATGGCATGAGCCAATAGCAATGGTGATACCTCATTGTGATGGCATGAGCCAATCACGATGGTACACAAAAATGCAAAATTTTTTACTATTTCTATGGATTCCTTTGTGTGAAAGGGCACCCTATACCATTCCTAAGATATATTAAAAAAATATGAAGTTCTTAGACCATTATGATGGTCTGCGACCTATGATAGAAATGGAGTGAATAAGTGAATATGGTGAATTTTTTGATTTTTTTGGGATGCGAGAAGATGATATGGGGGTGAAGGAGGAGTTTAGGGAAGGTAAAAAAACAAAAACAACAACAAATACTAAAATCAATTACCTTCCAACACCACTTATCACTATACTCTTACCATCAAGCATTCATCCTAGAACTCGTCCCCGACAATGATGCCAAATCATGAATGGATGAAGTGAGTGAAGGTGAAGGTGAAAAGCATGTGAATGCACACACACATACATGCACACACACATGGTAGAGACAAGAGAGACACAATGGAAGGTCAAGAACAAACTCTATTACTCCAGAACACTCTTACAAGCTCTCAATTAAACTACAATCTCTAACAAACTAACACAAGCTAATATCAAAAATGAGCTCTCTAGCTCTTTTTATAGTTTCTAAACTAGCTTTGGCCAATTTTAAACCTTGTGTCCACCATAGTTAAAAATTAGGTTCTGAGAGTCATTTGAAGGCCCAAATAAGGTCTACAAATAGCCAAATTTGGTATGATCATTCTATTTAGGTTCCTCAAGCTCAAGGACTCCTCGGCTTCCATAAAATGGAGGTTCTTGATACAAAATTTGGTGTTCTATGGTATACATATTACAAGAGTGATAGTAATCACTATTTGAAGTTCTAATTGGTATATTGTAAAGCATCTTTCTTGAAAAATTGAACAAATATGGCCTGTGGCTATTGTCGAATGCATTGCAAACACTATATAAATAGAGCCTAGGTTCATTATCAGACATCTTTTCAACATCTTCTCAAGATCTTCTCAAGGATCTCAAGGAGTGCTTATCATTGGAGGATTGGAGGAAGAAGGAGCATTATCATTGAAGAAGCAGGAGGTTATCTTCATCTACTTAGAGGAAGGAGTTTCTCTACACTTGCTTGAAGTGGTGGAGATAATTGTACACATCTAGGTGATGGTGGTGGCTCTACACACATGATTGATGAAGAACTGATCAACTTTAAGAGGCAACATTATGATCAATTATGAAATGATAACATGTATCTTTCCATTATTTTTAATTACAATTGTAATGTGTGTATGCATGTATTTGTACCTCTAGTCTCACTCTTTTCTCTCTCTCTCTCTCTCTCTCTCTCATATACATACATACATACATAAACACACATACTCATATCCACATATATATATACATAAAAGCAATGTGTACCGTGCATTATCGCGATGATGAGCCATAAGTGTTTGCATCTCTTTTAGACACCACTTATACAACCCTCCTATCCCAAACTCTGTCTCAAATGAACTAAGTACGTAATCTTTATCCCTCTCATCATGCTCACTACAAAAAAAACAAATCATGTAAATAAAACATAAGATATTTATTTCAATTCATATGTAAAATTTATGCTTACTTCCACTGTAAGTGGACAAGGCGCAGGTAAGAGTCACATAATGCTTGCATTCTTCTCTTGAAATCCAATCCATTCCCTATGTACACAATGTTCCCCTCTGGCTCTATATCGCACTCTAGCCCTAAGGTGCCTATGCATGTCATCATAGGCACCTGTGCTTTGCTATCATGATCTAGAGGTGGTATACGTGTCCTCAAAATAGATAGATAAAAATAAATAAAAATATGTGTTATAATATCATTAAAAAAATTTGTGAAAAAAAAACATACCTATGAGCAGATAGTTGTCTTTTTGCATGTGGAGCTATAGAAGAGCCCTCCTCTGATCCCTCGGTAAGCATCTCAATTCTATAATCCAACTCATCATCAGCCATCTCTTGGTACTCATGCATGATGTATCAGGTGGAACTCTTGCTCTCATAATACTTTTTATGAGAGTGAGTTTTGCCTTTCTCTCTCTACTAGGATCCATAATACATGTACATATAAAACAAAATGGATTAGAAATAAATATATATATGTGTACATATGTATGTGTGTATATGTGTATGTAGGTGTATATGTGAGTGTTTGTATGCATGTAAGAATGTATGTATGCATATGCATGTGCATTATGTATTAAAATGTATGCATGTGTGTGTATGTGTGTGTATGTATGCATGTAAGTATGTATGTATGCATATGCATATGCATTATGTATGTATGCATATGCATATGCATTATGTATGCATGTATGTGTATGTGTTTGTGTATGTGTCTCTATGTGTGTGTATGCATATATATGTGTGTATGTCTCTATGTGTCTGTCTATGCAAATGATTGTATATGCATGCATGTGTATGTGTGTACGTATATATGTGGATATGTATATGCGTGTTTATGTTATATGTATGTATCTATGTATATGTATGCATATATGTATGTGTATATGTTTGCATGTATATGTGTATGTGGGTATGTGTATGTGTATGTGTGTGTATATATGTGTATGTATTCTGACTCTTTTTTTCTATTTGAGATTAAATTAACAAGAGATATTGTATGGTGGAAAAAAATAAGAGGCACCTAACATACCACGTGAGACGTGGCAATTTTTTCGTAGACAACTACATCTTCAAGAGTCATTTCTTCAGCAAAAGGTATACAAATTAATAGTTTATATTTATAATTTTCATATATTTTAGTAATGTTTTACATTTAATTTATGTATTTCTTTTTTCTTTAAACAAACAGGCTGCTACAAAGAAGAGAGTTGAGTCGGGCC
>CM035418.1:122701444-122796444 GCA_020310875.1 Ceratopteris richardii | reverse complement strand
ATAGAGAGAGAGAGAGAGATAATTCAAAGAGAGAAAGACGTAGAAAGAGAGAAGACAGAGAGAGAGACGATAAGATAGAGATTAGATAAAATAACGATTCTGCAAGCGATTGTTTCAGCTCGTAAGCGTAGCGCAATCGCGAATGTTGGAGAGCTCTTTGATCAGATGTGTAAAGATGTCGATCGAGAGCCTCCAACGTTTTAATTTTTTTCATCAAAATGCCATTGTGTAAGCGATGGTAAAGTGTCGTAAAAAGCATTGCAATTGGTGTCACATAAGCGACATTAATCACCGTCGTTTATGCGACACAAATTAGCATCGCTTATGTGATGCTTTTTTAAATCATTGCTTTAGCGACGCTCATTGGGAGCGTTGCACATCTCGTCACATCATCGATAAAAACATCATTGTGCTCTTCGTTTAACCGACTGTCCATGCTCGATTGCGACGCGTTTTGCAATTTTATAGCGATGAAATTGTGTTGCCTTAACTATCGCTATGTGCCCATATTCCTTGTAGTGACTATTCTCTCTCGTTCCTCTACTTCTGCTACAAATCAAGTCCTAGACATCTCCCTTTCTCCCTCTCTCTCTATCTCGCTCAGTGTGATCGCGTGGAAATAGCTTGTCAATCTATTTCTCTCTCATCGATTTCTCTCACATGTGCACGATTTTCTTATTGTTTCTGCCTGCATACTTGCTCCTCTCTCTCTCTCTGACAAGTGCAACAACATCGATCCGAATAATTCATCCTCCATTATATTTTCTGGAAAGAAGCTACAAAAAGATTTGTAAACCCCCCATCTAAAAACCGAAGGTTGCATTTCTATCTTGCTAAAGGTCTTGAAAAAGAAGAAGGCCTTCGATTGAAGCCCATATTTGGGTACGTAAGTGGTAGTGGTAATCATGGCGAATGTCCCCCTCCTTGTGGAAGAAGGGGAGGAAACTGCTCGTGCTGTAGTAGAAAGAGTCTATTTTTCACGCATAGAACTCTTCTTTGTTCCTCCTTTCAAAAGACAGAGAGAAAAATGAATGACAGGAGAGAATACCAAAACCCTTTTGCTCCTTCTCGAAACCTAATTCTCACAGAAAATTCTAGGACGAATATGATCGAATGCAGAGACTCCCTGCAAGAGGAGGTCCGTAGTAGTAGCACAAAAGAAGCCGTCCTTCTCTCTCTTTGCCATGTGTGTGTGCGTATGTTTGCAACAACCGAGATTTTTTTTTTTTGACATAACTAGAAAGATTAATATTGAAAAGATATATTTTTCCCTCTCTCTCTCAATCTCTTTCTCTCTCTCTCCCCTCAGCTTCAGATCGATTGCGTCACCTGTACTTGCCTGTGACATGCCTGGAAGAGTGATTTCCTGTAGAATCTCTCTCTCTTTCTCTCTCTCCCTTACGCACCTGCAAAATTCATTAGAAAAAAATACAAAGAGCATACACGTTAATTACTGGTTATACTTGATATATTTATTCTTATTAAACTCATTAAGATACTATGCACATGCACACACCATCATTCTTACGTATGCATTTTTTTTTATTTCGTTTGTTTTAATTTAGTCTCTTTTTAATGCTTTCAATTTTAGGTTTAGATTTAAGGTCTAATTTGGTTATTAAATGCTTTAATATTTTCATACACACAACATAACAATTATACACAAACATTCACTTATAGGCATATACATACATTAATAATCTCATTCACATTTAATACCCATATAAACACATAGAACCATAGTCACACATACATACTTTAATTAACATACTTAGTCACATGTACATTAACACATACTAACATGCACTCGTGCTCACATAATTTCTACACTCAATTTCTTAATCCTATCACCCTCACACTACTTTATACACTCATGACTCACACTTAAGTACACAAACAATGACATTGTATAGACTCACGATTCATTTTCATGAATAATTACACACATAGGGTATTATTTATAGTTTATATCAAATGATTAATCATAGTTTGGATTCTTAGGTTAACATTTTAAAAACCAAATTCATACACAAACACTCACACTTATACCTTTATGCACACAATATACATTTAAATAGACTCACCCTTTCATTCACGCTCATATAAGTACATGCACACATATGTCCACAACTCAAGCATGTATGTGCATAGATGCTTGTAAAAGCATGACTTTATTAGGGTAGATCTACAAGGGTAGGAACATGTTCAATACACATAGATTCATACATATTCTCACATACACATGCAAACATCATCAATGCACATGTATACATGGGCACATACGTAATCATAGTCATGCACACATAAACATAAGCACATATATGCAAGATTAAATACACTTATATAGATGATATTCCTTGCAATATCATAGGGTAAATGCTTAAGGTATCACTCATACATTTAAGGTTGCATACTTTTACTTGGGCTACATGGATTGTGTGAAACACTCACATAGACATATGGCTCTTTAAGATATAGATATACTTATATTGAGGATCATATATATAAGGTTCAAAGTCAAATATCTCTTCTTGTGCTGATGAGAGCATATCTCCACCTTTTTTAGTCTGCAGGTGCTCAAGAAAGAGGTTGCTCAATTCAACAAATCATATCAAAGAGATTTTTAAGAGTTTAGAGATGAACACTTTGGAAGAAAATTTTTTCTTTTTTTGAATGTCAGTCAGAGGGATAAAATCCTTTGGACATCAGTACAAAAAGAAACATGCCTACTTGATTACAGATGGTCTTGAAGATAGTCGAACAGAAAGCAACTTATATTTTAAGCATGAAAATGATGTATCTCTAATCATCCTTGTATATGATGATGGATCCTAATGAGAAGCATGTTGCTAAATTTAAGACTTATTTGCATGCCTCTTTTGATATATCACATTTGGGGCATTTTCATCATTTTAAGATCATTTTGTTTTATGCAAATTGATGGAGGAATATCTTTGTGTCAAACAAAATATATTTACACATTATTGCAGCGTTTTATTATTGAAAATTGTAAAGTTATTGCCACTCCTATGGAAACAGATTCACAACTGATTCTTCATGATATTGGAGATGCATTTAATGTTGTTCTCTATCAGGAAGCTATTGGTTGCTTTATTTAGTGATGCGTACATCTGCCTACTATTTAGTTTTTTGGATGCCAGATGAGCAGGTCTATGCATTGTGTAGGTGTCAAACATTCATAGGCAATTGAGTGCATCTTTCACTACTTGAGTGGTACCTGTATACTTCAATTGTTTTATCCCAAGGGGGGATCATTACTGCATGATTTACATGCTTTTTGTTTTACTCAAACCAGGCTAGTTGCTATGACACTCTTGTGTCCACCACGGTTTTGTTTCATGATTGGTAGCTCATGCATATCTTTGTTGATAAAAACGTAGCACACTATGGCCACTTCTAGTTGTGAGGCTGAGTATAGGGAAAATTTCATATCAATTTTTTAGTGTGTGTGGCTAAGAAACCTTTTCACGCATTTGGGTGTTGGTTACTCTTCTGCCACCACCATCTTCACTAACAATCAAAGCACATTGGGAGTTGTGAGGAGCCTTCTGTTCCATGCTCACACTAAGCACATTGAGGTGCACTATCATTATGTCATGGAGAGGTTCTCTACTCAAGAGGTCAGTTTGGCCAATGTGCCCACATAGGATAATTTTGTTGACCTTTTCACAAAGGCTATGCCTACAAAGAAGTTGGAAGCTTTCTGCAAAGCTTTTGGATTACTTCCTTTTGTGGATCGATCTCTTTCCATATAGCTTAACACTTCATTATACATGAGTGCCAGCTACTTGTTCATCACATCACTACTAGGGGGGGGGGGGTTTGTTGAATTTTTCTAATAGTGATGATGTGAACACACTTAGGACTCACGAGGCACTTTTTCTCTTCTTTATGAGATTTTTTTGCCCCTTCTTGTATATATGCCTATAACTCTAATGGGTCACTTGTCTTTCTACATTTTTTATTAATACATTGAGTGTTGTGTTGTGCTTCAATATTCTTATTCCTTGTGTTTCTCATGTGTTTCTCATGTGTTTCTGTAGACCTCAAACTCCAACATATTTTTTATATATTCCCCTCACACAAAGCCTAAGGAAAAAGGTTCAAAATAAAAAGCACAAGGAAATAACAAGAAAATTGAAGTTGCAAAATATTACTGCCCTAGAAGTCATAGTTTGCATTGTTGCATAAATTCTAATCTTGGATCAAATATTGTTGGATCATTACGGCACAAGACTTGTACAAGAAGATCGAAGTCAAAGGACACACAAAAGTGCAAGAAAATTTAAACTACAAAAATGATTACTAGGGCAATCATATTTTGTAAAGACATTGAAACTTATTCTTTGGGGTGTTTTCCTTAAAGAAAAAGTTTGAAAAACTTAGAAAGGATAAGGCAGACGTTCAAGTGCAAGAATATAGGAATACATTTAAGAACAATTGCAAAATCAGTATACCTATTTTCTGAACTTCATTTCTTGTATCATCTCTTGTTTGGACTTTATTTATATTCTTCGGTCTTACAAATCTGAGAGTAAAGCCACATTGCTTGCCACATGATTTAAGCATCCTAAATCCATATAAAACACATGCCCATCTACCTTACCTTCCTTCATAATCATGTTCATGAGAAGAAGTGAATCTTCCTAAGCTTGATCATATGTATAGTTTTGGTAGTCTCTCACTCATTTGTATCCACCTTGGTAGTTGTGGTTGTTGTATGAATTATTATTATATCAATAAGAATTGTTGAATCTTCCTCTTGAGATCCATAGCCTTTTCTATTGTATGCTCTTCATCTTTGGTTCCTTGGGTTCCTAAAATGATTCTTTGTCATGCAATTGGTTAGACCACATATAGCATAGGTTGATGAGCTTTGAGCTCTCCCCTACTTTTGCTACCTCCCTTGCCTCTTCCTCTTGAGCCTCTACCTCTAGCTCCAAAGTTGGCTTGTGAGGTACTTCCTTCATCATCAAACTTCGTACTTTTTCCTTTGTTATCTTTTCTTTATTTTTATCTATATAGGGAGCAGTGGATTGCTTAAATTTTAGGTTGTATCTATTATTCATAAGCTTTACTTCATGTGTGAAAAATAGTTCCATGAGTGTGTTGAAGTTAGGAACCTACATGTCCATGTAAATGTTCATAGTTATGGTGAAGGCTTCCCATTATTCATCATCTTTGATCCCATTGATGTCTTGCCTTACTATTTGTTCTTCATCAATGACTTATCCAATGCTTCCATGTTGTTCTACAATATACTTGATCTTGGTGACAAAATCAATCACACTTTGCTTGGGCATCTTCTTGAGTGTTGTAAACTCCATCCATAGTTGCTTCTTTCTAGCCTTGGTGTTTGATGAGAAGAATGCTTCCAAAGCATTCCACGTCCCTTGTAAAGTCTAGTGACTCCTAATGTGAGGGAGTAAAAATTCAAGGATAGAGTTTAGAATGTATGTTGAATGACTACTGTTCATAGCATATGTGCACTTGTAGCTCATCATGGTTGGAATGTACATCAGTTGGACATTAAAACTCAATTTTTGAATGGTCACTTACATGAAGAAGTGTATGTTTTCCAGCCCTGAGGCTTTGTGTAGAAAGGGCATGAAAACCAATAGTGCAGGTTGAAGAAGGCATTATATGGTTTAAAGTAAGCACCATGTGCTTGGTATGAAAAGATACATGCCTATCTGATTGCACATGGTTTTGAGAACAATCCAACTGAAAGCAACTTATATGTTAAGTGTGCTAATGAAGTACTTTTGATCATTGTTGTGTATGTTGATGACATGTTGCTCACTGGTCCTCATGACAAACATATTATTGATTTTAAGGCTGATTTGCATGCCTCATTTGAGATGTCTAATTTGGGGGATTTTCATCATTATTTGGGCATTCAGTTTATGCACATTGATGGTGGAATGTTTTTGTATCAAATGAAATATATTGAAACATTATTGCAGCATTTTTTCATTGGAGATTCTAAACCTATTGCCACTCCTATGGAGATAGGTTTATGATTGAGTCTTCATGAGGTTGGAGATGCATTTGATGTTTCTCTCTTTCAACAGGCTATTGGATGCTTGATTTACTTATGCATTACTCGGCTAGATAATTAGTTTGCTATCTCATAGATGAGCAGGTTTATGCATTGCCCAGGTGTAAAGCATTGATAGGCAGTTAAGCGCATCTTTCACTACTTGGATTGTTTTATCCCAAGTGCGGATCACTACCACTAGATTTACATGCTTTTTTTTAACTCTAATGCAATAGAACAAGGATTACGACCACCACATACTAGAGAGATGACTCTCCTCCCAACCAAATGCCTCTATATATAGCTCTCTCCAAGGGACTGCCTTCTTGGGCAGGTGGATACTAATCATCCAAGTGTCAGCCATGTAACTACATGTGCGCCAAGTGTCCAGTGGATGCTTCTAGAAGGTTCTAGAACTCTTTGGGCAAAATACTCTTCCCATGTACCTCATGGGGATTGAACCCAAGACCTCGTCCTTCACATCCTTGAGACTTAACCACTAAGCTAAGTGGATCACTTGTTCACAAGAGCACAAGACCTCCTAGTAAGTCTAAACTCGAGATCTTTGGTCATACACACGGATGACCAAACGGTGTCCGATTTCAGATCTGTCTGAACCGGCCAGACCCTTGGATCATAGACTTACTTTATTACATTCTTCCCCCCTTGGAAAAGATTTTCGTCCTCGAAAATAGAGCTATATACATACTGTAGGCAACCCCCGAGCCTCATGTTCTAAAACTGGAAGAACATGGTCATGTTCTAGAACTGGAAGAACATGTCTCATCTCTGTGGTGGCATCCCTGCCCAAATGATTCAAAACACTATCCAGGTTTGCACTTTGATAAACGGGACAAAGTACAAACTAGTGAAGAATAATAAGGGTGGATCTAATGACATCCCTGGCTAATTCACAGTTTCTGGATGTGCGATCTAGGCACAAACATGTGAATTAGGTGGATTCAAATTACTAGTCCATTTCTAGGCATAACTGGTGCATGGGCTTAGTAATTAAGGTGGGATTCTTATCCCTCGCAAGACTTTGAGAATTCTTGATTCACTTGAATTTGTTTTGGGGAACTTGAAGTTTTGGTTGTCTCAAACATCTAACTTGGATGTTTATACAATGGTTTACTTTGATCCAACAGATACTTGATTTTTTCACCCGACTAGAGGACTACTTTGTCCCAATGAGTTGAAAAAATCCTTTGTAAACTGTAGGAGAAAGTTTACCATTTCGGTGGAATCAACCATACTAACTTCACCAATTCAAATTCAAAATGAAAATTGTCCAACTTAGGACTTTTTTCAAAGACTTTTAACTGAAAGTTCTTGGGAATTGTCAATCTGATGAGCAATTCCTAACTTCCCTATTCTAGAGTATACTGGACTCCAGGAAATCATTTATGCTATAACTTGAAGCAAACTCAAATGAATAAGTCCACTTAGACTTATCATCTTTTGAAGATTGAAAAGGTTCTTGTACATAACATCTATCTAGGATGTTCAAGTTAGTTATTTTATTCTAACCGGCTAACCCTGGTCTTTTGCAAAAGGAATCAGATACCATATCTGAGTCAATTTCAAAAGATTTGGAAAGCGGAAATAAATAACTAAGACTCTGTACAACCAATTCAAACTTCGAATATACATAAACTTGCTATGAGTCAAAGACTAGATGACTCAGGACTTTTTACTTTTCAAAGATCTATTTCAATAGGGATTTGAAGCATTTACTTTATCTTTAAGAGAAATAAGCTGGATTCTCAAAAAGATTCAAAGAAAATCAAAAACATCATCCAACCACAAGATACTAGTGTGGTAACCAACATCAGTGTGTCGACCCACTGAGGTTACGCTGATGAGTTTTGTATTCAAATAATGCTTCACTTGAGACTAAGTTCAGGTCACATTCAATCTTTTTGACTCCGTGAATGCAATTCTTGTGCATTTCTTTGAGTCTAAAAGAGTGAATTTATCAAGTTACACTAGGAACTTGATACTTGACTTAGTCAATTGAATCTTTAGTTGAAAAGATCAACTCAAAGTAAAAGTCCAACTTCTTTCAGAAATTTATCAAATATTTCTGATCAATAACACTTAAGCTTGAAGTGTTCTAAGAAGATCTTGGAAGTTCCTTACTTCATATCTTCAATTTCCTTGATCTTGAAGTCATCTTGAAGTATCATAAGATACTTACTACTTTCATCCTTTACGAATTAAACTTTTCCTTGAAGTCTTAATTCCCTTGAGGATGAAACCTAACTTCAAAATCCAAACTAGGACTAAAAGATAATCATCATCCCACGGTCCGATGTCCCATTCCATCTTTCCTACATCAATCTGAGTATAAAATCTGGTGTCCCATACCACCCTATTTTATATTCACATTAATGTGTGGGTGATTCTTATCCTAAAGTCTAAACATCTCTTGATAGAGTACCTGAATTCTTTTACAAAAATTGGAAGTTTCAGGCATTACCTCTAACTAGATTTTCTAGGTTTTGATTCCTTCACATGATCGTCTCACAATCATGTGCTTTACCTTGGGAACTTGAAAACCTCTTAACAGAATATCAATTCTTCTTTACTGGGGTTTTCAAATGAAAACCAATCAGAATTCCAAGTACTTGAATTTTCTTGAATTCAAGTTCAATTGGTTTACCCTTGACCAATTTTGTAGCGACAAGAGCTTTTGACTTCTTGTCTTTAGATTCCTTTCTTTACTGTTGCTTTAGGTACCTACCCCGGGGACTTTATTTAGGAATCTCTTTACTGCTTAAGTCTTAAGCATCCGCTCATGCTTTCTGGATTTGTACCAAAATCCCTTTAAGGATAGGTAAACACTTATGTTTTACCTTCCACAGACTTAATTACCATTTTCACGGTTGCAGACTACATTCTTGGAATTTCTTTACTCTGTTCAGACTTGGAACAACTTACTCTTTTTCACAGTTTTCCATCGAATAAATGGAACTTGAGTGAATAATTCCCAAAAGGAATTTTATTGCCAATACTTGGGCAATCTACAAAGTAGTTCTAATCGCACATTACTTGGACATTCATGGCCAAGATTGATCAAGTCTGGTTGATCTTGCGATAAAAAGACTTTATCTTTAAGATCTCTTAAACTATCTTAAGCTTCTTTGCTTACCTGCAGGATTTTAGAGATCTTTCCCTCATAAGTCCAAGCATTTTCTAATGCTTTTCAGATTCCAAAGCTAAGAATCTTTGATATACCTTTAGGTTATATCACAAATAGGACTTGAAATACCACTTCTAGTGGTTAGGGATTTACTGGGAACTACTTACTCTATAACTTTTCTTGAAAGATGCTAGTCTCACGTCTGGGGAGATTTTTCTTTCAAGAACTTTTTGATTCCTATCAAGTAATACTAGGCTATAATTTGAAGCAAATGATTCATCTTGGAATTTTTTGCTTTCCAGTCTAATGATTCATCTTGGAATCGTTTGTAAAAAGAACATTTGAAAGAACTTCTTTCAAATAATATCCAAAAAATTTACTGATTCAATTGTATTTATTTCCTGAGTATCAAACTAGAGACGAAATATCACATTTGCCAGTATGAAAGTTTAAGTTGAACTTTCATTTATGTGATATCGACTTCTATTCTTGAGTTTGATACAAAACTCATTATTATTGGTCAATCTTCAGATGTTACTAGAGTCCTTTAAACATATTTCACCAATCAAAATTATGTTTAAAGTCCAAGCATCTATTGATGATTGATCCAATAGTAATGCAACTATGAACACTTTGAACTTTATAACTTGTTTAGGAGAAGTTCATGGATTCAAGATCCATTTCTTGGAACTTTCTACTCCTAAATAAAAAGTTCACACTTGCTTCAAGTCTTTAGGAACTTATATTATTTCCTAAAGATTGCTTAGCTAGTTGCATCATTTACCAGAGATGCAATTATAGAATCTAACATCCTTTTATGGATATCAAGGATCAATTGATGTTGAGGTTTAACCTTTGATTTCCATCACCCCTTGGGATGAAAATTTATAAAAGCTTGGTACCTTTATATCTTGGCAAAACATTTATATCCTAAAGAGGTTTTGCCTGCATCATTCCTTGGACCTATCATATAATATGAATTTATGTATATTTTGGGAAGAGTTCATGAATCAATTAAGATCCTCTACTTGGAACATCTACCTTCCCAAAAATAAATTCATCTTAAACATGGTAGGAGAATGATCTCACATGAAGTAGAAGGCTTGACTATTTCATATCTCTATTCCAAAAAGTTACTTACCGAGGTTTCATCATGAGATACAAATCTTGAAACCACAAGAAACTTCTTTAAAACTTTCGAAATCTTCTGAATAGAAGAGTGCTCATGGAACTTTGGAAATATAGTTGATGTTCTCATCCAACCTTGGGATGCTTGAGAAGTTACATAAAATATATAACTAATCAACTAAAGCTTTATCCGCATGACTTTCTAAGTACATCCAGGACTTAGAGTCATCATACATCACAAAAGAGTTTGCAAGTAATTAAATTTTCTTGGTCATCAAGGAAATTTATTACTTAACTTTCTCTTAGTGCTTACTCATAACTAACAAGACATCTAACATACTTAATTCTCATTAAGTATTTATGTTTGATAGTAGAGTATTGACTTGGGAAGAAATTGACTAATTACTTGAGTTGCAACTAGAACTAGTATCTCTTTGCAACTAACTAGTCCTTAGTCTTCCCTAATGTCAAACTGCGAGCTTTACAAAGTAAGCTAAATACTAAGAGAGTACATTTTCATATCTACTTGCAAACAGCATTCCATTCTTCCATGCAAATGCATGTATCTACATGCAAAAGCATATGTTCACATGCGTATGCATGCATGTTCTTTTGAATGCTCAAAAACTAATACAATAATCATGCATGAACTTGATGCACGATTTTTTTCCTTGTACTAAGAATGTATATCATGCAATCCGGATGCATGTATATCCTTTCCTTTGTCCTAATGCACTATGATATAAAAGCATACCCTTGAAGTGCAATAGAAAACTTACTCAATGGAAAGGAAATATGTATTTAAACTACCAAAATACATTCTTTGATGCACAAGGATCTTTTTGAAATCAAGTCTTTCCTTAATGCAAACTAATGCTTGGAATGAGAAATGGATTAATTCATTATTCTAATCTAGACTTAATCAATTGAAATCTTGGCTATTTCAATGTGCATCTATGATTAAGTGTAGAATAATGAAAACAAGATAAATCAAGCATTGAGGCCAAGCAGAAACTGGAAAATACTTAGCTTTGATCAAAGCTTCGTCCATCCCTTGATCCTTTGGAAGAGTGATTCATCCTCTTGATCCTTGCGAGGAGCTATTCACCATTCTTGAAGCTTCCTCATCAAGAAATAATCTTGGATGACTTGGTCCGTCGATATCGACTAACTTAGGCCTCCGGATCTTCACTTCACAGCTCCAATTCCTTCAAGCTTTGCTCAATCTTTGATTCTTCTTGGATGGATGAGAGTTGGGCTTGTACTTCAGCTCTGCTTACTGCTTTAGCACACTCTACTCTGCACTACAGAACAAGCAAATCCGGCTGGGTGCGTGGCTATGTGAGCCTCCTCCCAAAGAACCCGTCTGAGTTCGATCCCTAGCAGACGCAGCGGGCACAGAAAGCTACGTTCTGTTTTGTTCCTTTCGGAAATCTTCTGCAACGCTGGGTTTGAAACCAAGACAAATCTCTGAAGACTTCTGGACATGAACGCCCGTCGACCTTATGGATAGGCGAGTGTCCTCTAGTTGGGGGGGGCGGAGGTTCGAATCTCCTCTGCTTTACCAGAGAATATCACCTTTTAGATCTATAAATTTAGATCTAATTCAGCGCCGGGTTTGATCAATTTGCTCCGCTGCGTATTTATCCTCACGTGGTCGATGATGCTCTCGTGGATAGAGCAGCGAACTTCAATCCGTGGGACGGGGGTTCGATTCCCTCGCCATACACAGCAGAGATGATCTTCATCTTTTGCTATGCTTCTCCTAAGCCAAGGCAGCACACGACCAACTCTGCACTCTTCTCAAGGCGGCCGCGAGCAACCTTCTTCGTCGTAGAAGATCTTATGCACACGCATAGAGGCGAGAGCAAATTGATGAGCAAGATGATGAAAGAGAAGAGCTATGGAGAATGGCTCTGATACCAATGCAATAGAACAAGGATTACGACCACCACATACTAGAGAGATGACTCTCCTCCCAACCAAATGCCTCTATATATAGCTCTCTCCAGGGGACTGCCTTCTTGGGCAGGTGGATACTAATCATCCAAGTGTCAGCCATGTAACTACATGTGCGCCAAGTGTCCAGTGGATGCTTCTAGAAGGTTCTAGAACTCTTTGGGCAAAATACTCTTCCCATGTACCTCATGGGGATTGAACCCAAGACCTCATCCTTCACATCCTTGAGACTTAACCACTAAGCTAAGTGGATCACTTGTTCACAAGAGCACAAGACCTCCTAGTAAGTCTAAACTCGAGATCTTTGGTCATACACACGGATGACCAAACGGTGTCCGATTTCAGATCTGTCTGAACCGGCAAGACCCTTGGATCATAGACTTACTTTATTACATCTAACTCGACTGGTTTCTATGACACTCATGTGTCCACTAATGGCTTTTGCTTCATGCTTGGTAGCTCATGTATATCTTGGTTGAGCAAGGAGCCTACTATGGCCACTTCCAATTGTGAGGCTAAGTATAGGGCAGCTTTCACAGGGACTATTGAGTGTGTGTGGCTCAAATGCTTTATGGCTGATTTGGGTGTTGTTCAATCTTCTGCCACCACCATCTTCACTGACAGTCAGAGTGCATTGGTAGTTGCATGGAACCCTCTGTTCCATGCTTGCACTAAACACATTGATGTGCATTATCATTATGTCAAGGAGAGGTTCTCTGTTGGGTAGATCAGCTTGGCATATGTGCCCACACAGGAGAACATTGCAGACCTTTTCATGAAGGCTCCACCTAGGGAGAAGTTTGACAAAGCTTTGGGCTTACTTCCTTTTGTGGATTTATTCCACATAGCTTGGCACTTCCTTATACATGAGTGCTAGCTCCTTGTTCACCGCATCACTCCCAAGAAGGATTTGTTGATATATTTAGGTAATGATGTGTGTGAACACATTAGGACTACTGAAGCACTTTTTTCCCTCTTTCAGAGGTTTTTTCCCTATGGATTGTATATACACCTTTCGCCCTAATGGGTTACTTATATTTGCACATTCTAGTGGTAATACATTCAGCATCATGTGTTGTGCTTCAAGCTTCTTTTTCTTCTTCTTCTTCTTCCTTGTGTTGTTTGCATGCTTCCACAGACCTCAAACTCCAACATTTCCAAATTAGAGATCACGGTATCCCAAGTATAGGAATCTTGCCCATGCACCATCAATACTATGTATATATGGGATGAGGAACTCTAAAGAAGAGCTAACATCTTGACAAGCACATAATTAAAAAAACTATGCATGGTCGAATCATCCACCATAATCCAGATAGTGTGACTTTTGATGGAGCATGTAGGTGGACCTAATCATGTTGATCAAATCCTTGAGATTGTCACATGCTTTTGGAGACCTAACACTGATGCATACTATCACAATGCATGATATATACTTGCCTTGCACTTGAATGTTCATCCACATTCAAGGTTTGTATCAAATGTATTTGTTTCTTCCCCTTCCCTTTATCAGTCAAAGTAGCTTTAGATTGTCTTTAAACTAGAGAGGCCTTACTATGATGTCTAGGCTTTAGGCACTTAAAATAGAAATTATCTTTTTATGCTTTATCAAAATCTTCTTGAGAAAGCATACTTCAAAAAACACATGGTTTTTTATTAGTGCATTCAAACGATTTCGACCCTTTTCCCTTGTGTTAGTGGATTTTTTCTAGAAACTACCACTATCGTATGGGACATCCATACAGGAATGATCCCTGTAAATCTGTGCAACCTTGATCACTTCATCAAGTGATTTAGGTCCATGTCTCTTTACCTTAGTGTGGATTCACATGTTAAGTTCTCAAACAAAACCATGAAACCAATGAAAATTGTGAAGGTTCTCTGATTTTCTAATAATATCTTGATATTCTAAAATATAGACTAATAATGAACTTCCTTTTTATTGAATTTGATCCCAAGCCTCCCAATTGCATTTCTCCTCATTCTAGGAGAAAAATTCCTTTTTGAAGAGGTAGGTGAATTCAGCCTAAGATTTTTATGAGTCTCTGAGATACTCATCCACCACATATAGGCCTTTGGCCCTAATGAGAAACTTGCCTCTACCATCCTAATATGTTTAGGGGTCTTCTTGAGCTGGTGGACATCTTGCCACTTATTCAAGAAGGATTACATCCTTGTTTTGATCCTTATCTTCACTTGAGAAGTAAGCGGGTCAAAGATTGTTCCCTAAAGAAAGTATCCAAGGGATGGCTTACACCTATTGTTTGCCACGTGTGTAGTCACTATCGTACCAGTATGGATGTTGATAGTAGCCCTAACTACATGTTGGGGCCCTTGGAGCAATCCCAAAATGGCCCTAAGATGAACCTGAACCCCATCAAATGATTTATGAAGCTCTGCTATCTCCGTTTGGATATTGGAAAAATATCCAAGGACCTGCTCTAATTTCAACAACCTATCTTTGAGTCCTTTGCCCTCAATTGAAGTTGTGTTGATTTGAGCCCCTTGCTACATGGTACCCTCAATTTTTGTAACTAAAGCCATCGGTGCTACATCCAATGCATCAAGCACATGTATTGAGATTTAAATAATCTTTGGGGATGCATGCAATGCATGTGATGCTACTAGTGGACTAAGCATGAATGAGGATATATATGACACTAGTACTGAAATAGGTATTTATGTGCTTGTGCTACTCGTAATGGAAACGTTGCTCAATGACCTCTCCATTGCACAAAGTCCATTCTTAACTTCTTGAGAACTCCTACCGTTAAGTGATCTCGGCTAAAATAAGAGGGTGATGCACAATATCACAAGAAATACTTCCAGATATAATTTGTTTTGGTGTAGACTCGATTCTAGTAGAGGGTGTTGGAATAATGATGGGCCCCGCAAAGCTCCGGGAGTCGGTAAAATCCAATGTTATACTCTTATCTCAAAACCTCCAACATGTTACTATGTGGATGGCTTGAATTGAAGTAGAAAAGATACCCTCCTTTGATGATTGAAGAAGAAAAATTTTCTTTGAGGATTCAATGTGATGAATGAAGACTCAATGTGTGTCCTCCTTGCTTTGATGTTGCGTCCCTTTGCCTTGCTTTGGTCTATAGATGATCAAAGAACTCACCATTCAAAATATGCTCTCATATTCAAAAACGGTGTGCTGAATAACTCCTAATTGGATTAAAAATCAGTGTTGATGATTGTGGAGAGAGGTTCGTACTGCCAAACTCTCTTGAAGACTTGGAGAATTCACATGAACCTGGATATGCTCTGTGTATGAAGGGGATATATCATGTATGTTCAGGAAATTAACCTACAGGTTGCAATACATCAAAGACTTCACATCCATTCTTTCAACTCATTATAGATAAAAGAATAGATAAGCTAATCTTGCTCATGGCATCAGTAGCCAGGTAGAGAATCTCTAAGTAGGGGTAGCTCTCAAAACACTAGGAAAGAAGTGTGAACATGTGGGCAAGGTAGAGATCTTTGGGCTGCTTTATGGATGAGCATGGGTAGCTGGGGCTATGAAGCTTTGTTCACATGCACAGATGATGATGAGCAGCCAACTAATATAGGTGCTCAATTGCTAAATCAAACTCTTTGTTTTTTTATCTTTGATAAAATTCACGACCGATAAATTCTTGGGCTCTGTTTCTCTACAATGCTTGCCATAAGTGATGGTGTTGTCAAATAATAAAGGTTGGAGAGGGAACACTAATGCATAAATTATCAAAGCTTGCATGGACATGATGCTGCTCACACCAAGGTCACCATGAAACCCCTAATACAAATGCAATAGAGTTTCCACTTAACCAACCATATGCCTATATATATATATATATAGCTACTCAAGTTAATGAGGACCACAAATGCAAATAGAGTCCACAAGTGCATGCGCAATCTCCACAATTCCTTTATTATCTTCTACTCACCTCCCAACCATATGCCTATATATATAGCTCACCTCCCAACTATATGCTTATATATATAGCTACTCAAATTAATGAGGATCACAAATGCAAATAGAGTCCACAAGTGCCTGTGCAATCTCCACAATTCCTTTAATATCTTCTACTAGATGCTACTAGTGGTCAAAGTGATGTCAACCACTACTTTAATACTTTCCAGTAGAGTCCATTAGTGGTTGGTCGAATCATAACAACAATGTACACAGAGAGAATAGTCTCTTTTTCCTCCCAACCATATGTCTCTAGATAGCTCTCTCCAAGGGACTGCCCACTATAGTAGGTGGATACTAACCATTCAAGTTTCAGCCATGTAACTACATGTATGCCAAGTGTCGTAGTTAACTTGCATTAACTCAAGTGGATGCTTCTACAAGGCTCTAGAGTTGTTGGGGCAAAACACTTTCCCATGTCTCTCATAGGACTTGAGCCCAAGACCTCTTCCTTTTCATCCATATGACTTAACCAGTAGGCCAAGCACCGTTTCTTGTCTAGAGAGTATAAGTACCTTTGTTTAAGTCTACTCTCGAGACTTCTACCCTACACTTGAATGACCAAATAATGTCCGATCTTAGATCGGTCTAAACCTATCATAAAATTCCTTTATGAAATTTGTGTACTTGCCACTCGAGGTAAGTATCTCTAGACTCAAGTTAACTCACGTTAACTTCAGTTAGAAGACTCTTTGTGAAAAACTTTCTCCCCATGCTCCCCATAGGGGTTGAACCCAAGACCTCTTCCTTCCCAAAATGGAGACTTAACCACTAAGCTAAGAGGATCACTTGTTTATGAGACTTCATGAACTTATTATTAAGTCTAGTCTCGAGATCTCTCTCCATGCACATCAATGGCTAAATAATGTTCGATTTCAAATCCATCTGAACCAATTGGACACTCAGATCCTAAACTTACTTTATTATACTCCCCTTGTCACCTACCCAAACTATTTTGATCCATAACTAAAAATCATTGCTATGATTCAAACAAAGAGAATAGTTTATAAATCAATGGTACTTTTGAGAGAATCTTAATAATTTATAAATCATATTCATATGCACAAACCTACAAATACTTTATGGTATTGTTAGGTTTCCAATGTGCATACCCAATCATGTAATTTTGGATCCTTAGTATTCCTAGGAAAATTAACAACTTTGAATTCTATAATTATTATAACCTCAAGTGCATACAGTGCTAGCCATCATCTATGTACCGATTTACTCTAAGAATCAGAGAATGAATATGAGTCTATTTTGTTGTCTATGACTGTCTTCTTTGTGTTTCCTTGTATCTATCTCTCTAATTATAGATTATCTTCATAGTATTGAGTGATATTGTAATCTATAGAGGACGGGAATAGAAATGCACTGAGGGTTCTTGGTAATCCCAATTCATGGATCCTTATTTCGATGGAAGTAATTGTAGTAAACATTTTGGTGACCACAATGGGATTGGGTGTCATTGATGGATTGTAGGTTACAATGCACATAATAATGAAGAACTTAAAATGATGGAGATAGACCATGCCAACTCTAGAGATGAGTTTTTGTGCAATCATGAGGAAGAAGAACAATTGACAAATGTGGAAGAGTCAATCTAGGATACAACGGAGGATACTATCGTGGGTGTAGGAGGAAATGTACATGTACCAAAACGACTCATGTCCCTTGTAGAGCACAACATAATTTTGTACACAATGATCACACAATTGTTAGAGGTCATGACTACATTCAAATCTATAATCTTATGTAGAAGGTGTTGGAGGTAGGCATTCTACAGAGGAATCAATCTAGGTAGAGGAAAAATTGTGAAGGATTCTAATGTAATGTTTGATGAGCAGGATACCTGATCCACCTTCTAGGAGGAAGAGGCTCATCGGCTCCAAGAGGAAGTTGAGGCTACAAGAGAGGCTCAAGAGTGTAGTTTGATGACCAAATAAGAGACGGTAAGATGCCAAGTAGAAGAAGCAACATAGAAAGATGAATTAAAGATAAATTGAGAGATATAACTCTTGCAATCAGGATACCCAAAAAATGGTATGCAGTTGGACATAGTCTATGAGACTGAAGAAAAAGAAATGGCTGAAACCAAATGCACTACCTACAAGGGGACATCAGCGCCTTTTTCCTCTGTTCTTGAGTTTTCGCCCTTGCCTCTTTTGTAGCTAAGTGACCATGAGCTCTCATGATGAATTTGAGAGCTCTTCCCCTTAGCTCCTCCACTACTTTGAGCAGCAAGTCTTCTCTTCGTGTTCGGTTTTTGGATTTGATTCTCATTTGATTTATTCTCTTTTAGAATCCGCTACTTTTTGAAGTAAATGCTTCCATTTTTCATTTTTTTATTTTCATTCTATTTGAAGAAAAATCCTTTTTTGCAAAATATATATGACCTTGCTTCTTTATTTTTTAAGAGATAATACTTTATTTTATGAAGCATAAAGATGTTCTTCATTTGTTTCATGACATATTTGGCATTGGTTGAGAATCAAACAAGTAAAAGTTTGAAGAGGCTCAAATTTGATGGAGGTGGTGAGTATTTCTCACATGAGTTTGACTCCTTCTTACAAGACAGAGGCATAAAGAGAGAGATTACAACAAGGTACACTCCCGAACAAAATGGACTGGTAGAGAGAAGAAATAGGTTAATAGTAGAGGCTACAAGATCAATGTTGAATGAGAAAAAAACTCCCTAACTATCTATGGGCAGAGGCTGTTTCCATAGCTACTTACCTAATCAATAGGCTTCCATCCAAGTCTCTAGATGGGATGATATCTTATGAAGCATGGAAAGTCGGGAGACCCACATTGGACCATTGTAAGATCTTTGGGTGCATTGCTTATGCACACATCCCTTCACAAATTAAGGAAAAGCTTGATGCAAAGGCTGAAAGATGCATATTTATTAGCTATGATCAGAATCAGAAAGGATATAAGTTATATAATCCCACTAACAAAGGATTTACAGTTAGTAGGGATGTGGTATTTCATGAAAATAACTCTTGCTTTGAGGATGATTGCAGGAAAATAGAGGATGATTGCAGGAAAATAAAGTTATCCTATGATTTGGAGAATGATTTTCCAAATTTGACCAAGGAAGAATCATATACATCTAAAGATATCAATTTAGAGGATGAAGAACAAATCAATCTTGAAGCATTCGATGCTTGGAAGTGAAAGGGAAAAGTAAAGATTAAAAAATTGGAAGACATTCGAGAGTCATCCAATCAAGGACTTAGAAGACCTCAAAGGGAAAGAAAGAAACCTATAAGGTATGGCTAGGACACATCACTATTCAGGATGCATTCTATTTATATGACTAAAGAGTCTATGTCAGAGGAACCATCTACATTTAAAGAAGCTAACAAGAAGGAAGAATGGAGAGAAGCTACGCAGGAGGAAATTGAAGCACTTCAAGAGAATAGCACTTGGGATTTGGTTCCCAAGAAACCATCCATGAAGGTGATAGGATCCAAGTGGTTTTACAAAGTGAAAAAGAATTCAGATGGCAGAATCAACAGGTATAAAGCAAGGCTAGTAGCAAAGGGGTTTGCTCAAACTCATGGAGTGGATTATGAGGAGACCTTCTCACTAGTGGCTAAGATGCCAAATATCATTCTTAGTAAGTACTGCTGCTTCAAAAAATTGGAACTTGTACCAATTAGATGTTAAAAATGGATTTCTTAATGATCTCTAAAGAGGTCTACATGGCTCAACCACCAGGATACGAAGACAAAGGCAAACCTGATTATGTATGTAAATTAAGGAAGGCACTATATGGTTTAAATCAAGCTCCTAGAGCTAGGAACCATAGGCTTGTTACATACTTGAAGGATCCCGGGTTTACACCAAGCAAAGCATACATTTCTTTGTTCATTAAGAAGACCAATTCAGAGGTTATTTATCTATGTGTTTATGTGGATGATATCATCATTACAGGCAATGATGCCAATGGCATCAAGAAGATCAAAGCTCAAATGAAGGAAGAATTTAAAATGAGTGACCTTGGATTGTTGACTTGTTTTCTTGGTTTAGAGCTTGTATATTCAGATTCTCATTTTTTCATTACTCAGAGAAAGTTGACATGATAACTAAGTTCAAGATGGAGAATACAAAAACTGCAGGTTATCAAAGTCTTGTTGAAAGTCTCAATTATGCAACCCTAACAAGAGTGGATATATGTTTTGGAGTAAGTACATTGAGTCAATTCATGCATACACCAAGAAAACCTCACATGAAAGCTACCAAAAGGATCTTAAAGTATCTGAAGGGCACCATAAATGAACGCCTATTTTATCCACTTACATTTGACTTGAATATCAAGCTATACTCTGATGTAGATTGGGCTAGCTCATAAGATGATAGGAGGAGCACTTCTGGCTACTTATCTTTTGTAGGGTCTAAGTTAATTTCATGGTCATCAAAGAAACAACCAACTGTTCATTGTCCTCAACTAAAGCTGAATATAGGATCCTAGAAAATGCAACACAAGAGTCAATGTGGTTAATGCTACTCTACTCAGACTTGGGGTTACATACATACACACCAATGATCTTCGGAGATAATACTAGCTCACTACATTTGGCTACTTATCATGTGCATCATGCAAGGACTAAGCACATTGAAGTGCATTAGCACTATGTGAGAGAGAATCAACTTAGCAAGGACATACAATTTTCCTATGTGTGTACAAAGCTACAATGTGCAAATATGTTGACTAAATCTTTGGATGGAACTAAATTGAATAGGTTCAAGATGATGATTGGATTGCAGGGGATCAAGGAAAGTTGAAGCCCAAGCATGTTAGGCTTGAGGGGAGATGTTGATGCAAATAGATCCAAGCCTACGTACTTGGATAATTAGCTATTCACTTCTATGTACACACATGAAGTCACATATGAATACCCACTTGTAAAAGTTTTGTTTTACTCCTTGTAAAAGTGTAGATGAAAAAAAGGCACTTACATTCACGTGGAGTTCGGAGAAATAAATTCCGTGATTTTTGGTGGAAAATTAATGAGAAAGACCTAAACTTTAGGTACACTTTTTGGCAGAGTTTGAAATTCAAAAGTTGAAAATTGACTTCAACTTTAGCTATAAAAGTGACTCAAAACGTTGCATGCAATAGAGCCCGATTTGGAAGAGATTTCATAGGGATTCTACTTGGATATTGAGATCACACTATAGTCCTACCATTGCCCTCATATTGTGCAAGCATTCATTGCCAATATCGTTGTATGTTATGTGCATTAATACATACATGTTGATCATGTTCTCTTGTCTCTACTCTGTCAAGTGCTACTCAAAACATTGAATTTTGCAGAGATATTTCTCAGCTTGTACTTAATCATTTTGAGCGCTTTAAATTGCGATAGCTTCAGTAGATAGTCTAGTTATATGCTACAAATTTTCATCTTCATTGCTTCAACCATTTTCACGCATCCTTTGAATTACTACTCTCTGGTCTAGTATATGTTCAGCTCCTAAAAAGTCAGGATACATCCAGAACTTGCTAAAGATCATTATCCTTGCCTAGTTGATCATTTTGAGTCAAATAACTTGTGGAATTTAGCTATCTAAGTTAATTAGATATTCCCAAAAGTATTTTGTCCAATGTTTACTAGAGAAAGAGAACTCTTCATTTGCTTGATCATGTATAATGACCAAAATAGAAAGTTTTTGGTTCACAGTCAATGTAAAAATTATCTGTTTTGATCCAATGATTTGAGAATCATCTTCCAAAGCACTTAGGTGATTAGTTGTACTTCTTAGTAAGCTCGAGGGGTTTACTTTGCACTCCTCAACTCAACCTTGGCTGCTGTGAAGCAAGAATTTGTAGCACCATCTCATCTTTCGAAGGTGTCCACCATCTCCTCCAATATCTATTGATGAAAATTCTTCAAATGCAAAGAATGATGAAGCCAACATGGATCAAATTTTTTGGGCATGATTTGTTACATTTAATTATGATGCATCATTGGATTCTAAATTTATGGTTTTAAACGAGGCTTATTTAGATTGGTTCTTTGATAGTGGTGCTTCAAAGCACATAACTGCATGCAAAATACTTTTGGCATCTCTGAAAGATGCAACCGAAGGAGAAAATGTGGTGTTTTCAAACAATGCCTCTTATCCTATCATTGCAGTAGGAGAAAGTGATCTCACAACTGAAAACGGAGGTGTGGTTCGCTTCACAAATGCATTGTATATACTAAGTATCAAGACGAACTTAATTTTAGTCCCTTTGATTGCCAAAGTTAGATTTCATGTACACTTTGTTGATGATAAGTGTATGGCTCATGAATTTAGCAATGGTGATATTATCGTGATGTCTGGTACATTATGCAATGGTTTGGATGTCATATATCAAAGCTAAATCTAAGGATCCCATCTATCATTAAATCCAAAATAAAAGTGTAAAAATGGACTTTGAGGTCTCCGAAAGCACGCAAAGAGCACAAGGAAGAAGAAAAAGCTTGGAGCACAACATGCAATACAAAATGTATTACCACTAGAATGTACATAGATAAGTAATCCATTAGGGAAATAGGCATATATACAAGCCGGGGGAAATAAGCTCCTAAATAGGGGAAAAAGTGCCCCTACGGTCCTAGTGTGTTCACATACATCACTACCTAAATATATCAACAAATCCCCTCTAGGAGTGATGCACTGAACAGGAGTTGGCACTCATGTATAAGGAAGAACCAAGCTATGTGGAATCAATCCACAAAAGAAAGTAAGCCCAAAACTTTGCAGACAGCTTCAAACTTCTCCCTAGGCACAACCTTCGTGAAAAGGTCTGCAATGTTCTCTTGTGTGGGCACATATGCCAAGTTGATCTCTCCAGCAGGGAACCTCTCCCTCACATAATGACAATGCACCTCAATGTGCTTAGTGCGAGCATGGACCGTAGGGTTCCTTGCAACTACTAATGCACTCTGACTGTCAATGAAGATGGTGATGGAAAAAGACTTACTAGCATCCAAATCAGCCATAAGGCATCTGAGTCACACACACTCAACAGTCGCTGTGAAAGCTTCCCTATACTCAGCCTCACAACTAGAAGTAGCCACAGTAGGCTACTTCTTGCTCAACCAAGATATACATGAGCTACCAAAGATGAAGCAAAAGCCACTAGTGGACACATCATTGTCATAGCAACCAACCCAGTCAGAGTCAAAAAAAGCATGTAAATATGGCAGTAGTGATATCCCCTTGGGATGAAACAATCCAAGTAGTCGGGTACCACTCAAGTAGCAAAACATGCACTTAACCACCTACCAATGCTTGAAACCTCGGCAATGCATAAACATGCTCATTTGTGAGACAACAAACTAAATATCTGGCCGAGTAATGCATAAGTAAATCAAGCATCCAAAAGCATGCTGATAGAGAACATCAAATGCATCTATAGCATCATGAATGCTCAATTGTAAACCTGTATCCATAGGAGTGACAATAGGTTTGCAGTCTTCAAGACCAAAACACTGCACTAATGTGTCAATACATCTTGTTTGACACAAAACTATTCCGCCATCAATTTGCATAGACTAGATGGCCAAATAATGATGCAAATACCCCAAATCTGACATCTCAAATGAGGCATGAAAATCATACTTAAAATCAGCAATATGCTTCTCATGAGGACTAGTGAGCAGCATGTCATCAACATACACAACAATGATCAGAAGCACATCATTAGCATGCTTAACATATAATGTGCTTTCCATTGGACTATTCTCAAAACCATGTGCAATTAGATAGGCATGTATCTTTTCATACCAAGCACGTGGTGCTAGATTTAAACCATATAACGCCTTCTTTAACCTCCACATCTCGTTTTCATGCCCTTTTTGCACAAAGCCATGGGGTTGAAAAACATATACTTCTTCATGCAAGTCACCATTCAAAAATGTAGTTTTAATGTGCAACTAATGTACATTCCAACCATGCTGAACTGCAAGTGCACAGATGCTATGAACAATAGTCATTCGGCATGTACGTGCAAAGGTCTCATCAAAATCAATGCCTCTTTCTTGTGCATAACCCTTTGAAACTAGCCTAGCCTTATACCTATCAATCGTTCCATCAAGCTTATGCTTCAACTTGTATACCCACTTATTGCCAATTGCCTTCTTGCCAAGAGGCAAGTCACACAAAGACCACATACCATTCTTCATTATAGCATCATATTCAGATTGCATAGCAACCATCCAATTTTCTAAATTTTGTGCTTCATCAAATGAAAAAGGTTCATTCTCATCACAGAGGCTAGAGGCAGCCATAGCATAGTAATCTGATGCAAAAGAGGCACTACGAGAGCCTAAATGAGTATGATATGACATAGATGCATCTAATTTGCTATCACGCAAAGTCTGCACCAACCATTTTGGCATAGTTTTTGCCTCCTCAATATCAGCTCTCTTATCAACAAGTGCATCATGTAAATCTGCATAAAAAATGGAATGATCTACATCATCACATGAACCCTATAAAGGCTGAGAAGTTGCCTCATTAGGACCAGCATTAGACTATCCACCTGTAAAAAGAGGCAGCAAAGTATCATACATGTCTGTGGAGCTAACAGATGTCTCCTTCGTACATGAAAGTAAAGGTTGAATAGCATCTTCCACAAAAACAACATCATGGGTAACCAAAATGCGTTTAGTCTGTGGATGATAGAGATGCTAACCTCTGTTTTCAGAACTGTACCCAAGAAAAATACATTTTACTACTTTATCATCCAATTTCCTACAATGTTTTTTAGCCACTAATGCATATGCCAGATAACCAAAAACACACAAGTGAGAAACAAATGGCTTACGACCATGCCAAGCCTCATATGGAGTGATAGATTGCAATGCTTTTGTGGGACAACTGTTAAGTACATATGTTGCACATATGACAACCTCAAGCTAGAAACTATTTCGTAAAGCCTGACTCTTGACCATACACCTCACCATCGCCATGAGTGACATGTTCTTCCATTCAGCAACTCCATTCTATTGAGGTGTATACAGCACTATACACTGATGTTTTATCCCACATTCAACCAGAAATCCATTAAAGTTATAACACATATATTCGCCCCCTCAATGAGAACAATGGGTGCCCATTTTACATGCTGACAAATTTTCAACCAAAACTAGAAACTATTTGAATCACATAAACACTTCAGACTTTGTTTTCAATGGATATAACCGTGCATGCCTAGAAAAATCATTGATGAAAGTCACAAAGTAAAGATAATTTCCAAAGGAGGGTGCATAGGACCATAAACATCACTATGAACAAGCTATTATTTTTTAGTAGCTCGAACGGAACCATTATTTGGAAAGGAGGAACGCTGCATTTTTCCCAAAATACAGCCTTCGCATACATGTTTACTGGGTGCTTCAAGTTTGGGCAAAGAGGACACCATTTCAAATTTATGCAAGCATAGCAAACTAGAAAAATTAAGATGACTAAAGTGTGCATGCCAAAGCTTTGCATCTAACATAGCCTAAGAATCATGTATTGCACATGCTAAATCATTCACAGATTTCTCATAGTATATGAGCTTAGACAACCCACAACATAAAATGCCATAAGCAATAATCACGTCGCCATTTGACAGATCATGAACTGTACATCTATCATCAAAAAATTTAGCAACCAAGGCAATCTTGGCTAGAGCTGAAATTGATAATAGATTCTTCTTGATCCCTGACACAAATAAAACATCTGACAATGTAAAAGAACTACCATCAGTAGTAGTCAGAATGATCTTACCAACTGCCATGACAAAATAAGAGGAGTTGTTGGCACATGGGACAGTATTCTCTGTAGGGGCAGGCTCACGTGAAGTGAAGAAACTACGATGCAAGGTAATATGTTTGATCGATGCACTATCAAAGTATCAAACATCTCAGTCTATTGCATACATACACTATTCAGGAGAAGATAAGTCAAAATTGCAAACAGTAGTAAATGCTCATTATTCATTCTACACTTGATTAGCATACTCTCTTTTCTGTGTAGAGGCCTCTACAACAACCATTCCAGCCTCTTTAGCAACCAGTTTTGGACAGCTCTTGATGACATGATCATTTCCTTTGCAGTATTTGCAAAACAATTTCTACTTTTCTGTTTTCTTCTCTTCTCTATTTTCCTTCTTTGATTGTGTAGAACTAGCAAATTTTTTCTTATTAGTAGAAAAACTTCATTTACCTTTTTATTTCTGACTAGCCAAGAAGGCTTGATTTGCAACACAGATAATGGAACCATTTTGCCTAAACTGATCTTCTTGCAATAGAACAGAGACTAACTCCTCAAATGTTAAGGCCTTCGGATTACCTTTCATCATCAAACAAAGACTAGAAGCAAAACTCTAATATGAAACGGGAAGACCATTCAGAAGAGTTTGCACAAGTGAACTGTCAGGCAAGACTTCATCAGTAGAAATCAACAGTTCTTTTAAATCTTTCATCTTTGTCAAAAACATTATCCATGGAATCACCTCACCCTCCAATTATTTTCGGAGGTAAGCAACACGAGCCTCATTCCTTGTCTATTATAAAGTGGTAAGTGTATCCCCAAGCATCTTTAGCTATTTTGCAAGAGTGAATGTGAGGAATAATGGCACGTTTGATAGACAATGCTATCAATGCATGTGCTTGAGAATCTCTACAATCCCAACAAATTTTCCTTGTAGTAGGTGCAATAGGAACTGCAACATGAATAGGAACATGAAGAATATCATCATCTTCAACAATGTATACATCACCTTCAACAACTGTGTTTGCGGGTGAAATAGGATGTTTTTCAACACCCTGCACAATGTTCCACAATCCTTTTGCAACCAATACATGATGCATCATATAACCCATAATGGGTAATTGGTACCGTCCAACTTATCCTCAACAGCCAACATACAGAATACATCACTAATTTTAGCCATGGCCACTGACTAAAATACCTTGATGCAAAAAATTGATTGTATCTTAAACAGTTGAACAGAACTACCATGTGAAGTTTTGCTAAACCTATAGCAAACTTTGAGACGCTTATACTAGCGAGCTGAAACTTGTATATATCTTTCACACAAAAAGACAAAATAGCCTACACATAAATTGTGGTAGTGCATCTGGAGGCCGAAAAGAACTTAGATTGCGATGTTGACAACACAAAGTGAAGTTTTTTTTATCTCCTAATCACCGTGAGTATGCCTAGAAAATTTTGCTTGATTATGAGACTGTGACCAAAGGGGTGTCGATGACACCCTAGATGAAGCGGCGACCTACTCTGATACCGATTGTTGGAGTTTGAGGTCTATAGAAGCACACAAATAGCACAAGGAAGAAGAAGAAGCTTGGATCACAACACACAATACTGAATGTATTACCGCTAGAATGTACAAAGATAAGTAACCCATTAGGGCAATAGGTGTATATACAACTCTGGGAAAAAAACCTCTTAAAGAGGGAAAAAAGTGCCCAGTGGTCCTAGTGTGTTCACACACATCACTACCTAAATATATCAACAAAAAAATCCATGGTCTAACTGATGTCATATGTCACTAGTTCCCCACATCAAAACAAAAGGTTCATCACATGGAGGGGGGGTGTTGAGATGTCCATGCTCCACCCTTTTGGTAAACTCTCATTCATTCTCATGTAAGTTCTCTTTATCCCACATACAAGGAGACTCACCGAAACTCCATATAATGAGCCCTCCTATCACTACTTGTTCATTCATCCAAGCCCAGATCAAGAGGCTTTACTTTAACCAAAAGCTCTAGCTCCATGCTCTCCACGTAAGCTTCTCCATTGCATCTAGTGTAATTTTTTCATTGTTCTTAGATATTTTCATTATGAATTTCTTTGTGTATTTTGATCCACCACAGCTTTTCATTAATGTTATCTGTCTTGAGTCATTTCTCAACAATTGAACTATCATACATGTGGAAATTTTATGAACCCTTTGTATCATGAGAGCTCGTGGATTTCTCATGTATATTTTTCCCTCTTTTAGCATATATATATTTGCTTAAGGAAAGGTTTCTTTCCATGACCTATATCATATGTTTTTAAAGTAGCATAACTATTATTATGATAAAACTGTTTGTTGCTTGGTGGGTTACATATGTATTTAACTATCTATCTTTCTATTTGAAGTACAATGATACATGCTCATGATATGGGTATTATTCTGACATATAGATGCATGATAAATGATTTTGATGCATTTTTATTATATAGAAATCATTATTTGTATTACCCATTATTTCATATAACTGTATGAATGAACACTCGCAGTTCTAGTGTTCTAATTAATAAAGTTGAATATATGTTAGTGTAAAAAATTTAAGAGGTTTGTTTAATAAAACACACTAAATTAGTTTATTATAGTGAAAATGGGATTTAAACATTGTTTGGTGTTCTTATTGGTATGTGTTTGATTATATACTATTTTCTATTAATAACAATGCTAACTTTTCTTAGTTATTTTAGGCTCTACGGAATTGGTTATTTGAATTGCAAGTACATACACGTATCACCCTTTATTGATAACTTATGGATTTGATATCGTGAAATATAGGCTTATAAAATTAAAATAAAAACTAAAAAAATATAGATCTTTATGTCCAGGTTCTACATGTCCTACGAGCAAGACGGGAGAATCTAATGGAGTAGGATAACAACAAAGGGGGTGTCATGTTTAGAAAAAAAAAGGAGGCGCGTTTTTATGACCTTATGAGATACACAAGAAAAGTATTCATATTGAGCATTATTTTTTGGTACATTTTTTAATAAATAGCTTGGAATGATCTACTTTATCCTCCATAGGTTACTTTTCTCCATATTACATTACAATATAGCATGAAAAGCTCTTCAATTTTTAACTAGGAAATGGTGAACAATTTAAATTAGAAAAGGTTTATTAGTAAGTATATTTTTAGACACATCTATTTGTTGAGATAATAGACATTTCAAGATGATAGGGGATAACAATCGAGCATGGTTGTTATACATGTCACCCTTTCTCA
The DNA here is from genome assembly GCA_020310875.1 of Ceratopteris richardii. Lineage (NCBI taxonomy): Eukaryota > Viridiplantae > Streptophyta > Polypodiopsida > Polypodiales > Pteridaceae > Ceratopteris > Ceratopteris richardii. Next base: position 122,767,154 of record CM035418.1, on the reverse strand, counting down.
AAATGTTTGTTCTTACTAAACTTTTTGTTTGGGTTGGTTGACAGGTATGATAAGGTGGTGCTCTTCATCCTAAGAATTATAAGATCTTGATTAGAATACTCAGCATACATTGAATGGTGTACAAGCTGCTTTGGATGATTTCCCTTGCACCTTGGCTCAATGGATGTATTCTTACCTTTATAGTTGTAGTAAAAAACATCTTATGAATAAATATACTTTTGTAAGGTTTTGTATTAAAGAATTGAAGTTTATCTTGAAACTTCTCTTGATTGGGTCCTAAAATGTTTGGGTTGGTTGACAGGTATGATAAGGTGGTGCTCTTCATCCTTAGAATTATAAGATCTTAATTCGAATACTCAGCATACATTGAATGGTGTACAAGCTGCTTTGGATGATTTCCCTTGCACCTTGGCTCAATAGATGTATTCTTACCTTTATAATTGTAGTAAAAAATATCTTATGAATAAATATAATTTTGTAAGGCTTTGTATTAAAGAATAACTTCTCTTGATTGGGTCCTAAAATGTTTTGGAATTATTGATACTTTTTCCGTAGTTGAAAGTTTAGGATGGATCCCTCGAATGGGATATGATCCAAATTCTCTCTTTTCATGTCTTAAGATTTTGTACTGCATTGTACGTTATACTTTTAGGTCATGATTTGTTATTGGTATCTATTACATATCTGATCTTGAAATGAAATTAAATTTATTTTCTATGCTTACTATAATATATTTTATTATTTATCGCTATATCTTATTTATATATAGTTTTTATACACACACAATACATAAATACTTATGCTTTAATAGTACATACATACACACACAAGCACACACACACTCTCCTTCTTAGATCCGAATTAGTGTTTGGCTAAGCAAAGATACATTTTAAGTGCTTCATGATAAACTCTTGTTTTTTCTGATTAGAACCATTTTCTTATCAATGTTGGGATGAAGTGTCTATTTATCTTCATTCTCAAGAGCTTTCACATTTGTTTAGTAGGTCTATCTGCCTCACCAACCAACCACTCCTTGAAGAAGAAATTCATGTGTTGCCTTCTAAATTGTTCTTCAATGCACCCATCCTCCTTAAGCTAGGTACTTCATGTTGAGTGTCCATTCTCCCATTGTTCAATTACTTTTCAAGATGGGCAACTCTGAAGTATTCCTAATTCGTTTCTTTATTATGACTATAAGCATCTCTTTCTTGAATTTCAAGTGGATGTCTTTAGTGACTTTGATGATTGTGCACCAACACTTGATAGAGGCTGGAGGATGCAAGTGAAAGGTTATCTTCCAGATATGCTCCATTTCATGAAGGATCAAGATGCATCGAACTTTTTGGTGCACGCTTAACTGAGGATTTCAATCCTTGCCCTCTCATAGAAAACACATGATAAATTCCATACTATTTGTGGTTCTCAAAGGCTTAAGATGGACCCTCTTAAAAATAGAAAGAGAGGGTAGGATTTCTATTCCCTCACAAATCTTTTAGCATAGATTTATATAAAAGACCTTCATAAGGTTTATGTTAAAGTGAGAGACAAGAAAAAGAGTAGACTCTATCATGTGGAAGTTCACACGAAGTTGAAGAGTTTTTTTCATATGACTTTTTTGATTTCTTGCCCCGTGTGATGGAAGGCAAGGAAAAAAAATCATGAATATATATATATATATATATATATATATATATATATATATATATATATATATATATATATATATATATATATATATATATATATATATATATTGCACAAGGTAATACAATTAAAAACATTCTAAAATTCTAATTGTGGTTTACGATAGAGGTTATAATGAAATTATTATTATAGTTATTAGAAATTTCGTATGGCTACCTAGAGAACCTATAGTCACTATAGACGAAAGGTTCTTTGTTCGGGTTCAAAAAACTCATCATTATAAAAAAAAAATTATACTGATCATTCACTTCTGCATTGTACAAGTGACAATTGGAAAACATAAATCCAGCCAAAATGAAAAAAAAAAAAAGATGTGTTTTTTGTTTCAATTGTATTCTTCATTTCATAAGTTTTGAGCCTTGCAAGTATTTTTTTTGCTTGCAAGGTATTATATGTAAAAGAGAGACAAGAAAAAGAGTAGACTCTAGCATGTGGAAGTTCATATCATAAGACTTTAGAAAAAGAGTAGACTCTAGCATGTGGAAGTTCACACGAAGTTGAAGAATTTTTTCAATATCATAAGACTTTTTGCTTTCTTGTCCCGTGTGAAGGAAGGCAAGGGGAATATATATATATATATATATATATATATATATATATATATATATATATATTGCACAAAGTAATACAATTAAAAAAGTTCTAAAATTCTAATTGTGGTTCACGATAAAGGTTAAAACGAAATCATTATTATAGTTATTAGAAATTTCGTATGACTACCTAGAGAACTTATAGATAATCAGTTTTGAGGAAAGGTACTTTGTTCGGGCTCAAAAAACTCATCATTTATTGAAAGGAAAATCATATTGATACTCATTAATTTTTTGCATTGTAAAGTGACAATTGGAAAACATAAATGAAAAAAAAAATGTGTTTTTGTTTTCAATTGTATTCTTCATTTCATAAGCTTTGAGCCTTGTAAGTATCTTTTTCGAACCCGATATCATTTTGGCTTGCAAGGTATTACATGTAAGGTTAATCTTTTATATTAATATATTATTCAAAATAGTAACCTATCTCTAACATTTTTAACATTGGAACATTAGTGTTTCCTGAAGTTTCCTATATTAAGAAATTCATACAACCCTTTTTCATGCTTTATATTCACGTGACTCTTTTGCTTTTTTGAGAGTACAATGAATTGGAAACACATTCACACACCCGATTTCATAAGATAGAGACACCAATCTTATGTCTAGTCAAGATTTGAACTCTGGATTTCCTCCGAGAGACTCAAAGCGTCAAACCACTAGGTTACACGATTTCATAAGATAGAGACACCAATCTTATGTCTAGTCAAGACTTGAACTCAGGATTTCCTCCAAGCGACTCAAATGTTAAAGCACTAAGTTACACGATTTCATAAGATAGAGACAGCAATCTTATATCTAGTCAAGACTTGAACTCAAAATTTCCTCCGAGAGACTCAAAGCATCAAACCACTAGGTTACACGAGCTCAGATGAGATGACTCTCCTTTATATTCACATGGAATGGTGATAGTTGCTTCACAAAGTTTTTTTTTTTTTTTTGAAAAAGCAAGAAAATTAGATTAATGGAGGGAGTACATCCTGTGGAGGGGGCAAGAGCCACAAGCACAACCAGTTAGAAAAAAAAGGTCATATCAAACCTTTGAGCAGAGTATAACGAGGAGATAATGCTTCTCCATTTGGAGAATTTAGAAGACTTTAGTAATGTGAATATGCTTTCCTTGTGCTCAGGAGCACTTTTGATACACTGGATTCTGAACGCTCTCCATGATTTTGTTTGGAGTCTCGACCCCCTGCCTACTTCACTTGAGTTCGACTTGCGATGTGACATTTGTTCTGGAATCTGCACTCTGTAGAAGTGTATGTTCAAGTGTCATGAGTTGATGTGAAACCCAGTCACGTCTTTCACTCTCTTTGTCATATTGTTTCCTGCCGGTTACGCCGCAGCTGTTCTTAAGAGTTAAGACGGACACGTTACGTCTGTCATTCCATGTTGTTGTCAGTGCATGCCGATCTTTTCTGCTCTTCTTCTTCTTCCATTGTTCGAATCCAACGCTCTCTTGTCTTACTGTCTCTCTTCAAGAGCAAGCTTGCATGATGAGGCTGGATACGAGGCGTTGTGGATGAATCATGAAGCAAGCAATCTCCTCAAAAAACATTAGTTGCATCATGCATGGTCGATAATCTTCCCTCACCTGCTATTGGACCTCAGGGACTTGGCGTCGCAGCCATACGATCTGTCAAGCATGCTGCGTTTCCCCAAGCCGCTGGTACATTCAGACACACAGGCCGATAAATTGCTTCACTATGGACGCCGAATCCCGATGGGCCAATGGCCAGTACTTTCCTGTTCTTCCATTCGATAGCTATTCTGATGCTCTTCTCTTGCACATTTTCACTTCATCTGTTCTCACTTTCCAAGATTATCTCTCGATCTATATACTCACTCTTCGACTCTTTCTTTAAGGTTCCGCCATGCCTGATTGAGGATGGATGGATCATGATTCATGGATCAAGCAATTTTTCTCAAAAAATTTCAGTTTCATGGCTGATCAGTGATGGTCCCCTCACTTGGGTTCGGACCTCAAGGACCTAGCGTCGCGGGCCGCGGCCATCCTTTCTGTCGAGCATGCTGCAGCTCCCAAGTCTAGTCCCCCCCTCTCTCTCTCTCTCTCTCTCTCTCTCTCTCTCTCTCGCACGCGTACACACATGTGACCTTCTCGTACTCGCTTTTCTATTGTATTTACCATTGCGTTGAAGTTGGTCGATTGCACCTGTCTACTTCGTCTTCTCTTTGATGCTATCCCCTGCGCAGCGCATGCTATCGAGATTCCATAGCCATGCAGGTATGTTCTCGCTTCTCCGTTTCAATGTGCTTCCTTAACGAGGCGTTCTGCTTTACATCCGCTCTCTCACACTTCAATCGACTATTCTACCATCTCTCTCACACTGCAATCGACTATTCTACCCGTTTCATAATTTTCATCCACATTTCTGAAGTTCCCCGAAGTATAAGTTTTCTAGTTCTTGCGATCCATTAGCTGCGTGGAATAAAGGTCTCGTTTGCGTTCTCGTTGCGAGTAGACTTCGAATGTGCTTCTGAATTCGAAACACTTGATCCCTTCAATTGCATATATCGCCCGAAATCGACAGGGGAAACTTCATTGGAGGATATTCATTTTGGGATCGAAAATTTGTTCCCAATATGCTGAAGGAGGATCTCCTACTGCGTTTTTCTTCTAACTCAGTGGGAGGCCCCATTTTGGTTCTAATCCTAGCTTCGAGCAGACTAGTTCATCTTTGCTTCTTTCCTCCAGCTGCTTGAAGCCAATAGTCTGTTTATGCAAAGTGGAAGAGGTCTCCGAATGTAGTGTTTCATAAGTCGAATGACTTGTTTCATCTATGTCCACAGCCCTGGCCTGTGCCTTTATCCATGTCTAGGGGTGTCTGTGTGTGTGTGTTCCATTTTGTTTGCTGCAAGACTGTATGCTTTAACAAAATTTGCATGATATAACATGTAATTGTGAGCAATTTATGATCTGGAATTCAGACCTGTGATGTCCTAGAGTGTGCACATCGTTCCCGCCTCTTTAGGTTTTCAGAATGATGAGGCTAGTGGCAGTGTCGAAATTGGAAATCAGCGGAAGTTCAGTGGTGTCATTTTTTTACCAGATCCAAGATGCTATACAGCGCTTACTCCTTCGTGTTACAATCTGCATGTGTAGCCCACACTGCTGGTAGTTTTTCATGTCAGCGTGGCTACAATTTACACATAATACCCCTCAAAAGCCAGGAGGTGGCCAGGTTGTTAGGTCCCTTGCATGATCCTTTGTGCAAGACGACAAAATACAAGCCGTATAAGTATAAAAAGGTGAACATCAGACTCACTTTCCAGCCATTGTAGCCCAAATGGGCTCACCCCAAGCCTGAGAATATGCACCTCAACAAGAGGTCATCACATCAAGGGTGAATGTCCAATACCACCTCATCCACATCCTAAATTGTGTATGGGAGCTCTACCAATGACCAATGGTCAAGTGGTAGTGTACATATTAATGACAAATGAGAGGCATGAGTCCTATGAAGAGGACTCACATAACAAGTACCTGTGTCCTCACTCGCACACTAGCCAAATACATGGTGTCATGGCCTCCTTTCAGAACATAAGCTAAACTGTCAATTCGGATGTCCAGGTGGATCAGAGACATAGCACTTCACCCTTCCTTGTAATTGTGTCCTCAATGCATTTCCTTGGTTATAAAGTCAGGGAACCAATTCTTCAATAACCTAAGTGGCTCTAAATTACTCACAACAAACTGAGTCTAGTTTCTCCCACTTGATGAGATGTTTGTCCTTGTAGACTTTTGGACCCTTTGATCCAAAACCAACACATCAGATAGTACCCTTCAAACTTAGGATCTCCTTTGGAGATATCATAAATTCATCCATCCTATCCAAGCCACTCTTTCAAAAGCTAACATGGACATGGGATGCATGGTGATTCCTTGAGAGAAATTCAGCTTGTTGAACACATCAATTACCTTCTTTGTGATATAAAAAGCATTATAATACTAGGAAGATAACTTTCTACACATGCTGGTTCTAACCATCTTAGAGTCCCTTGATAAGGTATATCCACATGCCAACCTTAAGGACATGCTAGACATGGTGGATGACCGTCATAAAATAGAGCAAGTCACCTACAACCTCATTGATGTAGCCCATAGGTCGTGGCAAGAAATAGAACAGGATAAAATAGAGCCTACTAGGTAGTCAAAATTTGAAGTTCTATTTTACAATATTTTCGTGCCTCTGGATTAGCAGAAGAACATATAGTTCAAGAGTACATAAATGAGTAAAAGGTGGTACTTTTAAAAGTACCATAGTCCATATCAAAGTTTCTCGATGTCCACAAGTGTGTGTTGGGCTTGCAAGAGACCATCAAATGCTTAGTTAGAAAAGAGAAACAAAATCATATAAGGAAAGTGATTCCAAACCCTTTTAGAACTTAAATTGTTTTTATATACTTGCCCTCATGCCACTATAGGTATTCCTAACCTTGAGTGTGCTCACAAGCAATAATTCAACCTAAGCTAATCTTCTGTCCTATGCAAATCCATCATCCTAGTTCACATACAAGGAATTCTTGATAATAGAATGAAATCTTTATTTACCAATATCCAAGAGGTATTTGGTTTGTCATTCATATAATTTAAACTGAGCTATACTGGAAGTGTCTTTATTGGCACTCTAGTGCAACCTCTAGTCTTTTCTCTTCCTCTTTGTTTTCCATATAAATGGAAAGCAAATAGTCCATAATTATCAATCTTGCTAAATGGCGCTAGGTGATCTTCTTCATGACTCAACATAAGATGTTAATACTCCAAAAGTATCGATCTTTCTAAATGGTGCTAGGTCATCATCGTCGTGACTCAACACAAAACAAGAGGTTAATACTCCTAGAGGATAGATTCAAATAATCTCCAAGTATCAATCTTCTTAAATGATGCTAGGTTATCATCTTCATGACTCAACATCAAATAAGAGTTTAATACTTCTAGGGGTTAGATTTATTTGTCATCTCTTCCGAATCTAAAGTGGAAAGTCATCACTCCCCTTCCAATCTCTCTAATGCCAATAACTTGATCTACTTCATTTAGATGAACACCATTGCTAGAAATAAAAGCTTCTCAATTAGAATCTTCGTGTGAGATTGAACCTAACCACTGTGACTAAATGATCACCCTATTTTCTTTAATAGGATAGCCACACTCCCATCTAGGCAATAAAAGAAAAATTCTTAATCTAGGGTATTTCTCTGGGAGCAAGATAAAGTTACTTTTTATAGAGACAAATCACTACTCATACTCGTCTCTATACGTAAACTAGACTTACTTCCACTCAAGTAAAAGTCATGACTCTCTACATCTCTATAATGAAAATAACATTTCAAGTGGAATCTTTTTGAACTATGATGAATTTGCTTTTCTTTGCATAAATGAGAACACATACATAACTTTTTAGTCTTTCCTTCATAAACAGTGGAGAAGAAAAATACGGTGAAGAGTAAAGTAAATGAATTCCTAAGTAGAGCTAGAGCTTATTAGTCCCTTACCAATGGACCCTTCTTCCAATCCAAAAAGAATAACTCCGTTAAATAAGTCACATATTGAGATTCAATAACTAAGATGGAGCTCCACCAAAATCCAACATAGTGGATTCGTATAAATACTCTTTCCTCAAACCAATTAACTTGGTTCGAATGATTATTTAATCACTAGATATTCTTATGAATGCACTGCTTAGTCTTAAGCACCAAGATAGGATCTTAGTTACATTCTTGTACTTCCTTAGATCCCCTTTCATATCTTCGAGTGGTGATTCTTTGATCCTCTTTACATCTTTAAGTATCCAAATATTCCCTTTGAGATTCATGCTTAAGGTCATAGAGCTATTGCTTACGACCTTGATAATCACTTACAAGTGCCTCTTGATGCTCTCTTATAAAACCCGTCTTTGAGATCCGTTCTAATTGGTTTCCTAATGGTTAGCAAGTATGCTTTACCATTCTTTCTTAACTATCTTATCATTACTACTTCTCAATTCATATACCTTTTCAGTCACTTGAATTCATACGCCTATTTATTTGCAATAGCCCTCACATAATTGTCCCTACGTCATGATGGTGCATTTAATCTGTTCGGAATCAATAAGATTAGTCATGAAAGAATTGTGCATGGGCACATGCACCTACCCAATTTCATCCCATCTGATACATTGAATCCCCTACCCAAATAATGAATACATCGAGTTGGAATTTTAGGTAGGCATTACTTATTGTCTCATCAAAAATGTATCCAATCAATATGCTGACCCAATACAAAAAGAAAATGCATTTACAATATTTGGGGGGAAGTACACTAGTCTAAACTAAAACTCAAAGCATTTCTCAACCCATTGCTCTAGTAAATTACAGTGTTGTGAAAGCCATAAAGTGGCAACAGACGTCCATGCCACAGTTACAAATGATTGCTCAATAAAAATCCGTCGATGAAGCTTCCATCTCTTGATTTGTCCAGAGGTGGTTGTGGAACATTGTTTCATTGAAAAGAACAGTCATGTGTCCTTCATTTTCGTAGCCTTTACACCATTGAAAAGCTTGCAAGAAGAGCTTTGAAATAAACTAAAATTTGAAGGAGAGCGGTGCACGTCCAAAGTTGTCTGGGTACTAGAAAGTCAAGGACTAGAAACAATGTTTGAAGATGCCATGTAGCAAGTCCACCAAATGAACGTGGAAGGGTTTTTCTTCAAACATGAGATATGGACATGCTCTTCAAACTCCAAAGAACACATATGAGTCAGAAACAAGAAATTTGAGTAAATCTTGATATCTCAAGAGGGAAAAGAATATCCCTTTTCGCATGGTTTGCTTCTTCTTTGTAGCAGGCAATTATGAAGTGATATGGAGAGCATGGTGAACTCCTATCTTTCGTGTATCTTGCACCAATAATTTTCTTTTTCGTAGCCTCGAATGAAGAGAGGATTATGATTATAGAGGGGTTTGGATCACAATGCGAGATTCAATGAGTTAAATCCATGAGATTCATGGGGTTCTTATTTCCCTCATTATTCTCTTCTTCTTCTTTTCCTTATCGTCCTCAAATTCTCTCCTTCCTTTTTTTCTCCTCTTTGCTTCCTCCTTACTTCCCCTCTTTCTTCTTTCCTTTGCCTTCTTCCTTGTTGGAGTTCGAGACTAGGGAAGCACACAAACAACACATGGAAGAAGAAGAAGCTTTGCAACACTAAGTGTATTACTGAGTGAATGTACAAAAATAAATAACCCATTTTCATCATATGTGTATATACAAGGTGAGGGAAAAGAACCTTTCAAAGAGGGAAAAAAGTGTCTCTATGGTCTAAGTGTGTTCACAAAGGTTTGCAACATTATCCTGGGTGGGCACATATGCCAAACTGCTCTCTCAAACAGAGAGTCTCTCTGACATAATGATAGTGATACGATAGCTACAAGGAATCATAATCAAATCTGAAGGTGCAACGAAGGATGGGAGAAAGAGCTACGCTGTTCATAATCAGCTGATGTATAGTGCCTCTGGATTTCTGAATGCTGTTGTCTCCTGAATGCTTCTAAATTCCTTGCCTTGTTTGACTCCTGAGTGCTTCTGAATACCTCAAGCAGTTGAGTCTGAGCTCCTTTCAAAGGACTATGAGCTGCAGCATCGATAGGCAATAAAAGAACCATTGGCAGATACATATCAGCTGTTCCTTGCACTTCTCTAAGGTCATGTTAATGATCGCAGGTGTGGGGATGATTATTTTTTTGCTTTTGGCTGTCCTGGTAATTTATATTCACTTTTTTGCATCTTTTTTGGTGACAACCTCCATCCATGAGCAATTCTTGGTTGGCTGTTTCTCATCTTCTTTAATCACTCACATTTGTTCTTTAATGACTTCAAGCTCTTCCAACATGGAAAGCTGAACTTCTCCTTCCTCCAGGTCATTTGTCTTTGGTTTCAAGAGCTCTCCAAGTGTTGTACCTCTCTTTGAGTGTTCTAATCTGGGAAGGAACATTTTCCATCTGAAAAAAGAGATTGTATCTCTCTTTTTTCAATTCTTCCATTTCTTCTCTTTATTATTCCATATCCTTTTCCACTTGAGTAAGCCTCTCACTACTTATCATAAAAGTTGCCCTCGACTTCATGAGCTTGGGAGAGGACATGCCAAAGAGAGAGTGTGTGCCCTCAATTGAAGCTGTATCCCCTACCTCCCTGAAGCTCTTTTCTGATTTTTGCAGTGTTTTGGTCATAAGATGCAGTCTCTGAAGATTTTGTCACCTTCTGAATTCCTGAGCTTAAGAAACTGGGTATCAGATACGATAGCCGCAAGGAATCACTACCAAACCCAAAGGTGCAACAAAGTATGTGAGAAAGAGCTATGCTGCTCATGATCAGCTGACGTATAGTGCCTCTTGATTTCTAAATGTTGTTGTCTCCCGAATGCTTTGTTGGATTCTAGCGCGCTTTTCAATACCTCAAGCAGTTGAGTCTTGAGTTCCCTTTTGTAGAAGAGGCAACGGGGCCAAAGTTCTAGTATTCCTTCTACTCAAGGAGGATTCTTCCTTAGGGAAGTATACCCTGTGACATGTTTGGGTGCAGGCAAGAATACAACTTAAGAGCAAAGCCATATTGATGGAAAAATTTACAAGAACACATGAGAAAAGCTCAGTTTCTTAAGACTCAGAATGATTACACTAAGGCAAAATAATCTAAATGAGCATTATAAATAGGCTAGTAGCTACTCCAAAGACTAGAAAAAATAAAAGCCAAGAAGTTTGTGAAAAAACAAAGTACTCTCTCCAAGTGAAATGTAACATACTCCAATTGAGATACACTAGCCCATGCTACTCAATCACACTGTCATGCTAACTCCCACTCAACTGAGAAGCCAAGATTCTCTATAGTCATCACAGAGTCGCCTCAACCAGAGTGGCACGAGTCGCAACAATGAACAATGGGAAGCCAATAGATAGCTTAGAGAGTACAACTAGCTAAGAAATAACAATGAAACTAGAATACAGATCAGACTCCAAGAGATAGATGGGGCAAGTCAGAGATAGATGGGGCAAGTGAGTGCCAACTAGCAGAGAAATAACAATCAGACTAGAATAGAGATCAAACTCCAAGAGATAGATGGGGTAAATGAGTGCCAAACCTCTTCTTATATAGACTCTAGAGGCATAGTTGAAAAAAACGCGTTTTTTATCAAAAATAAAAAACGTTTAGTACTTAAAAACGTACTAAACGTTTTTTTACGTTTTTTATCACAGTTTGCATCATAAAAACGTTTTTTATTACTTTGGGGCCATAAAAATGCTTTTTTATTCACTTTGGACCATCAACATCAATGTTTAATGGTTCATTTACACTGATGTCATGGTCCATGGATTAATAAGTTATGTTTGAACCTCGATGTTATAGTTTTTTGAATAAGCAACAACTTACAAGTCATGATAATCATTTATATGTTTTTTCCATTTAATGTTATGACATGTATGTGATCACCATATGACTAATGGTACATATTGAAATTCAAATGCATTATTCAATCCTAAGTTTTTAGCCTTTAAATCTCATGTCTTCTAAGTGTATTGAGGTTATAACCATGATATTGCATACCTACAGGTCAACACCCGTCGGCCGCAACGTGTATTGTCTTCTATAAGATAGGAGTCTTTAAATCAAATTTTTAATGTGTTTTTAGCATTACATAGGTAAAGGAATGTTAGATGTGCATTATTCATGGATTATTAAAAACAAAAATTAAAAAATGTTGCGAAAAAATATAATACTCGTTTTTTATTTCCATTTTTTTAGTACTCTACGTACTAAACGTTTTAAAACCCGTTTTTAAAACTCGTTTTTAAAACTCTCGTTGTACTATGTCTAGAGGCCAAGTGTATTGGCCTTGCCAATTCAAGCTTTTACTATCGCGTGCGCCAAACGGACGAGACTGGTGGCAGAAGTGGCTGATTTTGGCATTGGTTGCCAACCACTTTTAGGTCCTCCAATTTCCCTGTATTTATTACACTTTAATCATTTACTTACAAATCTCTAAAAAAAATTTTCATGCGACGGTCCACGTCAAAATGAGTAGGTCACAATGTCACCCAATTTTGGAGGTGCCAAAAATGGATGGTAGTTTGGCCATTCATTTTGATGCGGCATGAGATAAATCTTTCTAGACTTGTCAATAAATGGTTAAAAGTGTAAATAAATGCAGGAAAATTGGAGGACCTAAAAGTGGTTGGTGATTAGTGCCAAAATTAGCACTCTTAAGGTCATGTTAATGGTGGTAGGCTAGGGGATAATTATTTCTTTGCTTTTGGCTGTCCTGGTAATTTATATTCACTTTTTTGCATCTTTTTTGGTGATAATCTCCATTCATGATCAATTGTTGGTTCCTCGCTGTTTCTCATCTTATTTGATCACTCACACTTGTTCTTTAATGACTTGAAGCTCTTCCATCATGGAAAGCTGAACTTCTCCTTCCTCCATGTCATTTGTCTTTGGTTTAAAGAGCTCTCCAAGTGTCACTACCGCTTTGACTATTCTAATCTGGAAAGGAAGATTTTCTCTTTGAAAAATGAGAGATTATATCTCTCTTTTTTCAATTCTTCCATTTCTTCTCTTTACGATTTCATATCCTTTTCTGCTTGAGTAAGTCTGTCATTGATTATCATAAAAGTTGCCCTCGATTTCATGATCTTGGGACTCGGGAGACATCATGCCACACGCGCGCGCACACACACACACACACACACACACACACACACACACACACACACACACAGAGAGAGAGAGAGAGAGAGAGAGAGAGAGAGAGAGAGAGAGAGAGAGAGAGAGAGAGAGAGAGAGAGAGAGAGAGAGAGAGAGAGAGAGAGAGAGAGAGAGAGATGCCTTATCTTTAGGATACAAGAACAATTGTTCCTAATTTTGGTAGCTGGGAGACAGATACAGATATACCATATACAACTGTGTTTGAGAAAGTGAGGACTGCCAAAGATGGAAAACTATCAAGTTTAGACATTATAGACAAACCCTGCCAATTGTCTTCTAGTCATCATCTCCAAGATAACCAGTGCTTAACGTATCCTGCATATGAGATTGATATAGGCAGTCATATGAGCTCTGAGCTTCATTGTACAGGGCAGAAGTCAGTGCTGGGTGAGTCTGCCTTTCAAACTAAAAATGTGGTTGATGGACAGTCGTACTCTAGCAGAAGGTCATCATTGGAACAGATGGCGGATCATATATTTGCAGAGTCACAGCATGCAGCAGGTAATGATTCACCTGTTATTTCTCGGCATTCAGCATCCTCTAATGCATTACGGCGAGGAAATCAGCATATGGATAGAGAGTTTGCAGAACACTGTATCAAGGAAAATAGCTGTAAAAGGCTTGTGCCTTGTTATCTTCAAGGTTCTCAGAAACAAGGTCACCATTCTCATGAAAATAGGGTGTCTTCATCTGCTGTATCAATCAGAAAGGATGATTATCATCCTAGTGACTCTAACCGGCAACATGAATCAATTTCTACACCTAAGGTTAGACGAGCCCAACAGCTGTTACAGTCCAGCTATCCAAATACTGATATGGTAAGGCCAAATCTCACTCTTAAATAGTTCGCTGGCTGCATTTTTGGATTCATGCTAATATGGATGTGGCCATTTAGATAATATATGAGTGCTTGTGTTGTTTCCTACACACCTTTGTGTACAGAAGCATTCAGGCATGTGTGCAATTCCTAGCAAACATGCTACTCTTGGTTTTCTTTCCTTTTTTTGGGTTGGAAACACATGACCTTTATTAGTATGTAAAATAGAACAGAGCTCCCAAGAAACATTATACAACGGTCTTATAAGGCTCAAAGAGTAGTGAATTGCATAAAAAGCCATAATATCAGATATCTGAGCTGGTCAAGATATATTTGTGTTTAAATCATATCCATCTAAGTGATATATGCATGGATGTCTCTCTGAACAAATGTTCCGATCATTACTTATTCATTTATGCAACTCTCCTTATTCCAGGTCCCAGAGCGAACCTTGCCAAAGTTTGGAGATTGGGATGCCATGGATCCCACAAGAGTAGAATTTACAGTTATCTTTGATAAGGCTCGGAATGAGAGGAAGTTTTCAATGAATCAGGAGCGTCCTATAACAAAAGAAGCTAGAGCTCAGGGCAATGAAGACCTGTATGAATCAAGCTCCACACGGAGAAGGAATGTAAGATATCATTGGGACAATTAAGTCCAAGGAAGATCCATGATAGAAAAACCAAGTGGCAATCGTTTTAAAATATCGACTGTGTGCTTGAAAAGATGGACTGCTACAACTGTTTGCAGTAGATCTACCCCAAATTCATATGCATGCATACATGGCCAGTTTACAATACTCATACATCATATGCCCGAATATAGCAGCTAATTGGTACATTTGCAAGGAAAACCTTTGAATGGTTCATTGGTTGTGTTTGAATGCTAAATGTGTATGGAATAACTGCTGCTAATTCATGTTTACTAGCACCAGCTATGCTTGCATGATAAGAAACTAGTGGTACTACATAGAATTATATCATGTCAGTTGACTTTCAACAGTTGCCCATTATAATCCTGCTGCATCTCACTAATTGAGGTTTATCAGTGTCTCATATTGATTTTTAGTACATATCTGAACAGCATGCTATCAAATTGTAGATCAATGACAATGTCTGTTTTCAGGTGTTGTGGACGCTGGTTTGCTGCAGTCCTGTATCCTTGGGAGGCAGATAGTGAGGTTCCGTGAACATTGAATGGGTTCAGCTTGTCCTACCTATCCGTTTTCCAAGTCCTCAGCTCAGCCTACTCCTAACAGCTGAAGATTCAGGCGGTGTCGATGAAGGATCTCATCAAAAATAAAATTCAAATACATGGTCAAGTAAAATAATTGAGCTTAATCTTTGTTTCTAAAAACAAGACAACTTTCAAATCACAGAACTTTCCACTCTATTCAAGATTGGTGTATCTACCCTGACATGCATTTTGATAATTTGCATTGCATGTCTCAGATGATGGTAGTCTGCTGGCTTGCAGCTTTTATAGTAACATCTTACATATAATACCCTTTCCGACAATCATAAATAGTTCACACAAGCGATGGCAAAGTATATATTAACCATGGGTCTAATTTCCTTTGCTCACTTTAAGTGAATGACGCTTTTCCACAGGTCTGCATTCCTTTGCTTGCATCGACGCAATCTCTTGGAAGTTGTTAGCATATAGTACAATTTTTTTCTACAGAACACCCTGCTTATATGATAAAAAAAGAGCCAACACAAATCAATAAAAACATTCTCATAAAACTTTTCATACAATGTTTGTCATTTGATGAAAGAGTATAAAGAATGGTATATTAACATGCACTCGAGGTTAAAATTGGCCCATAATACAAAGTGGATGCAAAACTATTAGGGTGCATACACGAGAATCAAGAAATGTAAGGAAAAAGTGAAGGACAACTTCTCTGCAATTATAGTTACAAAAATTTAGGTGTGGCAGTTTGAATGTCATTATGGAGAGAGAACCCGCTATATAACGTGAAGACTCGATATGACCCCCAGACTATGGAGGTTCTCCAGTAGCATAGGTGGTATAGAAAACTTGGCTCTTATAACTACATCTGGAATCGATAGCTATACTCAGTTAGTCTCTCGCAATATCATTACCAGAGCTCTCTCTAGCTGTGTCCAGATTTGTTGTAGCAAACCTAGTGTCCGCACTGCAACTGCATACATATGTGAAGTCTGACTCCCGTGTCAAAAGAACCTCCCCTTGATGTAAGGCGTTTGGAAGAAAGCCTGGTGGCTTTGTCTCCTTACTCGTGAAAGATCACATATCCTTAGCAACCTTTGTCACCACGAATCTATTAGTAGGTATTGTAAAGAGAACACCCAAATAAACAAATGAACTGAACATCTACACATTCTGTCTAGGTTCCTGAAAATAGTGTCCCCTGGGATGTGACGATATACGAGGCGAGAAGACCTTGGTCTTTTGAAGGTTCCCTACTAAAGGAGAGGTTGAACATCTACACATTCTGTCTAGGTTCCTGAAAATAGTGTCCCCTGGGATGTGACGATATACGAGGCGAGAAGACCTTGGTCTTTTGAAGGTTCCCTACTAAAGGAGAGGTATGTTAGGGCCATTTCAGACAGCGCAGCGGCACTCCTCTGGGAAACCCATATACAAATCATAATTTAACATGTGACATTATGGTTTCACATAGCACGGCAGCACCAGCGAGAGAAGCTCCTGATTAATGCTGACTAAGCCGAACGTTTTCAGTTAATGTGCTCTGAACCGCTCCTCCCGCCCCAGGATGTGTTCCACCCTATATGATAATTTTTCTAATAAAATATTGATGTCCGTAGCCATCACGGAGCTATCACAATCTATTTCAAGAAATTATATTGGGCCACGTTGGATTCAGAAGGCGATTCTTTGTTTATTCTCTTCCACCCTAAGTGAACACAGGGCCGGAGGACTCTTCGATAGATTGTTTGTTCCGCCCGGAATTATCCATTTTTTCTGTTTAGTTCCACCGCCTCAGAATCCAGCCTTATCATCTGCATGAGTCCCTACTAGAACTTTGAGAGTGCTATGTATATGACAAAGTATGGACGTACGTCCTTGCCTACTTTGTTCCGGCCCAACCGATACTCTATAATAAAATCTGCCCTCGAGGATGTAGATATATCAAACAATCATGGAAGAGGGACAACCATGCCGTTTTGCAAATGAACTTTGAAACTATCAAAGCCACATGGGCATGGAAGCCCGATCACCCGAAGTAAGCTGAAGATTCTACCTTTTTTGCCAGCATGGTAGTATGAGAGGGATTAGGTGTACGATGAAACCTAGACTGATCTGAATGGACTATCATCCCAATAAAATTTTTGTTCGGATCACCCAATTTTTTTGTTCAAGGCACCCAATGGCTCAAAGAATGGCTATATATCTCACCTACATTGCCCCATGCTTCATGGGAGATACAAGTGTCATCATGATCGAATGTGAATGGGAGGTCCGCAACAATCACCACTCCAGCAAACAATGTAGTTTGCATGCCCTGCTCAGAAGCATTGACATCATCCTGCAATGCTTCCTCAAGGGGCATCATGTTGTTATCACCATTCTGAACTAGATCTACAAAGTAGATGCACATAGTTTAGGTCAAAAATCAAATTAAAATTACACTTTCGGTCGATTCTCAAACCAGCACTTTCAAGTTGTATTAAATCAAGCCTCTAAATAATTCAGATTAATGCAGCAAAGTTGGGTGGTGATTAGCCTTCCCACCTGATTGAGTTCCATAGTGAAGTATGTAGCAAATCTTTTAAACTATCATTTGAACTCAAAGTCACTAGGAGCTTTGCATATCTTATATTTATGCTTACGATCTCATATGGGTTGCAAATCACATGAGTTCTCGCATGTCTCACATTATAGAAACTTTTATCGGCATAAAAAACATTATCAAATTTGGCATGTCTCAAGCGCATACATAATCACATTTCACATGTCTCAAGAGTGGCATAGCGTTACATGACCAAGCATCAATCAATAGGCATATTCTCAATTTTTCCCAAAAGGCAACCTCGCATTATCATCACATCCAAAATTGAAGGAGTTAAACACTAATGGCTCAAGTAAGAAATACAAAGTAAAAATAGTGCATGTGTTCTAATTCCAATCATCGAAAGTAAGTGATGGTAATGCATGTGCCCATAATTACCATGATTGGAGTTTGTTGGATCTATCATTCATTTGCTCTTAATGCTCCATTGAATGACCCACAAAGTGTAATCTAGTCACCCAAAAAAACATGCATGTGCCCTCCCTATCTCACGTGGGCATTGTACTCAACACAACATAATTTCTCATGTAGAGCATTAATTTTCCATGTCATAATACCATAGATATCTAGGTTTCATTCTAGTAAAAAATCTTTCTCTCAAGCTTGTATCAAAGGCATTGCTAAAATTCACAAAGGAAATAATGGAATTTTCATCCCTCTTCTATTAATGAGCATCTCAATATGAAGATGCCATCAATGAAGGAGGTACACCTAAACGTAGCTGATGCTTAGAATCTAAGATCATGTATCCATCGACCTTTGTGTCCACAATTTTTTTTGTGAAACTTGAGCATCACGTGTATGATCATGTTAAGGTTTATGGAGTCTATCATACCTCCCTTTTATGTATATACACAAGCTAGCAAGCATGAAGCAAAAATCACTAGTGGACACATGAGTGTCATAACAACCAACCTAGTCAGAGTCAGAAAAAGAATTTAAATATGGTGATAGTGATCCGCCATTGGGATAAAACAATCCAAGTAGCTAGGTACCAATCAAGTAGCAAAAGATGTGCTTAACTTCCTTGTAATGCTTGACACCTAGGCAATGCATAAGCTTGCTCATCTAAGAGACAAAAAATTGAAAATCTGACCTAGTTATGCATAAGTAAATTGAGCATCCAACAGCTTGTTGATAGAAAAAAACATCAAATTCATCTCCCGCATCATGAAGACTCAACGAGAAACATGTTTCCATAGGAGTGGTAATAGTTTTGCAATCTTCAAGGACAAAATGATGCAATAATATATCAATAAATTTTGTTTGACATAGAGCTATTCCATCATCAACTTGCATTAATTGAATGTGCAAATAATGATCCAAATGCCCCAAATCTCACTCTCAAATGAGGCATGCAAATCAGCCTTAAATTAAGTGGTATGCTTCTCATTAGGAATAATGAGCACCATGTCATCAACATAGACAAGTATGATCAAAAGCACATCATTTGCACGCTTAACATATAAGGTTCTCTCAATTGGAATGTTCTCAAAACCATAAGCAATCAAGTAGGCATATATATATTTTCATACCAAGCATGTGGTGGTAGCTTCAAACCATATAATGCCTTTTTCAATCTGCACACTTTGTTTTCATGCCCTTTCTGCACAAAACCATGGGGTTGAAAAACATACACTTCTTCATGTAAGAAACCATTTAGAAATGCAATTGTAATGTTGAACTAATGTACATTCCAACCATGATGGGTTGCTAGTGCATAGATGCTATGAACGGTAGTCACTTGACATGTGGGTGCAAAAGTCTCATCAAAATCCACGCCTCTTTCTTTAGCATAACTTTTTGCAACATTGAGCCTAGCCTATCAATTGTTCCATTAGGTTTATGTTTTAGCGTATATACACATTTAGTGCCAATGGCCTTTTTTCCAGGAGGCAAATCACACAAAGACCAGGTACCATTCTTCATAATAGCATCACATTTTGATTGCATAGAAGCCATCAAATTTATCAAATTTTTTGCTTCATCAAAAGAAATAGGCTCATTCTCATCATAAAGAATAGAGGTAGCCACTCCATGGCAATTTGATGTAAAAAAAGCACTATAAGAGCCTAAATGAGTATGATATGACAAAGGTGCATCTAATTTTCTATCTTGCAAAGCCTACACCAGTCAGTCACTTAGGCATAGTTTTTGCCTCCTATAGTTGCAAATAGATCCATATGAAATTCTTTTAACTTTATACACCCATCGGCAATCAATTACCTTTCGATTGGATGACATTGGAACCAAATCTCAAGTGTCCATCTCCTTCAATGCATCTATTTCTTCTTTCATGGACTTTTCCAAATTAGGGTTTCCCTTTGTCTCTTCATAGGTTGAGGGTTCCTCTGAAATTGATTCTTTTGCTAATAGATTGAATGCTTTGTAACAAAGATGGAATCATATCCATACCTTTCTAGTTGTTTCTTCTCTCTTTTTGATCTTCTCCGAGCTTGCTTAGAGCATTCTCCAAACTCATGCATCTTTGCTTGGCCTCTTGAATTCCATAGTTTGTAATCCTTTTCCCTTTCATTGTGGTCATCATCTATATCACTTCTTGGATCCTAGACCTATGTATCATGCTTGCTTCCTAGTTGATTAGAATCAAAATCAAGATCATATGGTAGAGTTACCTTTTGTTTGTCTTCATCATACCAAGACATGTATTCTTCAAAAATAGCATCTCTACTTGTAGTGAATTTCTTAGTTGAAGGATTATAGAACATGTAACCCATTTGAGTTGATTCATATCCAATAAACATTGCTTTTGTTACCCTCTCATCTAGCTTACCTCTTATTTGTGATGGTACATGAACATAAGCTAAACAACCAAACATCTTGCAATGTCCAAGACTAGGTTTTCTTCCATGCCATGCTTCATAAGGAGTCATACCTTGAAGTGATTTGGATGGTAATCTATTGACAAGGTACATAACAGTTGAAATAACCTCTACCCATAGATAATGTGGCAACCTCTTCAATTCAAGCATTGTTCTGGCTGATCCAACCAATGTCTTGTTTCTCCTCTCTACAATTCCATTCAGTTGAGGAGAGTACCTAGTACTCACTTCCCTTTTGATACCTTTATCCTACAAGAACTCATCAAACTCTTTGGAGAAGTATTCTCCCCCTCCATCAGTTCTGAGCTTCTTGAGTGATCTACTTGTATGATTCTCCACATGTGCTAGAGATTTTTTGCATCAATCAAACACTTCATTCTTAATCTTGATAAAGTATAGAATAGTCCATCTACTATGGTCATCAATAAATGAGACATAATACCTTGATCCTACTAATGAAGGTTCTTGACTTGGTCCCCATACATTTGTATGTACTAAATCCAATAAATTGTTGTGGATGTAGCCTTTGTGGTTGAATGGTTGTCTTTGTGCCTTTCCAATCTGACATGCATCACACCTATTGATCATGTGTTGCTTTGATATATTTGGCAGTCTAAGAACACTTTGATCCTTGCATATATCCTTCAAGGTTCTTTCATTCACATGAGCAAGTATCTTATTCCACACTTCAAGCTCACTTAGGGTTTGAGACCCAAAAGTGAACAGAGCTATGTTCTAGGTTTATCCTACTTCAAAAGTAAGGAGCCTACCATGCTTCTCACCTCTGGCTATCTTCTTGAAGCCTTGACATGAATCTTCCATAAAAACTCCATGTTGGGTGAACCTAACTTGCAAGCCTTTTTCAACTATTTGACCTACACTTATTAGGTTTTTAGTGATAGTGGGTACATAGAGAACCTTACTTAGAATGTTTGTCCTTCCATTGGAAGCTTTTATGTTACCAATATTCTCCACATTGTGCTTTGTGTGATCCTCTGTTTGAACTTCATATTTATACTTTGGACTTTCCAAGTCAAATAGAAGAGCAATGTTGCCTGCAACATGATTTGAACATCCTAAATCTATGTAGAACAAATGATCATCTTCTCTACCTTCTTTGTGGCTTAGATTCATTACAACCATTGTGTATTCATGTGCTTGATCCTCATAATAGTTGTTTTAGTCCCTTGTATAATGAGCTCTAGTTATTGTTGAAGTTGTGTCCACCTCTGCTTCTATTGCTGCCATATCCACCTCTTCCACTTCCTTTCTGGGTCTTCCCATTGAATCAACAAGAAGTTGGAATTGTTCTAGAAACCACTTTCAATCATATATTTACTTGGGCATTATAAAGCAAACTTATGCATGAGTCGAAATAGATGAGTTTCTTGGGTTTTGGTTAAGTGCATTTTGATGCAAATATTTATATAAAATGATGATTGGTTTCAAAAGAGTGGAAGAGGATGATTGCTACTTGAAATCCTATCCAAGTTTATAAATAAATTTTTAAATGTGGTTTCAAGTACTACATATGATGTGTTTTTTGTGCATTTGACCCTAGGTTTTGTGTGTAAGTATGGGCATGGGATTTTATGACTAGATTGTGTATATTGATGTTTGTTTATGTACGTGTGTTTATGTGTATTTATGAGTGTGTATGTGTGCATGTGAACCTAATTATGAAACCATTGTTAAAATGCAAAAGCAATAAAATACTAAATTATTAAAATAATAAAAGTAAAGCTATTAAAAAAGGGGAAAGAAAATGTAAAAGGAATATACGTGTGGTTTAAGCATGTTGAGTACGTGCATGCCGTGGGGAAAAAAGTTATTGTTTTTGGTATTTTTTGATTTGGCGGGTACTACATAATCTAGAAGACGGACACACATTGAAAAAAAGGGGGGCGAAAGTTAATCTTTGGCATCCTCTTACAAGGAAAGAAGAACTGATATAGGAAATATGAGAATTGTGCCTACTTCTCTAGTACATTTGGAGATGGAGAACTGATTGCAATGGAAAACAAGAACTTATTGCAATGGAAAACAGTGATGAATATTGCATATCTAGAATGATTTGTTGAAGCGGATGGTGCAGATCCAAGAGAGAATTGGCTACACATCACATATATAAAAGAAATGAAAGCCATGGCTACCAGTTCTTTTGGAAGGGGCAATTGATCAGAGAGAGGGGTCAGAAATGGAAAAGCGTGGCATATTTTTATTGGGTGGATGTATTGAGTTGGGGGCCAAGATCGATTAAAACATTAGCTGAAAGTTCATGAAGTTATGGAAGCTATCAAAATGAGTGCAAAGAGGAGGACAGAAGGGAGCGGTCAGGCAGATTCATGAGTAGATTTATAGTTATTAGTTCCTTTACAAACTTTGACAAAGGAAGTTTGCTTGGACTGCACAAAACTCCAAACATTTAGATTTTGAAAAGCTTTAGATTCTGACAAATAAACAGGCGATAATAAACGTTGTTGTTGCACTCCTTTCCTTGGGCACTTTATGTATAAGAAAATCATTCATTTGTTCTCGGTTCAATCTTTTTTTTTTTTTAAGAGACAAGAAGTATATTAAAACAGGCATGAACAGAAGTAGAAAAGGCAGAGATGCCCCCACCAGAGAGTTACATCAACCAGCCACCTGACCTTCAGGGGAAAAAGAGCAACCGTGTGAATGCAATCACAAACTAATTGTTACAAAGGTAGACCATGTCAAGTCCGGATGGGGAGTACATAGCTAAAAGCAGGCTTCTCCAATTTTGAGGAGCAATAGTAGCCAAATTCACACTCAGAGAGAAGCCAACAGCACGGGCAGAACAGTTATGAGATAGACACTGTATATCAATTCTGTTGAGGCCTATACAGCAGGAAACCAGAAAGGCACTTGAGAACCTGTTGTTGAAAATAGTATCATTCTTGCTCCTCCAAATATGCCAGAGTATGTGGGCTCTCCAAATGTTCCACATAACAAAGTCAAAAGAGTTATAGCATCCCAGGATGATCTCTTTGTAGCCCAGCTTAATGAGGGAGTTTTCTTAGTAGATGCATGAACACTATTGTTATAGGCAAACTCCGCAAAGGGTAACAACTCAAACGAATCATTTTGGTGATAGTTGCTAGTACAATGGAGATATTGCTCTAGGATTTGATTCACCCATTTTTTTGTCCATCAGTCTGTAGATGATTTTTGTAGATAGTTTAACTTTAACACCAAGGAGCTTGCAAAGATTGTTCCAAAAGTTGGATATGAACTGTGGACCTCGATCACTAACAATATCATCAGTCAATCCATGAAGCCTGAAGATGTATCTAAGAAAAGTTCTAGTAGTGGCTGCACCTATGATTGCCTTTGTACTTGGAATCAAGTGTGCCATCTTTGTAAATCTATCCACAATAACAATAATGGCATCATATTTATCTGACTTGGTAGATCTCTGATGAAATCCATAGACAATGAAGCTCATGGCCTTTCTAGAATAGGTAAAGGTTGCAAGAGGCCATGAGGCTTATGTTGTGGTACCTTAGATCTATTGCAAGTGTCACAGGTTTGAATATATTCTTTGACTTCCTTCCACATTTGAGGCCACCAAAAATCCCTTGATATGAGTTCTATTGTTTTATTTACTCCAAAATTGTGTGTTGCAAGGTTCTCATGATGTTGTTGAAGTACTTGGATTCTAGGCTTTCTTGAAGGGACATACAATAGGTTCTTATAGAATAGTAACCCTTCGTTTTCCTATAATTCGTTTACTTCTTGGAATTTTCCTTCTTGATTATTCTGCTTAACATTACCAAAAAATTCATCTTTTGGTAGATTCTCACATATCAAATGATTCAAGGCTGAATCTTCATGATGGCTTGAAGAGATAACTGCTAGCAAGAGATGAACAACCTTGAGTAATACACTCGCTTGTTGATCAAAGGCCTCTTCACCCTTCTTTGGTGCAAGGTCAGATCTTCTGGACAAGGCATCCGACTGCCATTGTTGACGTCTTGGACGGTAGGTGATGACAAAGTCAAACCTAGACAGAAAGTTACTCCATGGAGATTGCCTTCTATTGAGGATGCGGGTGGTCATAAAATACTCCAAGTTCTTGTGATCTGTATACACAGTAACTCTGTGAGCTTCTCCTTCTAGATGGTGATGTCATGTATCAAACGCGTCTACTATGGCAAGAAGTTCTTTATCATGGGTTTCATAATTAATCTTTGGAGGGGAAAATTTATTTGAATGATATGCAACTATATGTAGGTGTCCATCATCTCCATATTGGGAGAGAATGGCCCCTAGGGCAAAGTCTGATGCATCTGTCTCTAGGAAGAAGGGCTTGCTAGAATCAGGATGGACTAGAATTGGAGCAGTGGTGAGTGCTAATTTCAAGGTCTGAAAGGCTTTTCTTTGCTTCTTTGGTCCATGAAAATTTTGAGTTTCCTGTAAGCTTGGTAAGAGGTGTCACTATCTTGGAGTAATCTCTTATGAATATCATGTAAAAATTGGCAAACCCTAAAAAACATTGTACATCTCCAACACAAGAAGGTGGTTACCAATCAAGGATTGTCTTGATCTTCTTAGAGTCCATAAAGATTCCTTTTTCAGATACAATGTATCCTAGAAACTCCACTTCTCCGTGATCGAAAGAGCACTTCTCCAATATTGCATACAACCCTTCTTCTCTTAGTTTCTCTAGGACTATCTTTACGTGATATTCATGATCCTCTAGATTTTTGGAGAATATCACGATATCATGGAGATATATTACCACAAAGTCATCTAAATACTCTTGAACTATATCATTCATCATATGTTGAAAGATAGCTTGAGCGTTGATGAGACCAAGTGGCATAACTACATATTCAAAGTGCCCATACCTTTTTCGAAATGTTGTCTTCCATTTGTCTCCTTCCCTGATCCTGACAAGGTTGTAAGCTCCTCGAAGGTCAATCTTTGTGAAGAGCTTTGCTTTTCCAAGGCGTTCCAAGAGCTCTCATATGAGTGGTAGAGGGTATTTGTTCTTTATAGTGACTTTATTCAATCCACGATAGCCTACACACATCCGGAGAGTCCAATCCTTCTTCTTTACAAATAAAATAGGGGCTCTTGCTGGAGAGTCTGAGTGTTTGATAAATCCCTTTGCTAGATTCTCATCAATGTTCTTGCATAGTTCTGTAAGTTCCTCTAGGGATAGTCTATAGATTGTTCCAAAGGGTGGTTGTACTCCCTCTTGAAGATATATGGGACAATCATAAGGTCTATGGTCTGGGAGGTTATCTGCATTCTTCTTTTCAAAAACATCTTCAAAGCCTCTGTATTGATTGGGTAGGTGCACTAGATCATCTTTCTTGGATTCTTGAGCTAGTATGGCATAGATCATATATGCTGGGTCCTTCCTTACTACATGTATGAAGGCCTTGGCTCTGACATATGTTGGGTTCTTTTGGATATCTTGACGGGTGATTTTATTCTTTTCCCAATTGATGTTTGGATTATGCTTCTTTAACTAGGGCATTCCAACGATAACTAGATGTATTGGGCTCGATATAACATTGAAACATATGTGGGATTCATGATCACCAAGGTTTACTCTTAATGGTGTGGTTTCCATGGTTATATTCCCAGATGCTAGAGGTCGTCCATCTACTGCTTCAGCTACTACTACTTTGTTCTTTTCAAGTACAGGAATTCCATGTTTCTTAACCAATCCTTCATTGATGAAACATGAGGAGGCTCCTGAATCTACTAGGGTTGTAAGGGAAAGGTTCTTCTTGGGCATGATTAACTTGAGAGGTGCAAGACATGTTTCTATGGGTGTAACTGGACTTCCTCGTTTCCATGCTCTACAAGGGTGGCTGCAACTCTGGAGTTTGTTCTCTTGTTGGGACAATTAAATGCAATATGCCTAAGGTTTTCACAATAGAGGCATAACTTGTTATCTCTCCTTCTCTGTTTCTCTTGTGGCGTTAGAGGCTGGAACCTAGTTACATCTATTTGCATAGGTTCAAGCATAGACTCATCTTTAGGAGTGGACTAGAAGGGTTTTCATTGGCAAGCTCTTCCTTCTACTTGTTTTTCTTGTTCCCTTTCGAAAATTCAGTTATCACATTGAATAGCTTGCATGATGCATTCATTCAATGTCTTAACCTCTGGCATTCTGAGAAAAAGGTCCTTCACTTCATCTCTTAAACCCCATCTAAATTGTCTTATGAAATAATCTTCATGCCAACTGAGATCGCATATCAACTTCCTAAATTTTGATGCATAGGCAGAGTCAAGGCAGTTACCTTGACGTAAGTTCCGAAGTTTTGTTTCTGCCACTCGACTTGTGTTCGCATCTCCAAATGCGGCAGTGAGTTCTTGAAGAAACCCCTCATAGTCCTGAAGTACTACGATAATACATGGCCACAGAGCAAGGTTCCAATAAACCCGACCTTGGATGCCTCATCAGGGTATCTATCAGGTTGCATACGGATGTATAGTTTAACTTCCTAGGGAAATCCGCGAAACTTTGTGTGATCCCCATTGAAATTTTCTGGCATGCAAATCTTGGGTTCTCTCATGAAGGATGTACTAGGCCGTTGATTTACTTGTATACTCCCTTGACTTGTTTGAAGACTCCCGATTCATTCTTGTAATTCTTGGAGGAGTGCATCTACATGCAGAGGATGTCCCATCTGGACTTGTATCTGTGGATGAGTTAGGTCCTCGACTTGTTGTTGGAGATTTTGAAGTGATGCTACAATCTGCTCATAAGCCTTCTCCATGAGGTCTAGTCTTGGGTAGAAGATAGTCTTGCCAAAATATCAAGGGAGCACTGGATTGTGCTCTCTTACTATAGTAGAAAAGATTTTAGAAATACAGTTCTAATTACAAGAACGCCCAGGAAGGGAAAACGATACAAGAATATGTGACTAATACAAGGCATCCCACAACCCGGGACTGATAGGTATGAATAACTTGACTGAAGATGATACAAGAGATCCCATAACCCGGGATCATAAGTATGAAACAAGATATTTGGATTATAAGAAATCCCTTCTAGGAGATGAACTAGATACAAGAAAGAACTCGACAAGATCTCGTACTACGAGATTAAAAGAAGACAAGACAGGATGTCCAAGAACTAGATTAGACAAGACAGGAACAAGGAACAAGAAAAGAACTCGAACTTGAACTTGGAGGGTACTTACTTGGCAGTCATGACCCCTTGAGCTCCCAAGATTGGTATTGGCAAGACTGATTACGAATGTGGCCAACCCATCCTTATATAGGTTTTCACGGGCAGTTCATGAAAGGCAGTTAGGAATTGATGATGTCATCAATTTAAAACATGAGCTCTGGATATCCAAATGAGGCAAGTAGATAGTCTATCTTAGGGTTTTGGGACACTCCAGATGCCAATGGAAGCATTGGTTTCCCAAATTCCAATCCAATCATGAGATATAGAAGTCACATGGAATCTGAGGTCCATGATGGTTTCCTTGTCCATGAAAATTGGTAGGTGGTTAATTGCATCTTTTGTTACTTAAATGATACCTGACCATTTGGATTATTTTATCCCAAGGGGGGATCATTACTGCCAGATGTACATGCTTTTTTTGACTTGGACTAGGCTAGTTGTTATGAAACGTGTGTCCAATTGTGGTTTTTGCTTCATGCTTGGTAGCTCATGCATATCTTGGTTGAGCAAGAAGCAACATACTATGGCCACTTTTAGTTATGAGGATGAGTATAGGGAATCTTTTATTGTGGTTATTGAGTGTGTATGGCTTTGATGCCTCTTGCCTGATTTGGGTGTTTGTAAGTCTTCTACCACCATCATCTTCAGTGATAGTCAGAGTCCATTGAGAGTGGCAAGGAACCCTATGTTCCTTGTTTGCACAAAACACATTGAGGTGCATTATCAATATCTCAGGGAGAGGTTCTCTACTAGAAAGATCAGTTTGGCATATGTGGCCATATATAATAATATTGCAAATATTTTCAAAAAGGCTATGCCTCGAGAAAAGTTTGAAGCTTTTCGCAAAGCTTTGGGCTTACTTCCTATTGTGGATTAATCTCTTTCCACATAGCTTGGAACTTTCTTATACATGAGTGCCAAATACTTCTTCACTTCATCACTCCTAGGAGGATTTGTTGATACAATTTAGTATTGATGTGTGTGAACATACTTACGACCATCGAGGCACTTTTTTCCTCTTTAGGAGGTTTTTTCTCTTGGCTTGTAAATATGCCTATAACCCTTATAGATTACAAAACTTTGTACATTCACTTGGTAATTCATTTAATGTTATGTTGTGCTCCTTAAGCTTCTTCTTCTTCTTCCTTGTATTGTTTGTGTGCCTACGCAAATCTCAAACTGCAACAAATATGTCAATTGAGTTTAGTTATCCTTGCAAGCACATCTTCATGTGAGTGTGGCTTTTCATGAGATCCTCATTGGGATTAGACACATTGGATGCTTTGATGTTATTATCTATTGATACTCATGGACTTCTATCAATAGATTGGAAGAATATATTTTATATGTGGATAAATGATGAAAAAACGAAGATCCATGCCCTTAAAGTAGTGATTTTGAATGTAGAGTTTTGACTCATTGCTCATTGGTTTTGTGTTTATTGAAGCACTATTATCTCATGTTTTAGTTTTATGATCTAGTTTTATCATAGAAAATGATAGTGAAAGTTGTATACTTTTTGTGTAGTGAAAAATATTCGTTTGGAGAAATATCCAAGACACTTCGCAATCTTGGCACACCAAGTATGCCTACATCATATAAATAGGATTCTTATATTCACGTAGTTTCAAGAAGAGAGATGTTGTTAGCAATGTATGATTATATAAAAATGCATTTGATGTCATTGATATGAGTATAGATCCTGTTCATAAACATTTGATTGTTCATAGACATTTGATTATACATGTTTTACACATAGTAGATGTCAAAAAAGGCTAGATAAATTTTGATTTTGTTGAGTTACTTGCAGTGCAAAGTAGAAGTGCAAAATGCATTTATGACATTGTTAATACATTTCGTAGTGAGAATATTCTTGATGTGCATAAACTCATTGCTATTGCTAAAGATGGAGCATCTATAATGATTGGGTGTAAGGTAGGTGTAATTTCTCATTTTCAAGAGTCTATGCCTTACATAATGGGAGTACATTGCACTGTCGATAAGGAAGCACTTACAACCAGAGATGGTTTTTTAACACATCCACATATGTATGCTTTTGTGGATAAATTTGCAAACAAAGTTTGTTCAAGATTGGAAAATATTCAAAACATCATGTTGAGCTTTGGAAGATGATGAGTGAGTACGATATGCTAGATGTAAAAGCATTATAGATTCACTTTATGAGATAGCTCTAATGAGGACAAGTTATTGAGAGGCTTGTAAACATGATGCCTACTATTCTTCAACAATGGGCACAAAGTGAGAAAAATTGGTATAAGAAAATCACAATTTTGATAGTATAATTCATAGAACACTTATTGGTCGATGTACTAAAAGAGCTTAACAAGCTCAACAAGGAGTCCAAAGACATGAAATGAATGTTACATCTATTATAGATATGTTTGACTTCACAATTGAAAATTTGAAAATAAGATATCTTGATGTTAGTGCAAAGAACTTTGGTCTTAATTAAGAAAATTTATCTTCTATATTCTGTTAGACTCAAGATATAGCGGGCAGGAGATGGTTGAACCACACCCTAAGAGGGAGGATTAGGAAGTAATCCTCAACCATGGCTTTTGGGGCAAGTGGTTAGCCCATCATACTCCTAGGTAGTATGTTGTGAGTTCAAATCCCACAATTGGTATCAGAGCTAAGGAAGTAGACTTGGGCAAGGCGGATGGAAGGCGCGCGTGTCGATTTCAAAGGTAAGCTTAACAAAGATTTGAGTGTATCTCCCAATCCGTAGGTCGGTATTCGACGTGTTATATACCATTGGAAAGCTCTCGGAACGAACATTCCAATGGACATACTAGATTGGGGATCCAAGATACCTAGCATGGGTGAGAACTAGGTTCAAAAGACCGAGGTTGAGAGCAAGGCAAGTCCGTAGGCTAGTTGCCAAGAAGCGGAAAGGCAAGGTTCAAGATACCAAGGTTGAGAGCAAGGCAAGTCCATAGGTAAGCGGCCAAGAAGCGGAAAGGCAAGGCTCAAGACACCAAGGTTGAGAGCAAGGCAAGTCTGTAGGCAAAGTGGCCAAGAAGCGGAAAGGCAAGGCTCAAGAGACCAAGGTTGAGGACAAGATGGTTCAAGGGACTGTGCGAAGGTGAGGACATCAATCCAAGGGGAGAGCAAGGATTGATCATTGAGGAGAATGATCTCTAGAAGGGGAAGAGAGTGTTAGACTCAAGATATAACTGACAAGAGATGGTTGGACCACACCCTAAGAGGGAGGATTAAGAAGTAATCCTCAACCATGGATTTTGGGGCAAGTGGTTAGCCCATCATACTCCTCACTGGTAGGTCGTGAGTTCAAATCCCACATATTCAAAATGGAAAAATATTCCATGTTGATATATGAGGATGAAAATTGCAATTCATAGATACATGCTTTGAGGTGTGATCCTATTTTGATAGATATAAAGAGGAAAAATGCTAAAGAACTTAGTGATTTTGAATGCGATGATGATTGTATAAATCTCAATTCATTACCACATGATATTGCAAAGTACAATGGAGCTCTTGACGAATGTTGTGATCGAGAGAAAATGATTCCAAGGTGGATAAATCAAAATAATCAATCGACTAAGTATTGATAGTTGGATAATTGATATTCAAAAATGCGTGAGTGAGAGGGAACATTTTAATTTGTTGGAATACTATATCGAATTGCACAACATAAAGGCATGTATGATGCGTGGAGATCTTGAACTCTGATATATTCATGGTGGGATATGTATGCTAAAGTGATGAGACTATGGCAATTGGGTTTGGTTATCCTTGCAAGAACATCTTCATGCGAGCCTGGTTTTTCACGAGATCTTCATTGGGATTAGACACATTGGATGTTCTAATATTATTGTCTATTGATAGTCCTGAAATTTTATCAATAGATTGGAAGAACGTATTTGATATGTGGTTGAATGCAAAACATAAGAAGAACCATGCCCTTAAAGTAGTGATTTCGAATGTAGAGTTTTGACTCATTGCTTTTGTGTTTGATGAAGCACTATGTTCTCATGTTTTAGCTTTATGATCTTTTTTATCATAAAAAATGATAGTGAAATGTAATGTCAACGTTTGGGGTCTCATTTTATTATGTCTTTGATCCATTTTATTTGCCTTATGATCTTTTTTATCATTTTTATCATAAAAAATGATAGTGAAATGTAATGTCAACGTTTGGGGTCTCATTTTATTATGACTTTTATCCATTTTATTTGCCTTTATGATGTCATTTTGATTTGTAAAACCTCTCTTTGTGAAGCTTTCTTTATTGATGTTTTTTATTACATTATGAAGGAAAATTTTACTCGGCTTTCACGTCTCAGAAAGGGACATTAGCGGGCTCATCCCATAACTCACGCTCAAAACCCAACATGTGAGTATTTATGTACACTTTGTAGACAAAATTCCAACGGCGGGACCTCTCCTGTTTTCAGTAGGGGGGCAGACCCCGTCCTCTTTCGGGCAGGCTTGAACGCGAGCCTCCCTCCCAGGAAGGGGCACAGCGGCGGAGCTTTATATAAATGCATGCACCTGTATCTTGCGCTGCCTACTTCATTCTTCGCACAGAATCTGCACGCCATGAATAGCCTCTGCTTGGGCACCACGGTAGTCCACAATGAGCTCCATTTCATCAGCATCACCGTGCAACCGCAGCTACATATTCAGCACCGGACTTCTCTTGTGAGCTGACGCTCCTTGTGGGTATGGCGTTCTTTTTTCGGGAACACGTCGGATAGGCAGTTTAGCTTGGTGAGGAATTCGTTCCAAATCAGCATACTCCAGTGTCGTGACCGGGGCATTGGGTATCTCACGGCACTGATCTCTGGGGATTAGTTGACCACAATCTTCGGGTTGCAAAGTCACGTATAAATCTTCTTCTTGTGACTTCTCTTGTGAGCCGACGCTCCTTGTGGGTATGGTGTTCTTTTTCCGGGAACACGTCGGATAGGCAGTTTAGCTTGGTGAGGAATTCGTTCCAAATCAGCATACTCCAGTGTCGTGACCGGGGCATTGGGTATCTCACCGCACTGATCTCTGGGGATTAGTTGACCACAATCTTCGGGTTGCAAAGTCACGTATAAATCTTCTTCGGAAGATGAAGCGGCGGATAGATTCTGCCTTCTGAGCGGGTTAGCCTTCTTTTGCCCCCATCCCCGACTTAGAAAAAAAAAAAAAAAAAAACATATTCAGCACACCATTCCATGAGCACCATTGTACAGCCGCCACGATGATCATCTTTTGCAGCCATTTATCGCCCTCCTTCAAGTATCCCTTCCCCTCTCAACCGCAGGCATAATGTCTCCGTTTTCTGCTATCATTGTGATCCTCATCTGTCTCAGCTTCTAGTTTCTGAAGTTTTCGCTGCGAATTCTCAGTTTCTTCGGTATTACACAACTGCATCATATCAAACACGCAATAGAAATGATGCAGCGCAACGCCGATAGCCGGCGCATTACAGAATGTGTGGTCTCTTCCATTACATGAGTGCCCTCGTATGCCTCTTCCCATTGCTCATCGCTGTCATTTTTATGATTGTGAACGCGCACAGGTATGTATGTATGTTTATGGGGTAGCAGCATTACAACTCCATGACTATCGAAGTTCTGCTCACATTCGACCACTCTATGCAGGTCCCGATTTCAAGGCAGTTAAAATCTGCCCGCCGGTGCTAAGCACTTGGACTTTGGACCGCTATGAAAACATGAAGTGAAGGGTGCTGAACGCACAGAAAAATAGTCATGATCATCCCTCTCTTATCTATGTTCAAGTGCCATATTCTCTTCAAGCTAATAGAAATTTTATTCTTTACAGTACCCTTGTCTCCATTTTGTACGAACCCAGCACAATAGCATCTCCCAAGACTTGACTTTCTTTGATTTCGTAATAATATTTCTTGATAGAACTCATATCTATGGTTTACTAATATTTCTGGATAGAAATCAGGCTCAACTAGTTGTCTTAATAAGACATCAATTCGATATTGAAGTTTCCCTTATATCTGTTCTATATGTAGACCATTCCATGAACCCATGAACGTCTGCGATGATATGGAGCTTCATATTCATATGCGCATTAACATGAAGAATCACCTAGAATTCATGTGCGTCACATATACATTTAAATATTTTAAAGAAATAGGATTATGAATACTGTAAAATATCTCTAGAGAATCGGACATTAATATAACAGCACACCAAAGCCTTAAAAACTCCTAATTTGAGCTTGCATACTATCATATTTGGTGTACAATCGGTTCTAAAAGCATTGTAATACTAAATTTTTCAGCACCATCATCAGATTCATTTCCACGTCTCCAAAATGTGTCAAAAATGAAAGCATGCCAAATGAGGTTTCACCAAAAAACATAAGAGAGAATTAGGTTATATGTCGAGGGAGAAAATCACATGGACATAAGGATGAAACTAGGCAAGACGATGCACTACCACGACCTCTAGGAGTCTTCAGACTCATATTAATGCCATTCTCATATTCCATGTCATATTACAAAAAAAATAGTCAACCGACCTTGTTGATAAAGGGACTTGCTTAGAGAGTCCAAACTTTCAGGATGCTTTTCAAACACATATTGCACGAACTTCCACCTACAGAAAATCATCCTTTGGCAACAGCTTTATTAAAATGCAGTGATGGAAAATAGAAATAAAAGATGCTGTTTTTTCCATTTCAAAAGTCATGGAAGGGGAGGGCACAGACAAATATATGCATGCACACACAAATAAATTTATACATACAACGTCTAGATGAATAGGACATGGCATATAAAGAATAGGACATGGCATATAAAGAAATTTCGGCGGTCTACATGGCTCTTCTATTTTCAAAATTATCTAAACTTTGTGGGATTATGACTGACTTATTTCACTTTTGGGGTTACGATTGACTTATTTTAAATGACGAAAGGAACGCAATACATTGCTCTTCGATTTTCAAGGTTATCTAAACTTTTTGGGGATATGACTTATTTTATTTCACTTTTGGGGTTACGAAAGGACGAAAGGAAGAGAGGGATGCATACTAAATACAATCGCTCGTCTGCAAATGAGCAGGCTCGCCATCCCATAAATGAGGAAAGAAGCAAAATGATTCTATATATTTATAAGATAAAATGCCGCACTCATACGTCCCTCATCCCCATCGCATAAATGACGAAAGGAGGAGACCGATCGCTATATATCTATATTTTTCATAGTGAATGAGTGAAATGGAATCGCTCGGAGCCTCTACAAATGCACCTATATATCGAATTTGTGCATATGCGATGCGAAAAACGATGATTTTTACAATCACATATACAACATTTGTACATCGTTTATACCACGATTATGCTTGAACAAAATAAAAGAAGCATAACATTGCTCTTCAACCGTCATTTTGTATGCATCTGATCAAAGAGTGATTCAATGTTCATATATGTGTTATGTGTATGAGCTCAAGCTCTCTCTTTTTCATTCTCTTTTTTCTACTTTCTCTCTCTCTCATCGTCTATCTCTATCTCTCTCTCTCTCCCCTTCTTCCTCCCACTTTCTCTTTCAATCTCTCTCTCTCTCTCTCCCTCCCTCTTTCAATTTCTTATTACACATACACATGCACATGCACATACAAAAATATACACATACACATGCACATATACACACATATGAACATACAATTACACATACACATACACAGACACATACACACATGCATATGCACAATTATATTTACATGCACATACATGGACATGCGTGCATGCACATACACATACACATACACATACACATACACATACACATACACATAAACACATAAACACATAAACATATACTTATACATGTGCATATGCATATGCACACACATGCACATACACATGCATACAAATGCAAATGCATGCACATGCATGCTCATACATAAACAGATGCATATACACACATACACATACATATACATATACACACGTATACACATATCCACACACATACATGCATATACACACACTTATACAAATATAGATATATACATACATGTGCATACATACAACCTTAAAATCAGCAATATGCTTCTCATGAGGATGAGTGAGCAACATGTCATCAACATACACAACAATGATCAGAAGCACATCATTAGCACGCTTAACATATAAGGTGCTTTCAGTTGGATTGATCTCAAAATCATGTGTAATTAGATAGGCATGTATCTTTTCATAGCAAGCACGTGGTGGTTGATTTCAACGAAATTATGCCTTCTTTAACATGCATACCTGGTTTTCGTGCCCTTTTTGCACAAAGCCACAGGGCTGAAAAACATACATTTCTTCTTGAAAATTGCCATTCAGTAATTAAGTTTTAATTTCCAACGGATGTACATTCCAACCATGATGAGTTGCAAGTGCATAGATGCCACGAACAGTAGTCATTTGGCAAGTAGGAGCAAAGGTCTCATAAAAATCAATGCCTCTTTCCTAAGCATAACCCTTTGCAACAAGCCTAGCCATATACTTGACAACTGTTCCATAAGGCTTATGCTTCAGCTTGTATACCCACTTAGTGCCAATCGCCTTCTTGTGAGGAGGCAATTCACACAAAGACCAGGTACCATTCTTTATTATAGCATCATCATTAGATTGCATAGCAGCTATCCAATTCTCTAAATTTTGTGCTTCATCCAACAAAAACTGGCTCATTCTCATCACGAAGAGTAGAGACAACCATAGCATAGCAATATGATGCAAAAAAATCACTATGAGAGTCTGAACGAGTATGATATGATAGAGGTGCATCTAATTTGCTATCACACAAAGTCTACACCAACCATTTTGGCATAGTTTTTGCCTCCTCAATATCAACTCTCTCATCAACAAGTGCATCATGCAAATCTACATCATAAATGGAATGATCTGCATCATCACATGAAACCTGTAAAGGCTGAGAAGTTTCTTCTTAGGATGACACTAGACTTTCCTCCTATAAAAAGAGGCAACAAAGTATCATACATGCCTTTGGAGCTAACAAATGTCTCCTTAGTACATGAAAGTAGTGGCTCAATAGCATCTTCCACAAAAACAACATCACAGCTAACCAAAATGCATTTAGTCTATGGATGACATAGACGATAGACTTTGCTTTCATAACTATATCCAACAAAAATACATTTCACTGCTTTATCATCCAATTTTCTCTGTTGTTGTTTAGGAACTAATGTATATGCCAAACAACCAAAAACACGTAGATGAGTAACACATGGCTTGCAACCATACATCTCACCATCTCCATGAGTGACCTATTCTTCCTTTCACTAACTCCATTCTATTGAGGTATATATGGCACTGTACACTGATGTTTTATCCCACGTTCAACCAAAAATGCATTAAAATATGAAGACATATATTCCCCCCTACCTCGATCATAATGGAGGGTGCCTATTTTACATGTTGATAGTTTTTCAACCAAAAGTAGAAATTTTTTAAAGCACATAAACACTTTGGACTTTCCTTTCAATGGATATGCCATGCATGCCTCGAAAAATCATTGATGAAAGTCACGAAGTAAAGATAGTTCCCAAAAGAGGGTGTTTGCATAGGACCATAGACATCATTGTGAACAAGCTACAATTTCTAACAAGCTCAAATTGAACCATCTTTGCGGAATGAGGAACACTAAATGTTTCCCAAAATACAACCTTCACATACATGTTTACCAGGTGCCTCAAGTTTAGGCAGAGAGGACATCATTTCAAATTTTTGCAGGCATAGCAAACTAGCGAAATTTAGATGACCGAAGCATGCATGCGAAAGCTTTGCATCTGACATAGCGTGATAATCATGTACTACACATGCCAAATAATTCACAAATTTTTCATAGCCTATGAGCTACACAACCCAGAACATAAGATGCCAAAAGCAATAATTGCGTCGCCACTTGATAGATCATGAACTATACATTTATCATCAATAAATTTCATAACTAAGCCAATCTTGGCTAAAGCTGAAGCTGATAACTGATTCTTCTTGATCCTTGGCACAAATGAAGAATCCGACAATGTAAAAAAACTACCATCAACAGTATTTAGAATGATCTTACCAACTCCCATGATAGGATAAGAGGCATTGTTGGCACATGTGATAGTATTCCTTGTAGAGGCAGGATCGAGTGAAGTGAAGAAACTGCATTGTGAGGTAATATGTTTGGTTGCCCCACTATCAAAGTACCAAATATCTTGGTCTACTGACATACACTATTTAGGAGAAGATGGGTCAAAACTGCAAACAGTAGTAAACACCCATTCTTCATTCTACAGTAGATTAGTGTTGGAGTTAGACGTCTTCGGAAGCATGTGAACAACACAAGGAAGAAGAAGAAGCTTGGAGCACAACACACAAAACTGAATGTATTACTAGAGAATGTACAAAGATAAGTAGCCCATTAGGGCAATAGGCGTATATACAAGCCGGGGGGAAAAAACTTCCTAAAGAGGGAAAAAAGTGCCCCGGCGGTCCTAGAGTGTTCACACACATCACTACCTAAATATATCAACAAATCCCCCCTAGGAGTGATGCGGTGAACAAGGAGCTGGCACTCATGTATAAGGAAGTGCCAAGCTATGTGGAAATCACTCCACAAAAGGAAGTAAGCCCAAAGCTTTGCGGAAAGCTTCAAACTTCTCCCTAGGCAGAGCCTTCGTGAAAAGGTCTGCAATGTTCTCCTGCGTGGGCACATATGCCAAGCTGATCTCCCCAGCAGAGAACCTCTCCCTGACATAGTGATAATGCACCTCAATGTGCTTAGTGCGAGCATGGAACACAGGGTTCCTCTCAACTGCCAATGCGCTCTAACTGTCAGTGAAGATGGTGGTGGCAGAAGACTGGCCAACACCCAAATCAGCCATAAGGCGTCTGAGCCACACACACTCAACAGTCGCTGTGAAAGTTGCCCTATACTCAGCCTCACAACTGGAAGTGGCCACAGTAGGCTGCTTCTTGCTCAACCAAGATATACATGAGCTACCAAGCATGAAGCAAAAACCACTGGTGGACACACGAGTGTCATAGCAACCAGCCCAATCTGAGTCAGAAAAAGCATGCAAATCTGGCGGTAGTGATCCCCCCTTGGGATAAAACAACCCAAGTAGCCGAGTACCACTCAAGTAGCGCAAGATGCGCTTAACCGCTTTCCAATGCGTGACTCCTCGGCAATGCATAAACCTGCTCATCTGTGAGACAGCAAACTGAATATCTGGCCGAGTAATGCATAAGTAAATCAAGCATCCAACAGCCTGCTGATAGAGAACAGCATCAAATGCATCTCCAGCATCATGAAGACTCAATCGTAAACCTGTCTCCATAGGAGTGGCAATAGGCTTACAGTCTTCAAGGCCAAAACGCTGCAATAATGTGTCAATATATTTCGTTTGACACAAAGCCATTCCACCATCAATGTGCATAAACTGAATGCCCAAATAGTGATGCAAATGCCCCAAATCAGACATCTCAAATGAGGCATGCAAATCAGCCTTAAAATCAGCAATATGTGTCTCAATAGGACCAGTGAGCAGCATGTCATCAACATAGACAACAATGATCAGAAGCACATCATTAGCACGTTTAACATATAAGGTGCTTTCAGTTGGACTGTTCTCAAAACCATGTGCAATCAGATAGGCATGTATCTTCTCATACCAAGCACGTGGTGCTTGCTTTAAACCATATAATGCCTTCTTTAACCTGCAAACCTGGTTTTCATGCCCTTTCTGCACAAAGCCACGGGACTGAAAAACATACACTTCTTCATGCAAGTCACCATTTAGAAATGCTGTTTTAATGTCCAACTGATGTACATTCCAATCATGATGGGCTGCAAGTGCACAAATGCTCCGAACAGTAGTCATACGGCATGTAGGTGCAAAGGTCTCATCAAAATCAATGCCTCTTTCCTGTGCATAACCCTTTGCAACAAGCCTAGCCTTATACCTGTCAACTGTACCATCAGGTTTACGCTTCAGCTTGTATACCCACTTAGTGCCAATGGCCTTCTTGCCAAGAAGCAAGTCACATAAAGACCATGTACCATTCTTCATTATAGCATCATATTCAGATTGCATAGCAGCCATCCAATTTTTTGAATTTTGTGCTTCATCAAAAGAAACAGGCTCATTCTCATCACAGAGACTAGATGCAGCCATAGCATAGCAATCTGATGCAAAGGAGGTACTATGAGAGCCTGAACGAGTACGATATGACAAAGGTGCATCTAATTTGCTGTCACGCAAAGTCTGCACTAGCCATTTCGGCATAGTTTTTGCTTGCTCAATATCAGCTCTCTCATCAACAAGTGCATCATGTAAATCCGCATCAGAAATGGAATGATCTGCATCATCATATGAAACCTACAAAGGCTGAGAAGTTGCCTCATTAGGACCAGCACTAGCCTGTCCACCTGTAAAAAGAGGCATCAAAGTATCATACATGTCTTTGGAGCTAACAGATGTCTCCTTAGTACATGAAAGCAATGGCTGAATAGCATCTTCCACAAAGACAACATCACGGCTAACCAGAATGCGTTTAGTCTGTGGATGATACAGACGATAGCCTTTACTTTCAGAACTGTACCCAATAAAAATACATTTTACTACCTTATCATCCAATTTTCTGCGATGTTGTTCAGGCACTAATGCATATGCCAAACATTAAAAAACACGCAGATGAGCAATAGATGGCTTGCGGTCATGCCAAGCCTCATATGGAGTGATAGATTGCAACGCTTAATGTGAGGAATAATGGCACGTTTGACAGACAAAGCTATCAATGCATGTGCCTGGGCATCTTTGCCGTTCCAACGAATCTGCTCTGCAGTAGGTGCAACAGAAACAGAAGCACGAACAGGAATCTGCGGAATATCATCTTCGACACCATCTTCATCAGCTCCAACACCTGTATTTGCAGTACCTGTCGTTACAGGTGTAACAGGACGTCTTTCAACACCCTGCACAATGTTCCACAATCCTTTTGCAACCAGTACATGTCGCATCATATAAGCCCATAATGGGTAGTTGGTACCATCCAACTTATCCTCAACAGCCAACATATGGAATACATCATTGCTTTCAGCCATGGCCGGTGACTAAAATACCTTGATGCAGAAAATTGACTGTATCTCAAAAAGTTGAACGGAACTGCCCAGACGAGTTCTGCTAGACCTGTAGGAGACTTCGAGACACTTAAACTGGTGAACAGAAACTGGTATATACCTTTGGCACAAAAGGACGAAATAGCCTGCACAAGTGCTGCGATAGTGCGTTCGGAGGCCAAAACGAGCTCAGATCGCGATTTCGGCACCACAGAACGAAGCTGTTTTGATCTCGGAAACACCCTGAGTATGCTCACCAAATTTCGTGCGAATCTGAGACTGCAAACGGAGGAGTGTCGACGGTGCCCTAGAAGAAGCGACGACCTGCTCTGATACCAATTGTTGGAGTTAGACGTCTGCGGAAGCACGCGAACAACACAAGGAAGAAGAAGAAGCTTGGAGCACAACACACAAAACTGAATGTATTACTAGAGAATGTACAAAGATAAGTAGCCCATTAGGGCAATAGGCGTATATACAAGCCGGGGGAAAAGGACCTCCTAAAGAGGGAAAAAAGTGCCCTGGCGGTCCTAGAGTGTTCACACACATCACTACCTAAATATATCAACAATTAGTAGACTCTGTTTTCGGTGTAGAGGTCTCTACAACAACCATTCCAACCTCTTTTTTCTTTGCCTCTTTTGCAGCCAATTTTGGACAATTCTTTATGACATGATCATTTTCTTTATAGTACTTGCAAAGCAACTTTTGCTTTTCTATTTTCTTGTCGTGTCTGTCATCCTTCTTTGATTATGTAGAATTAGCACATTTCTACTTACTAGTAGAAGAGCTCCATTTACCTTTGCCCTTCTAACTAGCCAAAAAAGCTTGATCTGCAACATGCATAATGGACACATTTACTTAGGCTGATCTTCTTGCAATAGAATAGAGATTAACTCCTCAAATGTTAAGGAATTTGGATTCCCTTTCATCATCAAATGAAGAGTGGAAGCAAAAATCTGATATGGATTGGGAAGACCATTTGGGACAGCCTGCACAAGTGAACTCTCAGGTAAGAATTCATCAACAAAAATCAACCATTCCTTCAAATATTTGATCTCTTCCAGAAAAACGTGCATGGAACACCTTCATTCATGTGCTCATTCTCCAACGTTTTTTTGGAGGTAAGCAACACGAGCCTCATTCCTTACGTGGTACAAAGTCATAAGTGTATCCAAAGCATCCTTAGCTATTCTACAAGAGTAAATGTGAGAAATAATGGCACATTCGATAGACAAGGCTATCAATGCATGTGCCTGAGCATCTTTGCCATCCGAACAAATTTGCCCTGCAATAGGTGCAACAAGAACCGTAGCACAAACAGGAACATGATGAATAACATCATTTTTAATGCCACCTACATCAGCTTGAGTACCTGTATTTGTAGGTGTAATAGGACGTTTTTCAACACCCTACACAATATTCCATAGTTCTTTTGCAACCAATACATGACACACCATATAAGCCCATAATGGGTAATTAGTACCATCCAAATGATCCTCAACAGATAATATAGAAAATACATCACTACTTTCAGCCATGGCCACTTACTAAAATACCCTAATGCAAAAAATAGACGATATCTCAAAAAGATGAACAGACTACCCCATTGACTTTTGCTAAACCTATAGCAAACTTCGAGATGCTTATACTAGTGAACCAAAACCTATATATATCTTTGGCACAAAAAGATGAAATAGCTTGCATTGGCACTATGATAATGTTTTTGGAGGCTGAAACGAGCTCAAAATGTGATTTTGACACCAAGACGAAGCTATTGTGATCTTCTAATCACCTTGAGTATGCTCACCGAATTTCGTGCAATTCTAAGACTATGACCGGAGGGGTGTTGACAATGCCCTAGATGAAGTGGCGACCTGTTGTGATACCAATTGTTGGAGTTCGAGGTCTACGGAATCATGCGAACAACACAAGGAAGAAGAAGAGGCTTGGAGCACAACACCCAATACTGAATGTATTACCACTAGAATGTACAAAAAGATCAGTAACCCATTAGAGAAATAGGTGTATATACAAGCCAGGGGAAAAAACCTCCTAAAGAGGGAAAAAAGTACCCCAGCAGTCCTAGTGTGTTCACACACATCACTACCTAGATATATCAACATTTGAGGATACATACATCACTAATATATGTTTTTTTTATTGTTATATTACAATCAAATTCTGATCAATCAGAGGGTACTCCACCACCTCCTATCGATGCAACAACTTCACATGTGCCGTCCAATAGAAACTATGATGTTTTTTACTATGAAGAGCATATTATATGTTGGTGTAATTCTTGATATGACACATATCAAAGACCATGATTGGAATGTATTACACATGAGGTAGATTATGGTATTTAAGCATGCATCACCACGTGATCAACATAAAAATTCTTGGGTATGTATTGATTCCATGAATTAATGTCATTATTTCATTTGAAAATCATATACAAAATTAAATTAGACTTAATATATAAGAATATTTTCTCAGTGATGACGATGATTGTCTTATTTATATGTTAGTATGCCTCATACACGTCACAAACATACCATTTATCGATTAGAATCTGAGGCTTCTCAAACATATGATACAAAATGATATCGATGATGGCATAGAGGACCAATTCCTTTATGTTGGGAAAGATGGATGGACACTCCAAGAAATGAGTAGGTACTGCCAAATCCTGCTTTGTACAAGACTCTTTTTTGCTTCAGAGTTGCGTTGTGGGCTCTCTTAGCTTTCCAATGACACTATAAGTGCCTATGTACTTTGGTAATGATGTGATAAATGATTGAACCAAAATAGACTACTTCCAAGTTGAAGGATTAATGAAAACCTTCTATTTTCGTTCACACACCTGTTGCTTGTTATGCTCAGTGCTTCTAGTACAATAACAATTAGAAAAATTCCTTTTGGAGATATCAAACTACCTTAATGAGCTAATGATTCCAAGTAGAATTACTTAAAATGATGCACTATACAAAGAGCAATCAATTTAGCAATCCAATCATTACCCTCGATTTTTTATGACCTCTAGAGAGTTTGACCAATAGGTACTTCGACGCACTTTTCTCCCACTCTGCTGAATATATTATCTTCAAAACTTGTGAGCATGTAGCAAACTTTGAGATGATTCCAACAAGCTATAGAACATTGAAAATTGTGAAGAAATTACTGAGATATGAGTAGTACAAGTTGACTGTTATGAGTGACTATGATAGAGAGACCATAGATGAAAAGTATGGATCTATTGTATTAGAAGACAATTTTGTACAAGATCATTAGCATGATAATCAATGCCTAATGATAAAAGTAGTGTAGGCTATGATGTGAGTCTCACTCTCTTACAAAGTAATAAGAAAGAACTCGGAATTGAATTCTTCTATCTTGCATGTTTTCTAGCCATCTTTTATAGATGAGTGATTTGAA
This sequence comes from Ceratopteris richardii, assembly GCA_020310875.1. NCBI lineage: Eukaryota > Viridiplantae > Streptophyta > Polypodiopsida > Polypodiales > Pteridaceae > Ceratopteris > Ceratopteris richardii. Next base: position 122,722,903 of record CM035418.1, on the reverse strand, counting down.
ATTTGAATTTGAATTGTTCATTGGCTCTCACTAAAACTGGTCCTCCAATCTAGGAGATATTCTCTCAATAAGAGTCTTTACTTTTCCAACTAACAATCTCCACGAGTTTAGTGGTGGTAACAAATATTCTTCAAGTCCAAAATGACTTTTACAAATGGTTAAAAGATAAAGGCTTCCTAGCAATGGTTTCCATGGAGCTTCAATAAATTCTAGCCAAATGTGTAGGCTTGGTATTTGCACCAATAGATCCCCCTCAAGCCAAACATTTTAGCTTGGTCTTCTTCTTCAATCTTCTTGAATGTCCTGCAATCCAATCATAGACTTAAACCTGCAAAGTTTTGTACCATCTAATGATTTAGTCAATAAGTCTGCACATTGCATGTTAGTTGATACATATACCAACTGAATTTCCTTGCTTAATAGCTTCTCTCTCACATAATGATAGTGGACCTCTATATGCTTGGTCCTAGCATGATAAATAGGATTTGCTGCAAGATGTAATGAGCTTGTATTATCTCCAAAAATCATTGGAGATGTAGTATGCAAATCTAAATTTGTGTCTAACAATCTGATCCATATGGCCTCTTGAGTAGCATTGGCCAATCCTCTATACCCTGCCTCTGTAGAAGATAAAGCAACAATAGGTTCCTTCTTTGAAGACCACGATATAGGTTTATCACTTGCAAATGGTAAGTAACCTGAGGTACTCCTATCATCTTTGCAACCTACCCAATTTGCATCTGAATATATCTTGATGGCCAAGTCTGAGGTATAAGGAAAATACAATCCTTGATTTTGAGTGCCCTTAATGTACTTCAAAATCCTCTTAGCAACCTCCAAATGAAGTGCCCTAGGTTTGTGCATAAACTGACTTAGAACACTTACTCCATAAGCAATATCAATCCTTGTCAATGTAGCATAGTTCAAGCTTCCCACTATGCTTTGATAACTGTTGGCAGTAGTCAAGGAACCGAAGGAGTCACAAGACAAGGAAGCCTACGAAGGGAGTCAGAGCGAAGAGACAGCACAAGCAGACACAGTAGTCAAAGAAGATCTGGCAAGTAGGCCATTTAAATTTTTCAGGCATCAAAGATTTGGGCACACAAGAAGAAGGAGCAAGTAGGGAGCTCCAAGAAATGTATGTCAAAATGTTAGAAGAAATCCCTACAAAAATAGTGATTTTCATCACTAAAAACCATTGTAAATACCATTTCATATTTTTGTAGCTCCATTTTGTGCAAGCCAAGGAGTCCTTGAGCTTGAGGACCTTTAGAAGTACCTACCTATCAGCTTTCACATTTTTTAGACTCCGTTTGAACCTCCAAATAGGGTAGAGTGTTGGAGTTAGACGTCTGCGGAAGCACGCGAACAGCACAAGGAAGAAGAAGAAGCTTGGAGCACAACACACAAGACTTAATGTATTACTAGAGAATGTACAAAGATAAGTAGCCCATTAGGGCAATAGGCGTATATACAAGCCGGGGGAAAAAAACCTCGTAAAGAGGGAAAAAAGTGCCCCGGCGGTCCTAGAGTGTTCACACACATCACTACCTAAATATATCAACAAATCCCCCCTGGGAGTGATGCGGTGAACAAGGAGCTGGCACTCATGTATAAGGAAGTGCCGAGCTATGTGGAAATCACTCCACAAAAGGAAGTAAGCCCAAAGCTTTGCGGAAAGCTTCAAACTTCTCCCTAGGCAGAGCCTTCGTGAAGAGGTCTGCAATGTTCTCCTGCGTGGGCACATATGCCAAGCTGATCTCCCCAGCAGAGAACCTCTCCCTGACATAGTGATAATGCACCTCAATGTGCTTAGTGCGAGCATGGAACACAGGGTTCCTCGCAACTGCCAATGCGCTCTGACTGTCAGTGAAGATGGTGGTGGCAGAAGACTGGCCAACACCCAAATCAGCCATAAGGCGTCTGAGCCACACACACTCAACAGTCGCTGTGAAAGCTGCCCTATACTCAGCCTCACAACTGGAAGTGGCCACAGTAGGCTGCTTCTTGCTCAACCAAGATATACATGAGCTACCAAGCATGAAGCAAAAACCACTGGTGGACACACGAGTGTCATAGCAACCAGCCCAATCTGAGTCAGAAAAAGCATGCAAATCTGGCGGTGGTGATCCCCCCTTGGGATAAAACAACCCAAGTAGCCGAGTACCACTCAAGTAGCGAAAGATGCGCTTAACCGCTTTCCAATGCGTGACTCCTGGGCAATGCATAAACCTGCTCATCTGTGAGACAGCAAACTGAATATCTGGCCGAGTAATGCATAAGTAAATCAAGCATCCAACAGCCTGCTGATAGAGAACAGCATCAAATGCATCTCCAGCATCATGAAGACTCAATCGTAAACCTGTCTCCATAGGAGTGGCAATAGGCTTACAGTCTTCAAGGCCAAAACGCTGCAATAATGTGTCAATATATTTCGTTTGACACAAAGCCATTCCACCATCAACTTGCATAAACTGAATGCCCAAATAGTGATGCAAATGCCCCAAATCAGACATCTCAAATGAGGCATGCAAATCAGCCTTGAAATCAGCAATATGCTTTTCAAGAGGACCAGTGAGCAGCATGTCGTCTACATAGACAACAATGATCAGAAGCACATCATTAGCACGCTTAACATATAAGGTGCTTTCAGTTGGACTGTTCTCAAAACCATGTGCAATCAGATAGGCATGTATCTTCTCATACCAAGCACGTGGTGCTTGCTTTAAACCATATAACGCCTTCTTTAACCTGCACACCTGGTTTTCATGCCCTTTCTGCACAAAGCCACGGGGCTGAAAAACATACACTTCTTCATGCAAGTCACCATTCAGAAATGCTGTTTTAATGTCCAACTGATGTACATTCCAACCATGATGGGCTGCAAGTGCACAAATGCTCCGAACAGTAGTCATACGGCATGTAGGTGCAAAGGTCTCATCAAAATCAATGCCTCTTTCCTGCGCATAACCCTTTGCAACAAGCCTAGCCTTATACCTGTCAACTGTACCATCAGGTTTACGCTTCAACTTGTATACCCACTTAGTGCCAATGGCCTTCTTGCCAGGAGGCAAGTCACATAAAGACCATGTACCATTCTTCATTATAGCATCATATTCAGATTGCATAGCAGCCATCCAATTTTCTGAATTTTGTGCTTCATCAAAAGAAACAGGCTCATTCTCATCACAGAGACTAGATGCAACCATAGCATAGCAATCTGATGCAAAGGAGGTACTATGAGAGCCTGAACGAGTACGATATGACAAAGGTGCATCTAATTTGCTGTCACGCAAAGTCTGCACCAGCCATTTTGGCATAGTTTTTGCCTGTTCAATATCAGCTCTCTCATCAACAAGTGCATCATGTAAATCTGCATCAGAAATGGAATGATCTGCATCATCATATGAAACCTGCAAAGGCTGAGAAGTTGCCTCATTAGGACCAGCACTAGCCTGTCCACCTGTAAAAAGAGGCATCAAAGTATCATACATGTCTTTGGAGCTAACAGATGTCTCCTTAGTACATGAAAGCAATGGCTGAATAGCATCTTCCACAAAGACAACATCACGGCTAACCAGAATGCGTTTAGTCTGTGGATGATACAGATGATAGCCTTTACTTTCAGAACTGTACCCAACAAAAATACATTTTACTGCCTTATCATCCAATTTTTTGCGATGTTGTTCAGGCACTAATGCATATGCCAAACAACCAAAAACACGCAGATGAGCAACAGATGGCTTGTGGTCATGCCAAGCCTCATATGGAGTGATAGACTGCAACGCTTTGGTGGGACACCTGTTCAGTACATATGCTGCACACATGACAGCCTCAAGCCAGAAACTATGTGGTAAAGCCTGACTTTTGACCATGCACCTCGCCATCTCCATGAGTGACCTGTTCTTTTGTTCAGCAACTCCATTCTGTTGAGGTGTATACGGCACTGTACACTGGTGTTTTATCCCACGTTCAGCCAGAAATGCATTAAAATCTGAAGACATATATTCCCCCCCTCGATCAGAACGGAGGGTGCCCATTTTACATGCTGACAGATTTTCAGCCAAAACCAAGAACTGTTTGAAGCACATGAACACTTCGGACTTTGCTTTGAGTGGGTATACCCATGCATGCCTGGAAAAATCATCAATGAAAGTCACGAAGTAAAGGTAATTTCCAAAAGAGGGTGTCTGCATAGGACCACAGACATCACTATGTACAAGCTGCAATTTCTGCATAGCCCGAACTGAACCATCTTTTGGAAAGGAAGAACGCTGCATTTTGCCCAAAATACAGCCTTCACAAACATGTTTTCCAGGTGCCTCAAGTTTGGGCAAAGAAGACACCATTTCAGATTTCTGCAGGCGTAACAAACTAGCAAAATTCAGATGACCAAAGCGTGCATGCCAAAGCTTTGCATCTGACATAGCCTGAGAATCATGAACTGCACATGCCGAATCATTCACAGATCTTTCATAGTCTATGAGCTTATACAGCCCACGACATAAAATGCCAGAAGCAATAATCACATCGCCATTTGAGAGATCATGGACTGTACACCTGTCATCAACGAATTTCACAACCAAGCCAATCTTGGCTAATGCAGAAACTGATAACAGGTTCTTTTTGATCCCTGGCACAAATAAAGCATCTGACAAAGTGAAAGAACTACCATCAGCAGTAGTCAAAATGATCTTACCAACTCCCATAACAGGATAAGAGGAGTTATTGGCGCATGTGACAGTATTCCCTGTAGGGGCAGGCTCGAGTGAAGAGAAGAAACTACGCTGCGAGGTAATATGTTTGGTCGCCCCACTGTCAAAGTACCAAACATCTGAGTCTACTGCAGACATGCACTGATCATGAGAAGATGGGTCAAAACTGCAGACAGTAGTAAACGCCCATTCTTCTTCCTGCACAAGATTTGCAGACTCTGTTTTTGGTGTTGAGGCCTCTGCAACAACCATTCCAGCCTCTTTCTTCTTTGCCTCTTTAGCAGCCAGTTTTGGACAGTTCTTTATAATATGATCATTTCCTTTACAGTACTTGCAGAACAATTTCTGCTTTTCTGATTTCTTCTCATCTTTATCCTGGTTCTTTGATTGTGCAGCATTTGCAGATTTCTGCTTACTAGTAGAAGAGCTCCATTTTCCTTTGCCCTTCTGACTAGCCAGGAAAGCTTGATCTGCAACACGCATAATGGACCTGTTCTGCCTGGACTGATCTTCCTGCAACAGAACAGAGACTAATTCCTCAAATGACAAGGCATTCGGATTGCCTTTCATCATCAATCGAAGAGTAGAGGCAAAACTCTGATATGAATCAGGAAGGCCATTCAGAACGGTCTGCACAAGTGAGCTATCTGGTATAACCTCATCAGCAGAAATCAATTGTTCCTTCAGGTCTTTTATCTTTGTAAGAAAACTGTCCATAGAATCACCTTCATTCATGTGCTCACTCTCCAACTGTTTTCGGAGGTAAGCAACACGAGCCTCATTCCTAGCCTGGTACAAAGTGGTAAGTGTATCCCAAGCATCCTTTGCTGTTCTGCAAGAGCGAATGTGAGGGATAATGGCACGTTTGACAGACAAAGCTATCAATGCATGTGCCTGGGCATCTCTGCCATCCCAACGAATCTGCTCTGCAGTAGGTGCAACAGAAACAGCAGCACGAACAGGAATCTGCGGAATATCATCTTCGACACCATCTTCATCAGCTCCAACACCTGTATTTGCAGTACCTGTCGTTACAGGTGTAAGAGGATGTCTTTCAACACCCTGCACAATGTTCCACAATCCTTTTGCAACCAGTACATGTCGCATCATATAAGCCCATAATGGGTAGTTGGTACCATCCAACTTATCCTCAACAACCAACATACGGAATACATCACTGCTTTCAGCCATGGCCGGTGACTAAAATACCTTGATGCAGAAAATTGACTGTATCTCAAAAAGTTGAACGGAACTGCCCAGACGAGTTCTGCTAGACCTGTAGCAGACTTCGAGACGCTTAAACTGGTGAACAGAAACTGGTATATACCTTTGGCACAAAAGGACGAAATAGCCTGCACAAGCGCTGCGATAGTGCGTTCGGAGGCCGAAACGAGCTCAGATCGCGATTTCAGCACCACAGAACAAAGCTGTTTTGATCTAGGAAACACCCTGAGTATGCTCACCAAATTTCATGCGAATCTGAGACTGCAAACGGAGGAGTGTCGACGGCGCCCTAGAAGAAGCAACGACCTGCTCTGATACCAATTGTTGGAGTTAGACGTCTGCGGAAGCACGCGAACAGCACAAGGAAGAAGAAGAAGCTTGGAGCACAACACACAAGACTTAATGTATTACTAGAGAATGTACAAAGATAAGTAGCCCATTAGGGCAATAGGCGTATATACAAGCCGGGGGAAAAAAACCTCGTAAAGAGGGAAAAAAGTGCCCCGGCGGTCCTAGAGTGTTCACACACATCACTACCTAAATATATCAACATAGAGAACCTAATTTTTAACTAGGCCGGACACTAGGTCTGGACAAGGCCAAAACCTAGTCAAAAACTCTAAAATAGAGCTAGAGAGCTCATTTTTGAGGTTAACTTGTAACTGAATTAAACTTGTATGAGCTTTTTGAAAGCAATCTAAGAACTCCATAGCTTCTCACTCTTTGTCTTGCCTTGTGTGCGCGTGTGTGTATGTGTGTGCATGTTTGTGTGCTTCTCACTCACGCACTTGTGCCTTCACTTGCTCGAGGTCTTCATACCATCCTCACGTCTTCCCGGATTGACATTAAAGGAGGTGCTACTCATCACTGAGCTACACCAAATTTTGGCGCCGTTGCTGGGGATCGAGCTTTGAGGACGAGCGTGTGATGGTAAGACGTAGAGTTGACGCGTTGGAGTCATAGGTATTTTCTTCACTTTTATCTATTTTCTTTTGTTTTTCTCATCACCATCATCATCCTCACCATCTCCCACATCCATCTCCATCATCGTGAAAAATTTCAATTTTTGGTCATATCATCCCACCCATACCATTTCCTCATTTCGCTTGTGAGAGAGAGCGAGAGAGCGTTTGTGTGCTTGTGATTTTTTGTGTTTTCTAAGATTTTCTGCAGGAATCAGCATTCCCAGCAGCTGCACCAGCTCCAACAGGTAAAAAAATTTGACTGTGCAGGTCCCGAGGCATTGACCTCTGTCAATCGCGACCGACAGAAAAAATGGTCTTTTTGCTAAACAAAGTACATAATCATGATCTACATGCCTAGAGCTTCCCAAATGTGTGCTTGAAATTTTAAAATTCCTCAGATTTCTGTCAATCGCGATCGACAAACCACGACGGACAGACCTGTCAATTGCGATCCACACGTCAATCGCGACCGACAGAGTCAACGACCGACTGACCACGACTAACAGAACCTACGCATGACACGTGTCAATCGCGATCGAGCCGTCAATCGTGATCGACCAGTCAATCGCGACTGACAGCCCCGACGGACCTGTCAATCGCGACCGACACAGTCAACGATTGCTTGACCACGACGGATAGACCCTCGCAAAGGACCTATCAATCGCGATCAATCCATCAATTGCGACGGACAGAGTCAACGACCCTTTGACCAGGACCGACTGAAAATCCGGGCCACGTGTGAATCGCGATTGACCTATCAATCGCGACTGACAGCCACGACGGACCTGTCAATCACGACCCACATGTCGATCGCGATTGACCTATCAATCGCGACTGACAGAGCCTGCGAACGCGATTGAAGGGCAAATTTGGCCAATTTTTTAGGGCAAAAAATTGTGGACTATTCTTGACAAATTGTGGGACAAATACTAGGGTTCATCATTGCATTGTGAGGCCATTACACAAAGTATTTTGAGAAGTCCTGTTTGCTTGCTAACCTGTTTAAAATCCTGATTTGGCCCCAAAACCCTGAGTGGACATAACTTCATCATACAAAATCCGATTGCGGTGATTTTTGTTTTGTTGGAAAGCTCGTGGGGAATACAACCAAAACTTCCACTGGTTACGGTAGAATTAATGTTAGGATTATTAGATAGGATAATTTGAAGTTGACCATATCCCAGGGTAGGAAAAAATTGAGGGTCCCTTGGGATTGTTTTCCATAAAGGCAAAAGGCAATTGGGTCTGTGAATTACATGCATGAAAGTGATCTGTCTGTCAACTAAATTCAATTCTTGAGCTAATTGTGGATTTTTTCAGGTTCTTTGAGAGCATCAAAGGGTACTCGAAGCAAGAGTAAGTGCGAGCTTGGGAACACGCTTCCTGGGCATACAAGGGCAAACTAGGGAAGAACTTAAGGTTGGAAATTCTCAACACCCTCTGTCAATCCCTAGCATAGGCTAAGTACGGATAGAGGTTTTGATTTATTAGGAACACGTTAAGAACTACCAAGTCCAAGAACTCTAATCACTCAAGTGCAAGTGTTAGGAGATTACAATCGCGAAGCAACCTAAGGGAAAAGAAATTAAATTTGAGCGACCGCACTCAAAGTACGATAAAAATTTAAGTGTTCCTTGCGGCGAAGAGTAACTGGAAAAGAAGTGACACCCTAAGGGATTAAAAAAGAACAAGTGACTAATACAAAAGAACTCAGCAACGCAAGTGTACTTGGGAAAATTTGGGATTATTCAATTGGGCTTATGAACCTTAGATCAGGTCGACACCTAGGAAGAGATAGACAAAGTCTTAGATCTTCAGAGGCTAGTGTCAATCATACTGCTAGGTCTTGGGCCCAACAGTTGAGCCATCATTCGTACTACCCTAGCTCTGAGACGAGCGAGTCTGAGATGTCCCACGGTATGGAGAGACCTACAGGAAGTTCTGGGGTGCCGTATTTACATAGGGTGGAAGGCCCTTACAAGATGCAACTCAAATACCTGAGGACCAACCGATTAGGTGCGAGAATCTATGAGGACGGCCTAGGAAGATCTGTGGTCCAGATTAAAAACCCTGACCAATCCATTGGACTAGAGCACCTAGCTGTCAAGTTGGAAAACGGAGCATACTTAGACAAGGAAGGGACAATATATGTAGTCACCAGTCATCCAGATAGGACAGATGAATTTGGGAATGTGGTCCCAGAAACGGACTTAGGTGACCTAGAGCAAGGAAACGTGGGTGTAGAACGTAGAACCCCCCGAGGCAAGTCTGTTCTCACCAGGATTATCACACACAAGTGGATTCCCCAAGACAATAAGAGCATAGATCTACTCCTGAACCGAGAAACTCAGGAAGAGTAACCTACTTAGATCACACTTCAGAGAAGATTTTTGTGGTTACAGAAAATGATAGGCATGCTTACACTTGGAAAGGTGAATTCATTTTCCCCCAACCAAGATCGAATGTGTCATTTGGTCACCAAGGAGCTGGAACCTCCCACACTCATGGAACTCAAAGAGACAGACATAGAGATAGACCGGAGGTAAGCTTCGCCAACCTAGTGGGAAGAGACAGAACGAGAACGGAAACAAATAGAGCCCCAAGGAATCAAAGGAATACGGATGACTTCCCTCTACCAAGGCCTAGGGAACACACCAGGATTTTGAGACCGACTCAGTTAGTGAAGTCCATGAAGAATTACTTCGATGGCACAGGAGAACCATATGATCATGTGGCCGAGTTTAGGCAAGTCTTGAGAGCTGAACAAGTTGAGGACCTATTCACGCAATATAATGCCTTTGGTTTAACACTAAGGAACACATCCCTTACGTGGTTTCAACCATTGAATGAGAGACAGTTCAGGAACATAGACCAACTCTTAGAGGCTTTCATCTTCAAGTGACACACAAGTGACCCCTAAGGATGAAGGAAAGGAAAGAAAAAAGAGAGAAGTCACACCAGAAGAGGAAGAATCTTTGTTTGAGGTCACGGAAAATTTTAAAAAGTATGAGATAGATGACAGGAGAGTCATGATAAGAATGCCTAAACGAGAGGCACAATCAGGAGAAGCCTATGATAACAAAGAAACCACCAAGAAAATAGTGGTAGCCCTAGAAGAAGGAGAGGAGAGATGTACTTATATAGGACATGACCTGACGGAAGAAGAAGAGCATGAATTGATAGCCTTGCTAAGAGAATAGAGAGATGTATTTGCTTGGAGCTATAAGGATTTGAAGGGTGTTGACCCAGACATATGCTCACACACTATCCCCATGACCTCAGATGCCAAACCCTCCAAGCAAAAGCCATACACATATAATGATAACTATGCTGCTAAGATCAAAGAGGAGATAGATAGACTGGTAGAAGCTGGATTCATCTATGAAATTGAGCACACTGAATGGGTATCCCCCATTGTTGTGGTGCCCAAGAAGAATGGCAAGCTGCGTGTATGCATTAACTTGAAGAAGGTCAATGCAGCCACAATTCGAGATAACTATCCGCTCCCTATCACAGAACATCTTTTAGAAAGAGTAGCAGGCAAGGAAGTGTATAGTTTCCTTGATGGATTTTCAGGCTACAATCAAGTAGCCATAGCTCCAGAAGATCAGCATAAGACCGCTTTTGCCACAGAGTGGGGTATATTTGCCTTTCGTGTAATGCCATTTGGGCTTACCAATGCTCCTGCAACCTTTTAGAGACTGATGTGCCACGTGTTTAAAGAGTTCTTGAGGAGGAATTTGGAAGTCTATGTTGATGACCTCTGTGCTCATTCCGACATTAGACAGACACATATACCAGAACTCAGACAAATCTTTGACAAATGCAGAGAATATCAAGTCTGCTTGAACCTAGAAAAATGTGTGTTCATGGTCAGGCAAGGCAAGATTTTAGGACACATAGTGTCAAAGAATGGCATATCCACTGATGAAGAGAAAGTACGAGCCATAGCCGAGTTACCTAGGCCAAAGAATGTCAAGGAAGTACAAGCTTTCATGGGGCATTGTGGTTATTACCGACGGTTTATACACATGTATGCCATCATAGCAAAGCCTCTGTATGGGCTTTTGACTAACTTCGAGTGGACTATTGAATGTGAAAACTCCTTCAATGAGCTTAAAAGAAGATTGTGTTCAGCACCAATCTTGACCACGCCGGATTGGAATAAGCCCTTCCATGTTCATGTGGATGCATCCAATTATGCTATTGGATGTGTACTTGCACAACCTACGGGCGAAGGCAATATGGATCTTCCAATTGCCTATGCTAGTAGAGAATTGAATGCAGCTGAACGAAACTATACAACCACTGAACGAGAAGGATTAGGCATGGTATATGCAGTTAAAAAGTTTAGACACTATTTGCTTGCAAATAAGTTTAAATTTTTTACTGATCATCAAGCACTGCTGTACTTGGTAAACAAGCCATGCAATACAGGTAGATTAGTAAGATGGTTTCTCTTACTAATGGAATATGACTTCGAGGTTGTGGTAAGGAAAGAGAAGACCCACTTAAGAGCAGACCATCTCTCTAGGCTCACATCGGGAGAAGCCCCATTAGGAGTATCAGATGACCTTCCTAATGCTTACTTGTTCAATTTGGAAGTTGTACCTCAGTGGGCTAAGCCATTAGTGCCAGTATTGACATACGGGCCTAACCACCCAGTCATAAATACTCAAGGTAGAGAGGTAGTAACAGCCCAGAAGTACCATATCATGGCAGGAAGCATGTACAAACAAACAAATAAAGGGATCCTAGCTTGTTGTGTGGAAGAGGATGAGTACGCTAAATGGTTGCAATTGGCACATGTAGGTGCATTAGAGCAACACTACTCAAAACAACAAACCCTACAGACACTAAGAAGACTCGGAGTGCATTGGCCTACTATGGAAGTTTATGTACATAAGATGTGTAAAGAATGCCCAATCTGTTGCACTAAACCACCTGTGGAACATGCCACTCTTTATCAAGTGTCCATAGTGCCAGATTGGAGTGAACCATTAGTAGCCTTCTTGAGGACGAAAACATTCCCTCAAGATATGACCCTGACGAGACAAAGAAGTCTAGAAAAAGAAGCCCTAGAGTACTCACTCATTGGTGATAATCTCTACAAGCATGGGAAGGATGGTTACTTGAGACTATGTGTCCATGAGAGTGAATATCTCAAGATCTTGGAAACTGCTCACCAAGGTGTAGCAGGAGGACACTTTGGACCAGATAGGGTGATCAAGGCAATACTATTTGCGGGCTTCTGGTGGCCGACCCTTCACATGGATGCACATACCTATGTGAAACGGTGTGATGTTTGTCAGAGAACTCAGTATCCTATACGCAAAGATGAGATGCCACTAAAACCTATGATGGGTGGACGTGCATTCTCTAAGTGGGGAATAGACTTTGTAGGTCCTATTAGTCCCCCAGCCAAGGGTTCACATGCTGAATACATCATTGTTGCCACAGACTATCTAACAAAATGGGTTGAGGTAAAAGCTACGACAAAGAACGATGCTCAAACAACTGCTAAGTTCCTATTTGAGAATGTGTTCACTAGATACGGGCTACCTATAGAGCTGGTAAGCGATAGAGGCACTCACTTCTTGAATGAAGTTATTGAAAATCTGCTCCAAGAGTTCTTGGTAGTACATAAGAAGTCTGCCCCCTATCACCCACAAGCTAATGGCCAGGCTGAGAGCACAAACAAGATTCTATGCAATGTGCTTACCAAATTGGTGAATAATAAACGCTCTGATTGGGACAAACAGCTACACCATGCTGTTTGGGCATACTGAGTGGCCTATAAAACGATACTCCAAGCCACACCCTTTCAGATGGTATTTGGCCAAAATGCGGTGCTACCTTTGGACTTCTTGATTCCCACATTGAGAGTAGCACATGAGCATGAGTGGACGGGCCATGAACTCTCTTTGAGAATTTTTGACCTTGAACAATTAGGTGAAACCAGACTAAGAGCTGCAGCAGGAATATATGCAACTAAGAAACGACAGAAGGCGTACTTTGATGCCCATGTTAAGGATAAAGGATTAATGGCCGGAGACCTAGTTTTAGTCTACACTTTGAAGCAACATGCAAGAAAATTAGAGAAACGTGGCTATGGACCTATGATCATAAATAGGATCTCAACGAGTTGAGCAGTACAACTAGCCACCTTAGAAGGTGATATTCTTCCGAGCTACATCAGCGGGTGCAGAGTCAAGTTGTATCAGGAACCTCTCACAGAAGAAATGCTAAGTTGACTCAACACTGCTAAGAAACGCAAAGAAGAAGAAACACGAGTTCGAGAAGAAGCTCAAGCAGAGGCTTTAGAACGCATCAGAAAGATGAAGTTGAGACGGCAAGTTAGGGATCAACCTAGGACAGGTGCCTATGAGGATCCAGGATATCATGTGGCAATGTGTGAAGTCTCAGGAATAAGTTCCCAAAGGATAATAGATCGACGTCCTTTCGTGACTTTAGAGATAGGACAAGGAGTTAGTGCAAAACTTGTGCGAGCATTGATTGACTCAGGTGCAGCCACTAGTGCGGTGAGACTTTCTTACTGTCGAGAATTGAAATTAAAAGTCCATCCTATAGAAGCATATCTCACAGGATTGGGAGGTGTGGAAACCCCTTGCATGGGCGAGGTGGAACTTCCCCTCTCCATTCAAGATGTTCCAATGATAGTTAAGGTACTAGTGTGTCAAGATGAGGATCTCACTGAGCCTCTGGTCTTGTGTCAAGACTGGATCTATGACCATGGAGTCAACTTAAACCTAAGAAGTGGACTTCTTCAGGTATGGGTGAATCAGAGTCAAATTACAGTTGAGTTAGATAATGGAGCACTCAAGGAACTAAAAAAGGCACAGACTCTTGGTCCTTCCAGGGGTACACATGAAGTTGACCATGCTGTTCTTGTCCAAAGCTATGTGATGCAGAGGAATGGAGATCTCAATAAAGAAGTCAAGGCCTCGACGGAACTCCCTTCTTTTCCAAAGGCCAGAGGGAGGCAGCAACCAAAGGCAGATCAATTACTGAAGACTACCTATGCGGGAGGCCAAAAGAACGTGCGAAACAGAATGACTCAGCCATTGAAACAACTGTGGGTGCGAAAAGGCGAGCGGCCTATTACAGTCAAGCGACAACAATCATCTCAACTTCCTATTAGTAATCAACGACATGATACTAATAAGAAGACTTCCCAAACTTCTTTTGAGAAAGTGAAAACTATCTGGGTACCCAAGAAGTCGATGAAGGCTGGCCCACAATCAAGACAAATTTGGGTGCCTAAGGCTTGCTTGCGGGCTCAACTCGTCCCGCACGAATCACATCATACACGACAGGGTTCACTCACTCAAGGAGCCGTTACCCACTCTTGTTTAATACGCACAAACACACAGTCGCCCAAAAGCACGCACAGATTCACTTGTAAATGGGTCCCAAAAATGCATCATCCCCAAGCAGAATTACTCATAAAACCCTCCAGAGTCTCCACAAAACCAAAACCGAAAGCCATCCATTGTGTTTGGCAACCTAAGACTTGTAATAAACCCCCCGACCCGCACCCTTGTAAATTCATCTCCACTTGCTAACTACATCACTCATACACTGCATCTTTCCATCTAGCTCCTAGGAGTATCCATTCATTAACTACACACACAATCATCAAGCACTCACTGACACACTAACCCATTACTCACTTCATGATAATGTTGTAACGGGGACAAAAAGTGTTCTATCTTGTCCATTAAAATATTAACACATGATCTATATTCTCACAGCACCAGCAAGCAAGAAATAACAATGGCAGAAGCAGGAGGCACCAGTTCCCAGGCAGGGTCTAGCGCACAGATTGTGGACATTGAAACCCTCCTCCTGGAACCACCACTCAACGAAAGGCCTCAAGAACTTTAAGCGGTGCACGTTCTTCTGATTCAGGACCCTCCTCAGGGACACACTTCTCAAGTGGGGAAACACGCTCATTGGTTTAGTGAGGTCGCAGGGCCATTGGGGGATGGCACCTACTTCTGGGAAGCAAAAATTGAGTTCAATGGCAGATGGGGACGTTACCATTTCTTCACTCGCGAATTTGAAAACTATCAGAATGCAGAAGTAATGCGATCGGTTTGGACCAAAGCGGGCTTGGATAGCTACTTCAGAGCACATTTGCCTAAGCCAGGTTTTCTTCGCTGCTCCTACTTTATTAGTACCATCACTCCTAGCAGGGCCAAGGGAGGCGATAGTACTTTTGTGCTACCCTCACTATTGCCAGGCCACGAACTCAAGAGATTCAAACTGACCCTCAATTTGGTACGAACAACATTGAACATGCAAGGAATGCATATTCCCACTGAGAAAGAAATGATGGTTCCAGGCAGGATGAAGCATAAGGATCTCAACAAATTGAAGGACATGGTAGCAATGACACCTACCATTGCTCTACACCTACGAACTATTATGCAACATTTTGCTTTTCCCGCCCAAGAACGATTCACTATGCCACCAAAAAAAATATGGTTCAGCTTGTACTTGGCGGAGATAGAGAACCTCACCATCAACATACCGCACTGGATCATCGATCAAATACACCTAGCCCATCAACGGTGGAATAAGAAACAGAAAAATGTACTTCATGGATGCTGTGCTCTCACAAGAATAATCTACAGGTGCTTAGCGTACGACGTGCCCATTCAAAGAGCACTAGTATGGTCCAAGGCCCAAGAGTTCCAAAGACGACTATCAACGGCGGGCCCTCCATCGAAGAAGATGAGAGGGGGAGTTCAATTACCATGCACTCAACCAAGGGGAGCCACTACCACACCCGAGGTGACTCCTCCACAAACGAGGCATGTCCGACCATTTACCATTCACCTACCCAGCCCAAGTGCAGAAGGACCCAACCTGGTGTTCCCTCCTATTCCTTTAGACTTGGAGTTCCCTCAAGGTTACACCCTTGCTGATCTAACAGATGAAGAAATCGCCCGTTTGATCAATGAATCCAACCTGGAGACAGAAGCGGAGCCGACCCAAGAACAACAACCCACGACTACAACTTCAGCCCCAACCCAACCGGGAGTAGTAGAAGTAGAAGACGATGAAGAAGAGACAGAAGAACAAGAGGCACACGAAGAGTATGATCAAGAATATGAAGAACTTTCAGAACTAGCAAGTGCCCCGGCATACTCGGCCCAAATAAAAAGATTATACGAAACCATGAAGCGGGTCCAGGAGCAACACAAACTGTCGCTCGAAACAGGAAAGATGATCATGAGACAAATGCTAGCCGAGGAAGGTGTGGATGACATGTTCATCGAGTCAATGAACCTGCACGCTGACGCAGTGGGCTTAGATGAGGCTGTTCATGCGGCCATGACTTATATTCATCGATTTGAGAAGCGAGTGCCTACCCGTCCCATGCGATCTGGCAAACAAATACACATCAATGTATCAGAACCAGGAGGCAACACACAAACAGAAGAACATCAGGAGGAACCACTCTCACCACCCACCTCACCTCTCACTACACATGTCACCTCACCACCTGGCACTACCGTTACCACAGTCATCATGGGAATTCCTCTCTCTCCCGGCATCCAATTCGGAGGAGTTACCATGCCCACCTACACAACACTCTTCACAAATATCACATCCACCCCACCCACTGTTCCCATCTACACAGTCACACACACATTCGACACAATGGAAACATCACCAGCCACAGCACCACTCCCACCCCCCACGCAACCTCAATCTCCCATACCCCCTCCACCTACCTCACCACTTGACTCCACAACATTCACAACTCCCTTCCCCTTCCCCATCCCCCCTGCATCTTCATCTTTCCCTGCATCGTTTAATGTAAATAGTATATTCACAGCATTACATCAATGCATGTATCAACTTCAGAGTGAGTACCAGGCTCTCGAAGACCGTCATCATCAGCTAACGACAAATCATCAACAACTACAAAGATGGCTTACAAGTATAGAAGAAGAAAATGCAGACCTCAATCAACGCTACACCACTCTCGAGCAAGCTCATCAAACCCTCCTGGAGACACTGCAACCATCACAAGAGTTAGGTGTCAAACAACTTGAAGCCTTACTGGAGGTTTACCAAACAGATAATCTGAGAGTCCGACGAAATTTAACTCTACTCCGAAAACACATGGCTATAGCCCTTGAAGAAAACAAACGTCTACAGAAACAAAACGAAGAAAACCTGGAAGCTGCCATGGAAGGCTCTCCCCATGAAATCGACCTAGAACAATTCAAAGCAGTTCCCTCAGAAACAATGAAAACAATCTTGGAAAGCTATGCTGATTTATTAGAAGCACATGATGATTTGGAAAGGGAACGGGATGAACTACGTAGCTAGCTCAGGGAACAGGAGGCACAACCCAAAGTCATAGAAACGACCTCGACTTCAGCAGAAGTAAAGGCATTGACAGAGCAGGTGGCGGAGCTGTAGAAGAAGTTACTGGAATATGAAAGGCAGCCCTCTCCAGTTGTAGAACCAGAGCCTGAGGAATTGGTACCCATTGAGGTGGACGAAATGTATGAGGAACCATATGTTCCTATGCCAATGCCAGGTGGTCAATAGACCTCAGAAGGAATGGACACCTTAGAAGTCAAAGTACCTGAATGGCTCCAGACACTAGAAAGAACAGCGACAACCCATGAAGATCGAGTGGCAATCCAAATCCAATCAATGGCCAAATTAGAAGAGACCATCATAAAGTCAGAATATTTCCGCAGCATGTCTCATCATAGATGGATCGGCACCAATGACGATCAATATGTGCCATATTGTGTACTCCTTGCAGATTACAACGCGGAGATCCAACGCAGATGTGGCAAACCTCCAACTTTCGCCACACAATTTGGGCCTGATGATATCCCAGAAAGTGCTAAAAAAGGATCCATTCATCAACCCACCTCGAGAATCCGTCTTCTGAGACCTACCCAGAGATGGTTCGTACTTTGACTAACATGCCACTTTTTATTAAATACAATCCCTGTTATGTTCCAGTCTTCCGCAGACGCACCTGGCCCGAGTTTACAATTGCTGTCAAGAACATCAAAGGTTGTGCAAAGTGGTTAAACTATGTTTATCTAGCACCTCCACAAGGACCTCCCACTGTGAATTATATGATTTCTACCATCCGTCACTGGAGCATTCGACTACGGAATACCCCCGATGTGATGGTCCAAATGTGCATGAAAATCTTTTAACTAATGCTTATCACATTCAGGACATTCAAGAATATTAAAGACCCCCACTTCTCAGGTGTCGGATTTCTTACAGGCAACCAAGATCTGGTATACAACATGAGCACCACCCCATCAATAGAGGTAATATATGCTTGGCACGCCAGAATAAAGTACCTCCCAGCTTGCTTTAAACAAACATTCGAGGAGATGTTCGTAACAGGATTCTGGGAATATCACTCAGAAATATTTGTACCCAGGCCCTCACATCTCCTCCACTTATTTGTTGTGGAGAGAACCATCCATTCAGAACAATTGCGGGTGCCACATCCGGACGTACCAGGACCAGTGAATTGGGATGCATTGTTAACAGATCTAGCACGAGGGCTACGATTAGAAGAACACCACCTCGCTGCCAATGTTGTTCAATATTATGTCCAACGCACAGCTAGACAAGGGTCTGTCAGAGACGACAGACGCGAGAGAGGGGGGGGGTGTTGGCAGTAGGCAAGAAACCGAAGGAGTCACAAGACAAGGAAGCCTACGAAGGGAGTCGGAGCGAAGAGACAGCACAAGCAGACACAGTAGTCAAAGAAGATCTGGCAAGTAGGCCATTTAAATTTTTCAGGCATCAAAGAGTTGGGCACACAAGAAGAAGGAGCAAGTAGGGAGCTCCAGGAAATGTATGTCAAAATGTTAGAAGAAATCCCTACAAAAATAGTGATTTTCATCACTAAAAACCATTGTAAATACCATTTCATATTTTTGTAGCTCCATTTTGTGCAAGCCAACGAGTCCTTGAGCTTGAGGAGCTTTAGAAGTACCTACCTATCAGTTTTCACATTTTTTAGACTCCGTTTGAACCTCCAAATAGGGTAGAGAACCTAATTTTTAACTAGGCCGGACACTAGGTCTGGACAAGGCCAAAACCTAGTCAAAAACTCTAAATAGAGCTAGAGAGCTCATTTTTGAGGTTAGTTTGTAACTGAATTAAACTTGTATGAGCTTTTTGAAAGCAATCTAAGAACTCCATTGCTTCTCACTCTTTGTCTTGCCTTGTGTGCACGTGTGTGTGTATGTGTGTGCATGTTTGTGTGCTTCTCACTCACGCACTTGTGCCTTCACTTGCTCGAGGTCTTCATACCATCCTCATGTCTTCTCGGATTGACATTAAAGGAGGTGCTACTCATCACTGAGCTACAATAACATGCAATATTCTCAAGCACATCACCTTCATGAGCACATAATTTTTGGTTTACCTCCATTGGATTACTTGCTACCTTGGCATCCTATAAATGAAACTTCTTTGACATGTCCTGTATATAATTTCTTTGATTAATGTAAATTCCAGAGTTAGTATAGACTAACTCAAGTCCAAGAAAATACGTTAGTGATCCAAGGTCACTAATTTTGAACTCCTGCATTATCTGATTCTTAATTTGCTTGATGCCATTAGCATCATTACCTGTGAGTATGATATCATCAACATATACACATAATTATATTACCTCTGAATTACTTCTCTTGACAAACAAAGATGTATCTGCTTTACTCATGATGAATCCTTGTATCATTCTCCTTGAGTGCTTCAATTTCGTCATCCACAGGTTCCTTCCATTCTGCCTTGGTCTTTGCCTCTTCATATGATGATGGCTCTTCAAATGACAAGTCCTTTGCAAGATAAACAGAATGCTTAGTAACTAAGGAAGTGCCATACCCATATCTGATTGGCTTCTTGCTCTCCCTTTGTGATCTTCTGATTGCTTGATTGGATGATTCAGGTATATCCTACAACTTCTTCATCTTGGCTTTGCCCTTTGGACTTCCATGCCTTGAATTCTTATAAGTTGATGATGTCCTCATCATCTGAGTTGATGTCTTCAACCTGATTTGGTTCCTCCTTAGTGAGGCTTGGAAACTCCTCTTCCAAGTCATAAGGTAGTTTTACTTTCCTGCATTCACTTTCAAACCAAGAGTCATTCTCATCAAAGACAACATCTCGTCTGACCATAAATCCTTTTTTTGAAGGATTATAGAACCTGTATCCTTTCTGATTCAAGCCATACCCTATGAAGATGCACTTCTCTACCTTAGGGTCTAGCTTACCTCTTATCTGAGAAGGGATATGCACATAAGCAACACATCAAAAGATCCTGCAATGATCAAGTGGTCTTCTACCATGCCATGCTTCATATGGGGTCATCCCATCAAGAGATTTGGATGGCAACATGTTTACAAGATAAGTGGCAGTAGATACACTCTCTGCCCATAAGCAGTTAGGTAATTTTTTCTCATTTAACATTGACCTAATTGTTTCAACAATTAGTCTATTTCTCCTCTCTACCACCCTATTTTGCTCAGGGATTTAACTTGTTGTAATTTCTCTCTTGATTCCTTTGTCCTGCAAGAATGCATCAAAATCATTTGAGAAGTACTCACCTCCTCCATCTCACCTTAGTCTCTTACAGCTTCTCCCTATTTGTTTCTTAACAAGTGCAAGATATTTTTAAAGCAATTAAATACTTCATATTTGTGCTTTATAAAGTACAAGATAGCCCACCTACTAAGATCAGCAATGAAAGATACATAATACCTTGATCCAGAGATTGAGGGATCTTTACTTGGTCCCCATACATCTGTATGGACAAGCTCTAGGTAGTCCTCATGCATGTAGCATTTCCTTGAGAAGGGTAACCTGTTAGATTTTCCAAACTAGCAAGCACCACATTTATAGATCATGTGTTGCTTGGATACATTAGGTATCCCAAGTACACATTGGTCTCTACATATTTGTTTTAAAGTTCTTTCACAAACATGCCCTAATCTCTTATGCCAAATTTCAAGCTCTAATAGTGTTTGCTCTTTGTAGCAATAGAGTGCAATATTCCTTGTATCTTCAAGTTCAAAGGTGAATAATCTACCTGTCTTTTCTCCTTTGGCAATTCTCTTGCATCCATGTTGAGGATCCTCCACAAATGCTTCATATTGGTTGAACCTGACCTGCAAACCTTTTCCACAATCTCTCCAACACTCATCAAATTCTTGGTAATTGTAGGTACATATAGCACCCTACTCAACAGATTTCTATTTCCATCAAAGGTCTTAACATTTCCTTCTTTAATCATTGAGTGCTTGGTGTCATGACCTTTTTGTACCTGATGTTTACCCTTTGGTTCCTCAAGGTAGAGAAGAGCTACATTGCTTGCCACATGGTTTGAGCATCCTAAGTCAATGTAGAAGAGATGATCATCATTTATACGTGGTTTTGAAGTCATATTCATAATCAAAAGAGAATCTTCTTGCTCCTCTGTATAGTTGTTGTAATCTTTCCTTGATTTGTAGCCTCCTTGA
>CM035418.1:122621444-122696444 GCA_020310875.1 Ceratopteris richardii | reverse complement strand
ATGCTCATGCACATGCACATGCACATGCACATCCACATCCACATGCACATGCTCATGCACATGCTCATGCACATGCACATGCACATGCACATGCACATTCACATGCACATGCACATGCACATGCACATGCACATGCACATGCACATGCACATGCACATGCACATGCACATGCACATGCACATGCACATGCACATGCACATGCACATGCACATGCACATGCACATGCACATGCACATGCACATGCACATGCACATGCACATGCACATGTGTATCCACATGCACATGCATATCCACATCCACATGTGTATCCACATCCACATACACATACACATACACATACACATACACATACACATACACATACACATACACATACACATACACATACACATACACATACACATACACATACACATACACATACACATACACATCACTACACATACACATACACATACACATACACATACACATACACATACACATACACATACACATACACATACACATACACATACACATACACATACACATACACATACACATACACATACACATACACATACACATACACATACACATACACATACACATACACGTACACATACACATACACGTACACATACACATACACGTACACATACACATACACGTACACATACACATACACGTACACATACACATACACATACACATACACATACACATACACATACACATACACATACACATACACATACACATACACATACACATACACATACACATACACATCCACATCCACATCCACATGCAAATGCACATGCGCATGCGCATGGGCAGGCACATGCACATGCACAGGCACATGCACATGCACACACACATGCACATGCACACGCACATGCACATGCACACACACATGCACATGCACATGCACATGCACATGCTCATGCACATGCACATGCACATGCACATGCACATGCACATGCACATGCACATGCACATGCACATGCACATGCACATGCACATGCACATGCACATGCACATGCACATGCGTATCCACATGCACATGCGTATCCACATCCACATGCGTATCCACATCCACATGCGTATCCACATCCACATCCACATACACATACACATACACATACACATACACATACACATACACATACACATACACATACACATACACATACACATACACATACACATACACATACACATACACATGCACATGCACATGCACATACACATACACATACACATACACATACACATACACATACACATACACATACACATACACATACACATACACATACACATACACATACACATACACATACACATACACATACACATACACATACACATACACATACACATACACATACACATACACATACACATACACATACACATACACATACACATACACATACACATACACATACACATACACATACACATACACATACACATACACATACACATACACATACACATACACATACACATACACATACACATACACATACACATACACATACACATACACATACACATACACATACACATACACATACACATACACATACACATACACATACACATACACATACACATACACATACACATACACATACACATACACATACACATACACATACACATACACATACACATACACATACACATACACATACACATACACATACACATACACATACACATACACATACACATACACATACACATACACATACACATACACATACACATACACATACACATACACATACACATACACATACACATACACATACACATACCATACACATACACATACACATACACATACACATACACATACACATACACATACACATACACATACACATACACATACACATACACATACACATACACATACACATACACATACACATACACATACACATACACATACACATACACATACACATACACATACACATACACATACACATACACATACACATACCATACACATACAACATACACATACACATACACATACACATACACATACACATACACATACACATACACATACACATACACATACACATACACATACACATACACATACACATACACATACACATACACATACACATACACATACACATACACATACACATACACATACACATACACATACACATACACTACACATACACATACACATACACATACACATACACATACACATACACATACACATACACATACACATACCCATACACATACACATACACATACACATACACATACACATACACATACATACACATACACATAACATACACATACACATACACATACACATAACACATACACATACACATAACACATACACATACACATACACATACAACATACACATACACATACACATACACATACACATACACATACACATACACATACACATACACATACACATACACATACACATACACATACACATACACATACACATACACATACACATACACATACACATACACATACACATACACATACACATACACATACACATACACATACACATACACATACACATACACATACACATACACATACACATACACATACACATACACATACACATACACATACACATACACATACACATACACATACACATACACATACACATACACATACACATACACATACACATACACATACACATACAAAACATACACATATACACTTTTATACATATTTTCACTTATAACACTTTTTTCATGAACTTGCACATTACTATTTGAGAAGTTTTTACCAAGCAACAATATTCTTCCTACATTGCATGATGAAATGAAGAAGATAATAAAAAATCTTGATATAATATATTATCAATGTATACATGCATTTCTTAACGATTGTATTTTATGTGGAGGTGAGTATGTAGACTCTTTGACATGTCCAAAATGTCAATCTCCTTGATATAAAGAGGAAGAGGGTAAAATCCAAAAAAAAGGTATTGAGACATTTTCCATTAGCTCCATGAATTAAACATATGTTTCAAAGCCTTGAATTATCAAAGATTTTGACATGCATATTTGATCATAAAATTATTCATGGAGTAATGAGAATTCTAGCCCATAGTGAAACTTTTCAACATATGGATTCTAGATGGCCTAATTTTACACAAGAGCCACACAATCTAAAGTTAAGCGTTGCATTAGATGGGGTTAATCCATTTAGTTTGTGGATGATTTGTTGTAGATAGTTTAACTTGAACACCAAGGAGCTTGCAAAGACTATTCCAAAAGCTGGATATGAATTGTGGACCTCGATCACTAACAATATCATCAAGAAATCCATGAAGCCTAAAGATGTATATGAGAAAAAATCGAGCAGTGGCTACACCTATGATTGTATTTGTAGTTGGAATGAAGTGTGCCATCTTTGTAAATCTATCCACAATAACAAGAATGGCATCACACTTTTCTGACTTTGGTAGATATTTGATGAAATCCATAGACAATGCAGCCCATGGCCTTTCTGGAATAGGTAAAGATTGCAAGAGGCCATGAGGTTTATGTCGCAGTACCTTAGATCTATTGCAAGTG
The DNA here is from genome assembly GCA_020310875.1 of Ceratopteris richardii. Taxonomy (NCBI): domain Eukaryota; kingdom Viridiplantae; phylum Streptophyta; class Polypodiopsida; order Polypodiales; family Pteridaceae; genus Ceratopteris; species Ceratopteris richardii. Next base: position 122,692,839 of record CM035418.1, on the reverse strand, counting down.
TCATAGGTTGAAATATATTCTTTGACTTCCTTCCACATTTGAGGCCACCAAAAATCCCTTGATATGAGTTCTATTGTTTTATTTACTCCAAAATGTCCTCCTACAAGGTTGTCATGACGTTGTTGAAGTACTTGGATCCTGGCCTTTCCTAGAGGGACATACAATAGGTTCTTATAGAATAGTAACTTGTCCTTTTCCTAAAATTCATTTACTTCTTGGACTTATCCTTCTTGAATTTTCCGCTTAACATTACAAAACAATTTATCTTGTGGTAGGTTCTCACCGATCAAATGATTCAAGGCTGAATCTTATTGATGGCTTGAAGAGATAGCTGGTAACTAGAGTTGCTGAGGCTTGAGTAATACACTCTCTTGTTGATCAAAGACCTCTTCACCCTTTTTTGGTGCAAGGTAAGATCTTCTAGATAAGGCATCTAATTGACATTTTTGACGTCCTTGATGAAAGGTGATGACAAAGTTGAACTTGGATAGAAAGTTACTCCATCGAGATTGCCTTCTATTGAGGATGCGGGTGTTCATAAAATACTCTAAGTTCTTCTGATCTGTATACACAGTAACTTTGTGAGCTACTCCTTCTAGATGGTGATGCCAGGTATCAAAAGTGTATACTATGGCAAGAAGTTCTTTATCATGGATTTCATAATTAATCTCTGGAGGGGAAAATTTCCTTGAATGATATGCAACTGGATGTAGGTTTCCATCATCTGCATATTGGGATAGAATGGCCCCTAGGGCGAAGTCTGATGCATCTGTCTATACGAAGAAGGGCTTGCTAGAATTAGGATGGACTAGAATTGGAGTAGTGGTGAATGCTAATTTCAAGGTCTGAAAGGCTTTTTCTGCTTCTTTGGTCCATGAAAATTTCGAGTTTCTTGTAAGCTTGGTAAGAGGTGTGACTATCTTGGAGTAATCTCTGATGAATATCCTATAAAAATTGCCAAACCCTAAAAACATTGTACATCTCAAACACAAGAAGGTGGTTTCCAATCAAGGATTGTCTTCATCTTCTTAGGGTCCATAAAGATTCCTTTCTTTGATACAATGTATCGTAAAAAATCCACTTCATGATCCTCTAGATTTTTGGCAAATATTAGGATATCATTGAGATATACTAACATAAAGTCATCTAAACACTCGCGAAAGATATCATTCATCATATGTTGAAAGATACCTGGAGCATTTGTGAGACCAAATGACATAAGTACATATTCAAAGTGTCCATACCTTGTTCAAAATGTTGTCTTCCATTCCTCTCCTTCTCTAATCTTGACAAGGTTGTAAGCTCCTCAAAGGTCAATCTTCGTGAAGAGGACAAATGATTTTATTCTTTTCCTAGTTGATTTCTGGATTATGCTTCTTTAACGAGAGCATTCCAATGATAACTAGATGTATTGGGCTTGGTATTACATTGAAACATATGTGGGATTCATGGTCACCAAGGTGTACTCTTAATGGTGCGGTTTCCATGGTTATATTCCTAGATGCTAGAGGTCGTCAATCTACTACTTCAGCTACTACTAGTTTGTTGTTTCGAAGTATAGGAATTGCATTTTTCTCAACCAATCCTTCATCAATGAAACATGAGGGGGCTCCTAAATCTACTAGGGCTGTAAGGAAAAGGGCCTTCTTGGGCATGATTAACTTGACAAGTGCAAGACATGTTTCTATCGGTGTAGTTGGAATTATGAGACCCTTTCTTATATCATGGTCTTACTGTACAGTCTCTTTTACAACTAGACTTCCTCGTTTCCTTGCTCTACAAGGGTGGCTACGACTCTCGATTTTGTTCTCTTGTTGGGACAATTAACTGCAATATGCCTAGGGTTTCCACAATAGAGGCATAACTTGTTATCTCTCCTTCTCTGTTTCTCTTGTGGTGTTCAAGGATGGAACCTCGTTACATCTATTTTCATAGATTCAAGCATAGACTCATCTTTAAGAGTTGGTTGGAAGGGTTTACATTGGCGATGACTTCCTTCTACTTGTTTTTCTTGTTTCCTTTCAAAAATTTGATTATCACATTGAATAGCTTGCATGATGTCTTCATTCAATGTCTTAACCTCTTGCATCATGAGCAGAAGGTCCTTCACATCACATATCAACTTCCTAAACTTTGATGCATAGGTAGAGGTAGGGTGGTTACCTTGATGTAACTTCCAAAGTTTTGTTTGTACCATTCGACTTGTGTCTACATCTCCAAATGTGGCGGTGATTTCCCAAAGAAACCCCTCATATTCCCAAACTACTGCCATGTTCTTTTCTAAGATTGGGGCAAACCATGATAATGTTTGGCCATAGAGCAAGGTTTCAATAAACACGACCTTGGATGCCTCGTCAAGGTATCTATCAGGTTGCATACAAATGTACAATTTAACTTGCTGGAGGAATCCATGAAACTTCATGCGATCCCCATCGAACTTTTCTAGCATGCAGATCTTGGGTTCCCTCATGAACAATGTACTAAGCCATTGATTTACTTGCATATTCCCTTGATTTGTCTGAAGACTCCCAATTCGTTCTTCTAATTCTTAGAGGAGTGCATCTACATGTAATGGATGTGCCATCTTGACTTCTGTCTATCGATGAATTAGGTCCTTGACTTGTTGTTGGAGACTCTAAAGTGATGCTACAATCTGTTCATAAGCATTCTCCATGATGCCTGGTCATGGATAGAAGCTAGTCTTGCCAAAATGTCAGGGAAGACTAGATTGTGCTCTCTGACTACAATAGACAAGATTTTGGAAATAACTTCTAATTACAAAGGCACCCATGAAGGGAAAATGATACAAGAATACGTGACTGATACAAGACATCCCACAACCCGAGACTGATAGGTATGAATAACTCGACTAGAGATGATACAGGAGATCCCACAACCCGGGATTATAAGTATGAAACAAGATATTTGGATTGCAAGAATTCCCTTCTAGGAGATGAACTAGATACAAGAAAGAACTCAAAAAGATCTCATACTACGAGATTACAAGAGGACAAGACAAGATGTCCAAGGACTAGACTAGATAAGACTGGAACAAGGAACAAGGCAAGAGCTTGAACTGGAACTTGGAGAGTACTTACTTGGTGGTCACGACTCCTTGAGCTTCCAAGACTGGTATGGGCAAGACTGAGTATGTATGTGGCCAAGACCAGCTTATATAGGATTTCAAGGGCGGTTCCTAAGGGGGGTTGCAAGCTGATGATGTCAACAATTCGAACAAGACCTCTGGATGTCAGAATTTAACAATTAGACAGTCAACCTTAGGGTTTTGACACATTTTGGATGTAACGAAAGCATTGGTTTCTCCTAATTCTGAACCAATTGTGAGATATAGGATTCACATTCAATCTAAGGTTTAGGATGGTTTCCTTTCTCCATGAGAGTTCCATACATATGTGTGGGCACCAATCAGGGAGTCTTCTGTGGATCCATGTATTATGTGTCATTCATTGATGATCGTAGTAGATGGACCATATTTTACTTCATCAAGCATAAAGATGAAGTGTTTATGTTTCATTAAGTATTTAGCTCTTTTGGAGAATCAAACAAGCAAAACCCTAAAGAGACTAAGGTGAGATGGAGGGGGAGAATATTTCTCTCATGACTTTGATTTTTATCTTCAATAGAGAGGGATCAAAAGAAAAATTACTACTAGGTATATCTTGAGGAAAATGGAACGGGAGAGAGAAGAAATAGAAGTCATGTAGGACTAGATTTATAGCATTCATCATTTGAGCCCCATAATTCATCACTCCCTATGGCAAAGTACACATGTACAAGGCGTAGTGGAGCCTTCATTGTACTCATGTCTTTGATCTTAATAGTTGATTAAATCTTGTCATAACCTAAATACATGTGACCCATTCAGTAAATGGAATGACCACCAAATGCTTCTGCAAACTCATCTACTATAGGCTCTATTCCTACATCTCTAATTCTTACTTTGTTTACAAGTTGCAAATCCTAGATGAAAAAAGACTTCCCATTCTTCTTGGGCACTATGAACTATCTATTTGAATATGGTGGTGAGGATGGATGCAATATTTGCATGTATATCTTCTCGTTTAACATACACATCAGTTCAGGTAAGTGTGCTTTTTGAACTTAAATAGATCCTATATTCCATGGAATATGTGGCACTATAAAAATGATCAAGGGTGAAATTTTTTATAGATCTCCACAACCTATTTCATGTGGAAAAAAAGAAAATGCTTTTTCATGTTTCTTCATAACTTCAATAATTTTTTATCTTTCTTTTAAAGAGAAATTTTTTCTCAGCAAATTTAATCTCCTTAACAGTCTCACCAATAAAATGATGCCATATCAGCTCTCATTTTCTTAGCATAGGATCATCAGACACTCTCTTATATTTCTCATAAGTATCTCTTAACACTACTTGAGCTATGCATTTGATCTTTTTATCAACAATTTTATACTAAATATCAACATTCACTTCATATTCTTGCAAAGAGTTAACAATCAAATCATATTCTTCAATTGAATTGAGCACAATGATTTCAGATCTTCCCCTCTTTTGGAGAGATTTCTCAAGTTCTTCTAGAATAGTAGATCTGATTTCTAATTCAATTATGGTCTTGATTTGTTCATTATGTAGCATTAATCCTACATTTTTTAAATGGTTTTGTTATGTTCTTCTAAATTTATTTGATATCTTTTCTTTTCTGAAGTATTGCAATCTAAATGCAAATGAAAAATCAAGAAAATTTTTACGCTATGTACAAGTTCATGAAAGATATCAATTCACCTTCCAATGTTGTCTCACTCAATAGTGGGTCCTAACAAAAATTTTCATCATAGTTCTCCCCAGCTTCTCCTATCATGCACAATCATCATCACACTTTGGATTGTAAAATTTTATAGGGTTCCTTCTTAAGTTCTTTCCATTTCTTCTATGTTTAGATAAATATTCTGAACTTGCAAGGATTGCATACGTGATTTAGAATGGATTCCTGCATGGATGGATCCATCATCCATTGCTTGATTCCATTCTCATTTCAACTATAAACGATTGCACAAGAATAACTCCATAAGAACTGCTATCCTAGATAAACAAGTGGAATTCTTATGTCACTCCAGTGACTGTCACAAGTACACTCGTGCATACCCCTAGTAGAACTCCAAAGCTACTACGTAATGTTCTCATCCCCCAAGCATGGTTTGTATCAATCGATCATATGAAATTATCATATAACTTTCAAGAGATCACATTTATCTCTGATCAAGAGTCAACCAAGGCCAGAGCTAAATATGATTCTCTCTATATTCAGCTTCATTGGAGGATAAGGCAAACGTGGATTACTTCTTTGCCATCCAAGGGATGAACTTCTTGCCAAGTATCACTGCATATCCATTTGTGCTTCTTCTATTCTCTATGGATCCTACCTAATCAGCATCTATATATGCTTTCACATGCAATTTGTCTTCAAATGGATAAAATAGACCTTCATTTAGTGTACCCTTGAGATATATGAGCACCCTCTTTGCTCCAAGTAAATGAGGAACCCTAGGTGTGTGCATGAATTGACATAGCATGCCAACTATATATGCTAGTTTTGGCGGAGTAATAGTGGCATAGTTCAATGAGCCAATTATATACGTGTACAAAAGTGGATGTTGTGCTTCATTACTTTTAATGAGGTCAATTTTGTATTTAATTCCATAGGATTACTCAATTTTTTGTAGCCTATAAATCCATATTTCATCAACACATCCAAAATGTATTTTCTCTACATATGCCAAATGCCATCATCAATACCTAGAAAATATCGTAGATCTTCAAGAACTGAGATCTTTGAATTCTTTCCAAGATTTCCTTTGATGTTCTTGACACCTTCTTCCTGATCTCCTATAACAATTATATCATCTACATGTACATATGAGTAGACAAATAATTCACCTTCCTTATTGTAAAACAATGATATATATGCCTTGCTTTGATTGTATCCATAACTAACTAAATACTCCACAAGTCTTTGATTCCCAGACCTTGGGGCTTGCTTGGGACCATATAATGTCTTCTTCAACCTACAAACATAGCCATTCTTAACTTTATCTTCAAATCCTAATGGTTGGTCCATGTACACAACTTCATCTAGCTCTCTATTGAGGAAAGCATTTTTTACATTAGTCCTTAATTCATTTGGAATTAATGCATAGCATGTGCAACCAAAGACTCTCAGATGTGAAATATCTAGCTTCTTATTATACCAAGCTTCATAAGGTATAGAAGCATGTATACCTAATGTAGGAGCTTTGTTCATGATGTATATAGTTGTGGTTGCTGTGCATCTCCTTCATCATTGTCCTAGGAAATTCTTAAATATACCTATTCTCTCATTCTACCACACCATTTTTTTGTGGTGTGTATCTACATGTGATTTTCCTTTTGATATTATTAGTCTCTGAAAAATCAAAGAACTCATGGAAGAAGTATTATGCCCCTCCATTTGACCTAATACATTTTATGTACATATCACATTGTCTTTCAACCATATCTTTGAACTTATTGAAATATTAAAATACATCTAGTTTATGTCTCATATAGTGGAGCCAAGTCATCGTTCTACAATCATCAATGAAAATTACAAAATACCTTTCACCTCACATTAGATTATCCTTTGTTGGTCCCCAAACATCTATATGAATGATGTAAGGTGGAAGGTAGCTCACATAATTTCTCTACTTGAATGGTAGTCTTGTCTACTTTTCTAATTGGCAAACTTCACACAAAGTTTTAAGATTCTTATTAAAATATTAGGTAACCCTAAGAGTAACCTCTTCTTCTCCATGTTCTTCAATCTATGAATGTTTATGTATCTATAATGCTTATGCGATAGATCGAATTCTACCATCTCCTTGTTTCGAAATGTGAAGTAGGTTGTGTGATTTCGGTTATTCTTTAGATCCAAGATAAACAACCTTCCCTCCTTTCTGCATTTAGCTATCAACCTATTCCCATCTTTAGGGTTTTCGACAAAGCATAGTTTCTTGTCGAACTTGACATGAAATCCTCTCTCAACCATTTGCCTCATAGAAAAAAAGTTCTTTGTGATTGTGGGAACTACTATATATATATATATATATATATATAATGAAATATGTAGGTGGAGTCTAATGAATCCCATGCCTCGACTCATGCAGGTGGACTCAAATGAATCCCATATCCTTGAACTAGTTTAGTTTGGTTTTCTTTAACTTGTGACAACGGATATCCCTTTCTATTCCAAACTAAATTGTTCCTAGGTACCAATATTGATTCTAACTATATGTCTCTAGGTCCCAACGTGTATATATGTATTAGGTACCCCAAATATTCTTGACTAAGGGATCTATCCTCTAAGTCATAGAGCTAATGTCATGACTATGGCCTTCATAACCATAATTCAAATCACATAAGCACCTTTTGATGATCTCTCATGAAACCCATCTCTATGTTCTCATCTACTTGATTTCCTTAGTAGTGTACCAAAAATAATTCACTACTTTTTGAAGTGATGTGTATCAATGAAACTAGTCACTTTTTGAGTGTTTCTCATGATACCCCATAGTCTCCTAATCATACAATAATACTCTTCTGAAGGTAAGCAATCCTTCAATAAATTGGAGATTATCATAAATGTATATCCAATGCCTCAATGCAACTTCCTATAACCTATAGGATTGCTTGTGCATATTCTCAATGATGAGGGTATATCTCCTTCCCCTTAGCAATCCGATAATCTAAATCCATAAGGATTATGTGTAGGGATCCTATTACTAATACACTTTCCTTATCTATAATTCTTTGATGGTCCTAAACTCATCAAGTACATGCATGCATACAAGCATGTTTTCACCTTATTGATGTTTGCAACGATTGCATGTTAGCATACCATAACATTCCTACGTAATCTAAGTGTGTATGTAACATCATGAGGTGGGAAAATTTCCAACAGCATTCCCCAAGGAAATGGAGTCTCATCATTTAACCATATGATGAAGCAAAAGCCCTTGCGAGTCAATGTCACACAAGCCGTTCACTAAAGCATATGGCTTGGCATGCCCATGACATACGAACCATCTAATCAATTATGAACTGCATAACGTGCAAAAACATAAAATGCTAGAAATAGCCTCTTGTTGCGGAACCTTGTACTTCCTACAACCATCTTCCCTACAAACAATCAAAAAGTGTACTTCTAAAAAAATTATCCATCTTTAAGTTCTAAAGAATGAACAACTTTGATGAATGCATTCCAATCATATATCCATGCATGTACATACTACACATGCCAAAACATATATAATAGTGCTTAAAAACATAATCCATATGTCTGTGAATGGTATGATGCCAGAGTTGCATGCATCCAAGCCTTTTCAAGGAGCGTCAAGACCCCTACGATTTCCTTGTTAGGTCCTATAATAAACTTTGAAGTGTCCAATGGCATAGGCCACTTCCTAGAAACCTCAAGTATGGTCAAATGGATACCAAAAATAATGCATTGAGAACACTAGTAGTTGGATCTCATCGACTCAACTAAGCGCTTTTGTGACATCGATTTTCCCACCCTTCCATAAATGATAAAAGATAAGTAAGTTTTCAATCTTTTATTCATACAAAATGGAGAATAAAACTCCCATATGAAGGAAAATACGATGAAGGGTATGGAAAATAAAATTCTAAATAGAGCTCGAGCTCTAGTCCTGATGTTGCAACTAAGAGATTTCTTAAATAAGGGATGTTGTTTGTATATCTCTCCTATTTTTGGTGAGAATCATAGTCGTTGGATCATGTGTCCTTCTCTCCTTGTCCATGGTAGTTTTCTTTTTTTAAGGGAATTAGTTTCCACCATCCCACACCAATGGACCATTCTTCCAATCCAAACATAGTCATTCCACTAAATAAGTAAAATATTGAGATTCCATAAACAAGACGAATCTCCAATAAAATCCAACATGGATTCATATAGATACTATTTTCCTCGAACCAATTAACTTGGTTCCAATGATTACATAATCATTGGATATCCTTATGACATATTACATGTTCTTAAGTACCAAGATCAAATTTAGGTGGTTCTTAAGATCCTTAGTTACATTCGTGTACTTCTTTGGATCCCCTTTTATATCTTCAAGTTTTGATTCTTTGGTCCTCTTTACATCCTTAAGTACTCAAACTATTTCCTTTGGGATTCACTCTTTAGGTCATAGAGCTATTGCCTACGGCCTTGATAATCACTTACAAGTGCCACTCGCTTCTCTCCCATCAAACGTATCTTTAATATCCTTTTCTAAGTGGTTTTCGTAATGACTAGCAAGTAAGCTTCACCGTTTTAGACAAGTGATGTAATAGACTACGTTTTTATAACTTCTTGAGATATCACATAGTTTCATATCCACTTTTATGAGAATCTCCTAAAGGAAACAATCCTCCAATTTCATCACTTTTTTTATTTCACTGATTGATGTTAAAGTTGTAGGACAATGCCTACAACTCACCATGGAACTTTTACATAAGCTGATTTGTGCACAATCATCTTGAAGAAGGTCTACATCCATTAGGTCAACTTCAAAGTATTAATCCATTAGGTCTTTCAGATCTAACTTCTATTAAAGTTACTTAAACACATGTAAATAACCCGCAACTTGCTACTAACTTACATTAGTCGAATAAAATTTATAACGAACCTTAAGTTCTATGAAACATCTAGATTCTTAATTCTTAGACTCTAGTTCTTTCCTTGATCGTTAAAAGTTTTTCACTAGATACCTTGTCCTTATTAACCATCTTATGATGAATGCCCGTTAATACTTCTCAATCCATATACCTTGTGAGTGATTTGGACTACTACACTTATATATTTGCAATACCATATGCTAGTGTGCATAGTATCCTTCTTCATTCTCAATGACTCACTTAAGTGTCCCAATTCCATGATCATGCATCTAATCTGATTGGGATCAATAAAATTAGTCGTGCAAAAAATTTTCATGCGCGAATGCACCTACCCATATTCGTCCCATCTCATACATTCACTCTCCTTCCCAAATAATAAATAATTCGGGTCAAAGTTTTAGTAGGAATTATTTATTGTCTCGTCAAAAATACATCAAATCAATATACTTCCCCAATGGATGGACCCAATACGAGAAAAATATGCATTTACAATTTGCATAGTTACAATATTTGAGCCGAAAAGCACTAGTCTAAACTAGAACTCAAAGCGTTTTTTGAGTCCCTCTAGTAAATTACAGTGTATTGTGAAAGCCATAAAGTGGAAAGAAACTTCCACGCCACACGTAAAAATGATTGCTCCAACAAAGGCTATCAGCGAAGCTGTAAATCCCATCTCTGTAATTGTCAAGAGATGGTTGCGGAACATTGTTTGTTGAAAAGAACAATCAAGTGTCCCCATTTCAATAACATTGAAAATCTTGCGGAAATATGCTTTAAATCTTGGAAATCCAAGTCTCGAAGAGAGAGTGATGCACATCCAAAGTCGATCAGGTATTAGGCAATCATCGGCTGGAAAGAATGTTTGAAGATGCCATGTTGCAACTCCACCAAATGAACTTGGAGAGTTTTCTCTTCAAACATGAGACATGAACATGCTCTTCAAACTCTAAAGGACAACATGAGTCAAAAAACAAGAAATTTTGGTAAATCCTGATAACTCTACAGGGAAAACAATATCCCTTTTCGCATGGTTTGCTTCTTCCTTACAATAAGAAATTTTGAAGTAATATGGAGAGAACGTGAACTCCCTTTTTTGTATGTTGCACCAATAATGTTCTCTCTTGTAACCTCAAACGAAGAGAGGCTTATGGTGATAGAGAGGTTTGGATCACAATGAGAGATTCAATAAAAAGATAAAAACCATGAGATTCATGGGGTTCTTATTTCCCTCACTCTTCTCTTCTTCTTCTTTTCCTTATTGTCTTCATCTTCTCTTCTTCTTCCTTATTTCCTCAACCTCTTTACTTCCTCTCTTCTTATTTCTCCTCCTTTTTGTCTTCCCTTCACTTTCTTAATTTTTCGAGTTCAAGGACTAGACTACAATTGTGTTTATGTGTCTTCCATTTTGCTTGTTGTGAGATTATATGCTTTAAAAAATAATTCTATGATATAACATATAATTATACGCAATTCACGATCTAGAATTCAGACCGATAATGCATTAGAGTGTGCACATGGTTGCTAAACAAGTTTTTTTTTTTATATATAAAGGAAGTTCGGCAATAGCCTACTCTCCCGGACTTGAATTAAATAAAGAAAAAAAGTTACAATAGAAGGGGACTAGTGCCCTCGGGACCCCCCATATCCCACAGAGCAGGGGAAGCATGAAAGAGTTCTAGGTTGCATTACATAGAAGGTTAATCACCCTCTCATCGCCCTCGTGCGGGGCCCACTTGGGTTTGAGCTTGTTGTTGATCAAAGTGAGGACTTGATGGTGTCTGAAGGGGGGGGATTTCTTACTGTTAACAATCCTATTGCCAAGGAGGAATAGTGTTTTCTCAATCGACCACTCCCTGGGGGTATCTCCGAAGTTGAGAGCACACCTCTCCCGCCAGATTTTCCACAGGACTTCCCCTCTGATGGCATTCCAGAGAGAAGCCGAGCAGCCGATCGCTTCTCCCAAAAGGACTTGTTTCCAGCTAGGTTGATTTTGAAGTCTGATTTTCATTCCAACCGTCTGCCAGATTTTGTAGGAGTTGGGGCAAGTAAGGAAGATGTGTGGGACGTCTTCGATAGCACGGTGGCATCGTTTACACCAAGGAGGGATTCCACAGATCTTGCTAGCCTTATGGTTGGTCCAGATTCCTCGATGAAGGATTTGCCAAAGGAGGACCGATTTCTTAATCTCTATTAGGGGGTGCCAGATACCCATGAATTTCATGTCCCATCGGAGCCGCGTCCAGGACAGGCACCACTTCTTGTTGAGACTGAACTGGAGGTCAGCCGTTTCTTTGATGTTCGGGATTTTGAGTAAGCTATTTCCGTTGTGCCATTTGAGGCCAAGCGAGTTCGGTGTGTCGTATCCCATGAGGACGCGAGTCTTGTGCCGATCCCAAGCGAGGCATCTGCTTTGTAAAGTGTTCCATTCTTCGTAGGAGATGTTTATGCGAGGGTCGATATCCTCGAAGTTGATCCAGTTGTTGGTGTCCTGATTCCAGAGGTGTTTCCATTTTTTGAATCCTTTGTTCCATAGCTTCTTGGCATTTTGAATGTTCCACGACTCCACGCTCCGGATGCCATGTATCGGGAACCAGATGGAGTCATTTTGTCTGATTCCGGCCGCCCACTTCCAGTCCTCGCTGACTCTTATGAAGCTTTTGACTATATTCCAGCCCTTCCAAAGAGAGCACACGAGATTGGAGCCTTTCGGGAAGACAGGTATCGGGGAGAATAGCAGGGTCATGATGTCAAGATTCTTCCAGTTCGGGGACCCCGAGAGGGCCAATTCATTCTTGTTCCTGAAGATCAGCTTGGCCCACGAAGCCTCCCCATTGCACCAAGCCTTAATCATCCATTTGGCAGCTAGTTTGTTGGCCATACACCCAATGTCCAGGATGCCAAGCCCCCCGCTATCTCTAGAGCTGGTGCAAATGGCCCATTTAATTTTAGGCACCCCCCTTCTGTTATGGTCCCCCGTCCAAAGAAAGTTTCTGCAGATACTATTCAGCTTGGACAGGGCATGCTCATTCGGTCTCCAGCAAGAAAGGAAATAGATGGTAGACGAGAGGAGGAACGTGTTGATAACCATCGCGCGCCCAGCGAGATTGATTTGCATGCCTCTCCAGTAATTAAGCTTGTTTTCAAGTTTGGCCAGCACCCAGTTCCATCTCTGCTCCATCGAGACGCCAAATCCCAAGGGGATACCCAGCAGCCGAAAGATTTGACCCTGCGGGATGATTTGACAGCCATGATCAATGAGGAGGCCAGGTTGATGTCCGACAATAGCCCTAAACGCGGTCTTACTGTGGTTGATTTTGGATCCAGAGGCCTCACAAAAGGTATCAAGACACCTCCAGAAAGTCTCCAGGCTGGTATTATCATTGTGAACGAACGCGTTCATATCGTCGGCAAAAAGTCTCATGATGATTTGACTGTGGTCGTGAGGCAGCCGGAGGCCTATGATGTTGCCAGCCTCCACCTGGTGAGTCACAAGTCTGCTCAGCCCCTCAGTGGCGATGGCGAAAAGGAGGGGGGCAAGCGGGCACCCTTGTCTAATAGATCTTTTAAGATGGATCGGCTTCGAAAGTTTGCCGTTAACGTTAATTTGGGTCGTTGCGTTGCCAAGAAGTGTCGCGATCATCTTGGTGAATTTCTGACTACATCCGAGATCTTGGAGCGACTGTAGAATATAGTCCCATTCTAGCCTGTCGTAGGCTTTGTCAAAGTCGATCTTGAGGAAAACCACATCTTGATTAGACTCATTTGTAAAATGAATACCTTCCCAAATATCCATAATGGTTTCCAGTATGGATCTGCCTTTGATGAAACCTTTTTGGTCCTCACTAAGCCAAGCTCTCAGGTGGCACGAGAGTCTGTTGGCAATGACTTTGGCGACGATCTTGTATCCAGTCTGGAGCATCGTAATAGGCCGCCAGTTCTCGATTCTGTTTTTTTCCCCCTTCTTGTGAATCAGTTTGATAATTCCATTATTTAGACAGGAGGGAAGAGCACCAAACTTTAGCGCTTCTTGCCAAACCAGCCGGAGAGGGGTGGCAACCACCAGCTTGAAGGATTTAAAGAACTCGTTAGTGAGTCCGTCGGGTCCCGGGCTTTTACCGAGGGGGAGGGCATCAATGACTTCAATGATTTCTGCTTCAGAGATAGGGGCATGAAGTAGGGAGAGGAGGTTGGGTGGTATTCTTCGGGGGGAAACCCTAGAAATGGCAGCCATGCAGTCCCTTCTATGGTGGGAAAGGGGGTTCGAGGTTCCCAGGAGTCCCGTGAAGTGCCCTTCGATGATGCCAAAATTATCTTCTTCCGAGTTGCATACATTTCCATGTGGGTCTAGCAGTAGGGGGATTACCTCTCTGTTGTGTTTCCTTTTAAGGATACTGCACATCTCTTTGGTGGGTTTGTCAGCTTTGCCAGCCCACCACTCCTTGAAGAAGTTCCTATCTACTCGGGTATCTAGAATGATGAGCCTAATGACAGTGTCAAAATCAGAACACCATCTATCAAAAACATCAAAAGTTAATTGGTATCATTTTTTTACTACCCAAGATGCTATACAACGCTTAGTCCTTTGGTTTATCTTGGTTACAATCTAAATGTTTATCCCACTCCACTAGTATTTTTTCATGTCAGCATGGCTACAATTCACACATAATACCCTACGAAAGTAGAGGAGGTAGCCATGTTGTTAGGTCCCTTGCATGATCCTTTCTACAAGAAAAGACAAAACATAAGCCATATAAGTATATAAAGCTGGACATCATACTCACTTTCCAACCATATAGCCAAAAGGGACTCACCCTAAGCATGGGAATATGTAGCTCAAATGGAAGTCATCACATCAAGGGTGAATGTCCCATATAACCTCATCCATATTCTAAATGTGTATGGGAGCTCTAGCTAATTTCCAATAGTCAAGTCATAGTAGGAATGTATTAACGGAATATTTCCATGTGTCCCATGATCATTCTCTTGGATCATGGTATTCATGTGTCCAAAATTCGATTTGAAAAGAGAGGAATCCATATGTGATCTAATTCATGTTGAACTTATGTTGAACACTATCTATTTTAGTACATGGAAAGTCGAATCAAGTACAAAGTATGGAAAGCGAGATAGGGGTGGATTTAAATCAGCCCCACCAAATTCACTTATTTTCTATGTGTGAATTGACCATCCATAGCACAAGCACATGAATCAGGGTGATTCTAAACATCTCCAACCAAGTTGTTATCTTGGTCCACTTATGTGCACCTTTTGTGCAAAGATCTAAAGAACATGTTTCCCATGGAGATGATGAGGTGTATGGTCAAAATTGAGCGTATTATTGAGCGAAGTGGCTACTTCAATGATAAAAATGTTACATTGTTTTGCAAGGAATACAAGCTAGAAGCTCGGTACTTTGGAGCTAGGCTTACACCCCTTAATGATATGGAACTAATTGAAAACTTTGGATATGTATCCAAGCTATATTTGCGCGATCGATTGACCATGGAAGCTCAAACAAAGTGGTTGCAATACAAGACGGATCTCATAAAGATGTTTGGACTCAAGGATATCGATAAAGTAACTCGATCGACGTTTTTAAAGTGGATTCACAAAGCTAACGATCAATCCATCCTAGATATAAAAAGAGAATTTGACCATCAGTACGATGACTTGTCAGAACATGATAGGAAAGCACTAGAACATGAAAAGGTATCCTTGTTTCTAAGAGCGATAGATATGAAAGCCCATGAAGAACTTCTTCCATAACTGCAAGACATGGAAACAGAATCCAAACTCATGGAAGGATGTGATGAGGTAGAAGGAGCAATAAAGAGGTTCGTGGAAAAGCAAAGAACCATGGCAAAATTCATGCAAGATTGATATGAGGATTTACAAGATGAGCAAATGCAAGCAACACATCATCCCACTAAAAATACTCAAGCCAATCCATCGACTCGAAAAGATGTTGTGCCTCCTAATACCATGGAGGAAATGTTTAAAAGATTTAGTGACCTCACGATTCAAAGTATTAAATATTGGAGTTAGACATCTACGGAAGCACACAAATAGCATGAGGAAGAAGAAGAAGCTTGGAGCACAACACACAATACAGAATGTATTACCACTAGAATATAGAAAGATGAGTAACGTGTTAGGGAAATAGACATATATACAAGCCAAGGAAAAAACATCCTAAAGAGGGAAAAAAGTACCCCGACGGTCCTAGAGTGTTCACACATATCACTACCTAAATATATCAATAAATCTCCCCTAAGAGGGATGCTATGGAAAAGGAGCCGGCACTCATGTATAAGGAAGTGCCAAGCTATGTGAAAATCACTCCACAAAAGGATGTAAGCCCAAAGCTTTGCGGAAAGCTTCAAACTTCTCCCTAGGCAGAGCCTTCATGAAAAGGTCTGCAATGTTCTCCTACGTAGGCATATATACCAAGCTGATCTCCCCAACAAAGAAACTCTCCCTGACATAATGATAATGTATCTCAACATGCTTAGTGCGAGCATGGAACATAGGGTTCCTTGAAACTACCAATGCGCTCTAATTGTCAGTGAAGATGGTGGTGGTAGAGGACTTACTAATACCCAAATCAACCATAAGGCGTCTGAGTCACACACACTCAATAATTGCTATGAAAGCTATCATATAATCAGCCTCACAACTGGAAGTGACTATAGTAGGCTGCTTCTTGCTCAAACAAGATATGCATGAGCTACCAAGCATGAAGCAAAAACCACTAGTGGACATACGAGTGTCATAGCAACTAGCCCAGTCAGAGTTAGAAAAAGCATGAAAATTTGGCGGTGGTGATCTCCCCTTGGGATAAACGAGTCCAAGTAGTCGGGTACCACTCAAGTAGTGAAAGGTGTGCTTAACTACCTACCAATGCTTGACACCTGGGCAATGCATAAACCTGCTGATTTGTGAGATAACAAACTGAATATCTGGCCAAGTAATGCATAAGTAAATCAGGCATCTAATAGCTTGCTCATAGAGAACAACATCAAATGCATCTCCAACATCATGAAGACTCAATTATAAATCTATCTCCATAGGAGTGGCAATAGGTTTACAATCTTCAAGGCCAAAGCACTGCAATAATGTGTCAATATATCTCGTTTGATACAAAGCCATTCCACCATCAATGTGCATAAAGTGAATGCCCAAATAATGATGCAAATGCTGCAAATCAGACATCTCAAATGAGGCATGCAAATCAGCCTTAAAATCAGCAATATGCTTCTTAATAGGACCAGTGAGCAGCATGTCATCAAGATAGACAACAATGATCAGAAGCACATCATTAGCACGCTTAACATATAAGGTGCTTTCAGTTGGACTGTTCTCAAAACCATGTGCAATCAGATAGGTATGTATCTTCTCATACCAAGCACGTGGTGCTTGCTTTAAATCATATAATGCCTTCTTTAACCTACACACCTGGTTTTCATGCCCTTTGTGCACAAAGCCATGGGGCTGAAAAACATACACTTCTTCATGCAACTCACCATTCAGAAATGTTGTTTTAATGTCCAATTGATGTACGTTTCAACCATGATGGGCTGCAAGTGCAAAGATGCTCCGAACATTAGTCATAAGACATGTAGGTGCAAAGGTCTCATCAAAATGAATGTGTCCCTCTTGTGCATAACCCTTAGCAATAAGCCTAGCCTTATACCTGTCAACTGTTCCATCAAGCTTACGCTTCAACTTGTATACCCACTTAGTACCAATGGTCTTCCCTCCAGGAGGTAAGTCACATAAAGAACAGGTATCATTTTCATGATAGCATCATATTCAGATTGCATTGCAGTCGTCCAATGTTTAAAATTTTGTGCTTCATCAAATGAAATAGGCTCAGTCTCATGAGAGAAACTAGATGCAGCCATAGCATAGCAATTCTCATCAGAGAGACTAGATGGAGTCATAGCATAACAATTTGATGCAAAAGAGGCACTATGAGAGCATGATCGAGTACGATATGTCAGAGGTGCATCTATTTGCTATCCCACAAAGTCTACACCAGCCATTTTGGCATAGTTTTTGCCTGCTCAATATCAACTCTCTCATCAACAACTCCATCATGTAAATATGCATAAAAAATGGAATGATATGTAATCTGATGCAAAAGAGGCATGTGTGTATGTATGCATGCATATACCTGAGTATGTGTATGTGGATGTATCTCTATCTCTCTCTCTCTCTCTTTTTCTCTCTTTATCTCTCTCTCTCTCTCTTTCATCTCTCTCTCCCTCCCTCTCCTTCTCTCTCTCTATCTCTATTTTTAATAAGGAACAAAACAATCCTTTACATCTATGTGTGTATATGTATCTCTATCTTTCTTTCTTTCTCTCTCTCATTATGCCTCTCATTCTCTCTCTCTCTCTCTCTCTCTCTTTCATCTCTGTCTCTCTTTCATCTCTCTCTCTCTCCCTCCCTTATTCTCTATAAATAGAGAACAAATAATCACTTACATCGATGTAATTCTTTAGATCACTGTCATCAAAGCCCAATCAATGTTGCCCCTCATCCAATTCCAAGAACCGACATAAAAAGCTCCTATGAAACCAAGGAGAAGATAAATTAGAAAAGAGAAAACATAGAAAAAGAGAAAGGGTGAAAGAGTATGTGCATCACTTACCAAGATGCAATATCTAGAGAGAGAGGTGTATGTGCAGGGAGAGAGATCTATATGTGTGCATGTAAACAATAGAATCACAATGTAGGTTGCATGCACAAACACAATTGTAGCACTACTCAATTCAAAGCACACACAAATGTTGACTTTTCGCTCTCAAGTTTGATTATGTTAAACATGCCATCGATATGAGTGCCAGTATATGCATCAATATAGGCACTGGTATGAGCATCGATAATTCCAAGAATGTACTGACGATCATACCCATGCCTATACCAATGCCTATACCGGCACACATAGCGGTGCATATAATAGTGCCTATATTGGCACTATGAATTTCTAACACGTATAATGAATAGTACTTTTTAATGGTTATATTGATAGTCAAATGACCATCGGTATGACTAACATGGTTCTTTCAAGCATTTCCAATGGTCATACCAATGCCAACGCATGACGGTCAGTATTGAAGATGTCGGTATGCCCCTCATATGTTGTAGTGGGCTTCTTAGTAGGCATGAGGTACTTTTGAATATGGGATTGTTTATGACATTGTACCTACATACAAATCAGACCCTAGCTGATTGTAAATTTATGTAAGATTCATGAATGTCCGTTTCATTATCATGTTTGCCATTGAATGAAACTTTGTGGAGACATCTCTGATGCTCAATGATTGTATCTCAATATCATTTTTTTGCAAAAGGGAACACACGTAATGTTTTAAAAGAGACATGACCAAAATTTTTCTTTGTGTAGTTTGAGATCTATGGAAGCATGCCAATAGCACAAGGAAGAAAAAGCATGAAGCACAACAAACAATACTTAATTTATTCCCAAGAGAATGTACAAAGATAAGTGACTTGTTAGGGTTGTAAGTATATATATAAGCCAATGGAAAAAAATCTCCTAAAGTGGGAAAAAAAATATGCCAACAATCCTAGTGTGTTCACACAGACTACCGAAATATATCAAAAAATCCCTTTGGGAGTGATGTAGTGAACAAGGAGCTGGCACTCATGTATGACAAAGTGTCAAGATATGTGGAATCAATCCACAAAAGGAAGTAAGCCCAAAGCTTTGTGAGAAGCTTCAAACTTCTCTCTCGGTAGAGCCTTTTTGAAGCGGTATGCAATGTTCTCTTGTGTGGGCACATATGCGAGAGTGATCCCTCCAGTAGGGAGCCTCTCCTTGACATAATGATAGTGCTCCTCAATGTGCTTAGTGCGAGCGTGGAACATACATTTCCTCACAATTGCCAATCTACTCTGATTGTCAGTAAAGATGGTGGTGGTAGAAGATGAACCAACACCCAAATCAGCCATAAGGGGTCTGAGCCACACACACTCAACAGTCATTGTGAAAGTTTCCCTCTACTCAACCTCACAAATAGAAGTGGTGATAGTAGGCTTCTTCTTGCCCAACCAAAATATGCATGAGCTACCAAGAATGAAGCAAAAACCATTGGTGGACACATGAGTCTAATAACAACGAGCATAGTTAAAGCCAAAAAAAAGGATGCAAATCTCGTCGTAGTGATCCCCTCTTGGTATAAAATAATCCAAGTAGCCAGATACCACTAAAGTAGTGAAAGATGCACTTAACCACTTGCCAATGCTTGACACTTGGGCAATGCATAAACTTGCTCATTTGTGAGACAACAAACTGAATATCTGGTTGAGTAATGCATAAGTGAATCAAACATCCAATAGCATGATGATAGAGAATAGCATCAAATGCATCTCTAACATCATGAAGTCTCAATCGTAAACCTGTTTCCATATGAGTGGCAATAGGTTTGCAGTCTTCAAGGCCAAAATGCTACAATAATGTGTCGATATATTTTGTTTGACACAAAACTATTATTCCATCAACTTGCATAAAATGAATGCCCAAATAATGATGCATATGCCCCAAATTTAAAATCTCAAATGAGGCATGTAGATTAGTCTTAAAATCAGAAATATGCTTCTCATTAGGACCGGTGAGCAGCATCTCATCAACATAGTAAACAATCAGACATTTATATTTCATACCAAGGACCTCGTGCTTGCTTCAAACCATATAATGCCTTTTTCAACTTAGACACTTTTGTTTCATTCCCTTTCTGCACAATACCATGGGTTTTAAAAATACATACTTCTTCATGCAATTCACCATTCAAAAATGGAGTTTTAATGTCCAAGTGATGTACGTTCCAACCATGCTGAGCTAGAAGTGCACAAATGCTACGAATAGTAGTGGTTCGGCATGTAGGAGCAAAGGTCTCATCAAAATCAATGCCTCTTTCTTGAGCATAACCTTTTGTAGAAAGCCTAGCCTTATACCTATCAGTTGTTCCATCACGCTTATGCTTCACATTGTATACCCACTTAGTGCCAAAGGCCTTCTTTCTAGGAGCCAAGCCACATAAAGAATAGATACCATTCTTCATAATAGCATCATATTCTGATTGCAAAGTAGCCATCCAATTTTCTGAATTTTGTGCTTCATCAAAGGAAATAGGCTCACTATTATCACAAAGACTAGAGGCAACCATAGCATAGCAATGTGATGCAAAAGCACTATGAGAGTTAGACTGAGCCTCCTCAATATCAGCTCTCTCATCAACAAGTGTGTCATGTAAATTTTCATAAAAAATGGAATGATCTACATCATCACATGAAACCTATAAAGGCTTCAAAATTGCCTCATTTGGACTAGCACTAGACTGTCCACCTGTTAAAAGAGGCAAAAAAGTTTCATACATATCTTTGGAGCTAATTGGTCTCCTTAGTACATGAAATTAGTGGTTGAATTTATCTTCCACAAAAATAACATCACGGCTAACGAAAATGCGTTTAGTATGTGGATGTTATAGGTGAAGTATTTCAATGGCAATGCACCATAATGGGCTCTCCTTCTTGAGAGCTCCACAATGATATCCTCAAAGTGAAAAACTAAGCTTCAAGCACCGCACATGATACTCTGCACAGATGTAAAAAGCACAGAAGAATGAGTCATAATAAATGAGAACTATGGCAGTAAAAGAGAAACAACTCGTCAAAAATCAAGGAAATTGCATCTTACATTAGAAACCCTTTATAGTAGTATACATATGTTTCAAAAATCAACTCAAAACATGTGGTTTTTTTTCCATGATTTATCATTTTTTGAAAATTCTGGAGCTTCAAATGTGCCCAAAATTTTGATCTATTCGACATTGACATCTCTAGATCCTATATAGGAAATATAAAAGTGATTAAAAATTCACACTGAAGATAAAGATTGAATGTGTATTTGATGCAGGATCTTGGACAGTGAATCAAAAATTCTAGAGAACATGATTTCATTTTGCAAACTAATTTGGATCATTTGCATAAGGAGTAGAAAAGTCATAGATCTTCAGATCTAGCCACAACTTTCTTGATCTATTTGTATACCCCTATCCCTCATTGGATGCATTTGATTTAGTTTGAGACTATTGCAAGCTCTCTACTTCTTCTTCTATATCAACAAGAGCTCTATCCACATCCAAATACATACCAAGTTCTGCAGGATCATGCACATATCTTCTTGTTTGCCTATGATTAGCTATCTCACATAGACCTCGAAGCTTTTGCTTTATCATATTGATGGTTGCTTTCTTCAATTGCCCTATTTTGTTAAGGCAAAGTCATAACAAGAATATCTTCATCATCCATTTTAAGGTGGATTTACTCTGAATATTTGTTCTTTTTTAAGCTTATTCGTTTTTTATCACATACCATTTGTAAGTTATATTTACCTCTCAATGAATTACTTTTTTTTGGTTTAATAGCAATGGACTATGAAAGACTCTATTCTACTTTGATAAATATCTTTGATGAACTCTAAAACTTCCGCAATCTAGAGTGGTTTGGTAGACTCATCACCATTAGCAAGGACTCCAATAAGTATTCCAACATTATTTTTTTCTATTTTCATGCCAGTGTGCTTCAAATTGTTTTGTCATCTTTGGGCCTACATAAATATTCCTTTCTAGTGGATGAAGAAAGCTTTGGTAATCCTTGTTCTAGGAATATTTGTTGGAAAATGCACCCAAACGTGATCTCCAAAATAGTCATTTTCCTACATTTTGATGAGGTTTGGTCTAGTTTCTTATTCTTTGATTAAAAGCCTTCCTTTTTCTATTTATACTCTCAATTATCATGTCACATTATGTTCCCAAAAAGGATTAATAACTAAAACATTCCAAATGGCATTTCTTTGTCGAGGTCAAAATACTCATTTAGAGACTCAAATATGCTCATATTCTTATATCTTCCAATACAAAAGTAATTTTCCAAAGATGAATATACCATTTGATGCAGAATGCTTAAAAACCCTAGGATCGAGCACTCATAACTTTGACCACTCATATCTATAACTACAAGTATCCAAATCAAGAAAGTGAGTAGTTGATCTTGGAGTTTTTAAAAATTCTACATCAAATTGCATATTCATATTTGGAAAATTAATTTTGTAGTGAAAGATATAAGAATATGAGCATATTTGAGTCTCTAAATGAGGATTTTGACCCTAAAAAGGAAATGCCATTTGAAATCTTTTAGTTATTAATTGTTTTTGGGAACATAATGTGGCATGATAATTCAGATCGACTACTCACGTACTTGGTTTGGATATTGGTACTTATAAATATGAGATATTTAAAACCCCAAGATTGGCTACTTACTTGCTTGATTTGGATACTTTTACTTATAGATATGAGTGGTCAAAGTTATGCGAAAATTCAAACTTTTATATTTGGCATCCACTTTATGCATAAAGTCAATGCCAAGCACAAAGTTTGGCTTTCTTCATAGCTTTGAGCACTCATATCTAGAGCTATATGCATCCAAAGCAAGAAAAGGAGCAGTAGATCTTAGGGTTTTTAAGCGTTCTACATGCAATGGTTTAGTTAGATTCAAATATTTGGTTCTGATCTAATTTTGTTTATCACCAAGTTCTCATCTCCATTCCGTGATAAAAAAATTCCATCACATTTACTTGCATGATTCTGGCTTCTTGTTCAGGCATTGCATAGCTAATGAAAAAGATGAAGCCCAAGTCAGCTTCATTAGAATGTAAATTAATGCTCTTAATGAGTGTCCAAATGAGGACCAAGAACTAGGTTAAAAGCATATTGATGACATAGAAAGAATCCAACATGCCTCAAGGGAACTGGTGCCACCATTAGAAGATGCACCTCGAGACATGGCTGACCTTGAAGAGCCAATTCTAGATGAAGAAAAGATTACTAAGATTGTTCAAGTGCCTTAAGATGATGTAATGCATGAGGCCGAGTAGAGATACGATTAACTTCTATTGTAGAAAACCTATCCAACTTTGTAAAATTTGACTTATGTAATACTTTGTTCATTGGAATGTAATGCTCATATTAACTTTTTGTTTGTTCTTATCTATATCCACATCTTGCACAGATGTGTGGTTTTGGTTATATTTATGATTGGTTGAGGTACTATTGTTTAAGTGGAAATTGGAAGAGCTTTGTGAATATCAATATAAGTATGCAAAAAAGCTTCTCATAATTTTCTCGAGATCAAATGATGTGGTATTCTCTACGTTGAGCCTTGAAAAATCTATTTTATTTTTCCATGTCTGAGTTATGAAAATGGTAAACAACAGTGAGATCAAATATGTATATCTTTGGAGGAAGAAATATATCAAGAGGTTGCATTTTGTTTTCATTCATGGAACTATTTGGCATAATCTATGGAATGGGAAGCTCTCATGGGAGTAGCTTGCTCATTAGGTAGCACTTTCTATCTTGAAAAACAAATTTGGCTTACTACTTGGAGAATCTGATATGGGAAGATGACATTTCAAAGTTATGTATTGGACAAGAAACTAGGATTTTCATGGTGGGATAAGGAAGTGATGCTATTTTGCAACATTTCATGGTTTTCTTTTAATTTCAAAAAGAGAATATATCTCTGTTCTCGTTTGTTATGAACTAGTGTTATAGTACATAGGGAGCATGAACACAGACTTCTTAGGTGTTACAAATGCACTTCAACTTACAGTCAACTTATAGTTTGTGGCAGACCACTATATTTTTTATTAAAGAACATATATGAAAGTGTTTGGTGGCCATTTGGCCTTTCACATGGACACAAATGGTAACAATATTCCATTAAAGGCCAATATTGCCAAAGTAACTATGGCAAAAAAATGAAGAATGATAACGAGTACCTAAGTGTAGGTATACAAACTATACCTCCGAGCTGATGGGCATATTACGCAGTATACAAATGATAGTGTAAGATCATGAATCGAGTAACCCCCATCAAGTGACAACAGTGTCGAAAGTTATCCTGTGGTAGAGCTTTAGTCGAAGCATCTCCAACATTATCTTAAGTATGAACCTTCTTAATTATAATGCGCCTAGTGGCTAAGTAATCTCTAATGAAGTGATACCTCACCTCAATGTGCTTGGTCGTTGCATGATAGACTAGATTCTTAGCCAAAGCAATGGCACTATGACCTTCATTGAGCAAACGAGGTACATGTTGAGGTAGACCCATATAACAAGCAAGAGGAGAAAGCCACAATGCTTCCTTACATGCCTCACTTACTACAACATAATCTTCTTTTGTGGAGGAAAAAGATGTACATTCTTGAAGAAAAGATCTCCAAGAGATAGCATCTCCAACAAAATGAAAAATTTACCCTTATGTAGACTTATGGTTGTCTACACAACGTGCATAGTAAGAATCTGTGTAAACAATTATGGATGCTTTCCCTCTACCTAAGCATAGACACTTGTCCTTATTGCCACTCAGATATTGCAAAATCATCTTGACCTCTTCCCAATGTTTTTTGCCAAGATAAGACATATATGTGCTCACAACTCCCACTGCAAATGCAATGTTTGGTCTTGTAACTACCATAGCATACATGAGACTACCAAGAGGAGACTAATAAGGAATATTGGCCATGAATTCCTTTTCCTCATCTCATTTGGGGCAATCATCCTTGCTCAATTTCACATATGTGGGTAACGGTGTACTCAATGCCTGTCCACCGTGCATATTGAGCCTTTGGATATGTACTCACTTTGAGACATGTATATGCATCCTTTACTCCTAGCGTGAGTAATGTGCATGCCAAGAATATGTTTGGCATCCCCCAAATCCTTCATATCAAATGTCTGACTCAACTTGTTCTTGAGAATGGACAAGTCATAAGAGGACTTCCTAGCAATCAACATATTATCAACATAAAGAATCAAGCATATCAAACTACCATTTGAGCATCTCTTTGTGTAGAGACAATGATCCACATTGCTTCAAGAATAGCCATGAGACTTATTAAAAACATCAAACTTTTGATACCATTCTCTAGGGGACTATTTGAGTCCATATAAGCTTTTCTTGAGCTTAGAAACTAGACTTTCTTTGCCAAGAACTACATAACCCTCTCCTTAATCCATATAGATCTCATCTATAAGATCTCCATGCAAGAAAGTAGTTTTCAATCCATTTGGACTAGCTCTAAGTCCTCCAGTGCAAGGAATCCAAGCAACATGCACAAGGTAGTCTTGACCACTAGAGAGAAAATTTCCTCAAAATCAACACCATGAAGTCATGCTTTACTCTTTTCTCCTGGACCCAATCTCAAGTTCTCTAGCTCTTCTATGATAATCTCTGCTGTGTTCCCCTGCTGGAATTGATTTCTAAAAGCATCCTTCATCAAATCCCAAGTGGTAAAGTGGTTTTCAGCAAACTGGCTGAACCACTTGTCTGCCAGTCCTTCCAATGTGGCTGGGAAGAGTATCAAGAAAGCATCTTCCCTACCCATTAGCCCCCTAGTCTTACATAATGCAAGAAATCGTCGAATGTGCTCATCTGGGTCCTCCTGGGCTAAACCCCTGAAGGAGGGAAATTTTATGTTTAATCTGGAGAGCAAGATTTCTAGGTCCACCTGTCCTGCCATGCTTCCTACCGATGAAGTCGATGAAAGTGGACTCGATGATCTTCTATTCGTCTTTCTTCTTGTCTGCTTGCACTTGATTCTCAAGGTTTGTGACCGGGTCGCGATCATGAGCTATGCATAGTCCACTTAAAATGAGGCACTTGATAAAAGTATGCACCTTTTGGCCCACTGGAGTAATGTTGTCGACACTGGAATATTGTCCTCCAATGGCAATATATAGCCTCCTATGCTCAAAGCTCCTTGGAAGTCCCACCGTGCGTGCCAAATTTGTTGGGGGATTCTTTGACAAGAAGGAGTTTGAGGGTTTGTAGGAGAAAATGAAAAGACCAAAAGAGAAAATACACCTTGGAAGTTTCTGCCGTTTGATTACAATAAGAAAAGTACAATGTTTGAAATACAAGATACACCAATACCTCTGTGCACAATCCCACAGAGTGCCCAATTACAAAATATCCAATATCCCAATGTCCTCTTGCTGCCGACCTCCTCTGCAACAGACCTCCACCTGCTTCAAGCTTCTCCTTGTGCACACCTTGCACCAAGCTTCCACAAAGGGGGAGGAGTGAATACCTGCTGTCGGCAAGCGTACACTGCCAAAGGACCTTGAGATACTTGGGGGAACTATAGCTTAGCACTTCTCTGCACCAAAATCCTTGGTCCCTCTCTATGCACCTTGCACTTCCACTTCTGTGCGACGTACTCTGGTGACTCTTGCACTTCTCTCTCTTGCTCCACTTAGCCTATGCTCTCTTGCTTACTCTAACCTTGGTCCAAGAATGGCTCTTGCCTTGATTTGAGTGTGTCGATCACGTACGCTCCTAACTGCAAGTGAATCTTGGTGCTCACTTTGATGTCCCAAGATTGCTCTCACAAGTGGCAGCCAACTACTCACTGTTTTGTCCTGTAGTGACTTTAGTCTAAAACCAAAAATTTTAATGGGGGCCATACTTTCACCTGTGCATACACTTTGCCGCTTCACATGCCTTCACATTTCCTTTTAATTCTTCACTTTTGCACATAAGGGGGGTTCACCTGAACCTTCCAAAACACTTTAAAACACACTTTGAACCTTAGGGAAATTAGAGAAAGTACCTCTGCAACCTGCAACCTATTTTCTCCAATTTACCCTTTGTGGACCATTCATTGTGCACTACCTGTGCACTTTGACACCTGCACTTACGCACTTTGACTTTGCACCTGTTGACTTTGACCTTGACCTTGTTGACTTTGACCTGTTGACTTTGACTGCAGTTGACTTTGACCAACATGACATTTATGGGCTCAACAGTTGCCCACCACCTAATGTGCTCTCCGTCCCGGAGAGCATACAGACACCATGAAAAGAGTACTGTAGAAGTGGAAGAGGACATCTGAGCAGCAACCAAATCCACCAAAAGTACTGAGCCCTGTTGGGAGGGGAAAGGTGTGGAAGGGGGGGGTTGTGGGAAATGATGGGGAGTGGAGGGTTGGGGGAAATGAAAGAGACCAACCAATACACAGTCATAGTAATAAAACGAACAATAATAGACCCGAGAGTGCACAAGGAACACACCATGAATACTGAACCAGAAGCGCATATAAAAGCAGAAAGGAACAAGGAAACAACTGTCCATGATAAGTACATGAAGTGCCCAGGAACCAATGATGGGCAACAGATCCAAAAGATAAGTATATGCATCCGACACTAAGCCTCACAACAAAAAGAGGCGAGGATAAAGCAAATGAAACTAGGGAAACCGAAGCGTGTAGAACCGAGAACCCAAAAAAATGGAATACCTAAACTGAAATACCTAAACTGAGACCGAGAACCCAAAAAATGGATCCGGCACGATCAATTATCCTAAAAACGACTATAAGAACATGAAAAACAGAGAGGTGGAATAAGAAAAATAAAAGAAACAAAGAAAGAAAATGCTATACAAAAAAGCAAATACAGAAAAAAAAAGAAAGAAAAGAAAGAAATAAATAAGGAAATAAAAAATAAAAAAATAAAATAAACAATAAAAATAAAAAGAAAGAATAAAAAAAAAAAAAAAAGAAATAAAAAATAAAAAATAAAAAATAAAATAGAAAAAAAAAAGAAAATGGGTACCTGGAGTTGCGCACGGCTGCCGGCTGAGGCGGAAAAAAAAAAAAAGGGGGGGGCCTTTATATAGGGGGGGCGGGGGGGGTTTTTTTTTTTTTTTTTTTTTTTGGGAACCCGCAAATTCCCTAGGGGGCTTTTTTTTTTTTTTTTTTTTAATTTAATTTTTAAATAGCCCAATTTAGAGAAAAATCAAGGAAAAATCTGAAAAAAAATGCCAAAAATTGGCCTAAAAAAATTCTGAAAAAATTCTGATGAAATTTTCTTCATGTGGAGCCTAAAATCCTTCATCAAACCACAGAGACCCTCCATTTATTCCTCAAATTGGGCAATAAAAAGACATCGGAAAGGGATAAAATTTGCTAGAAAAATGCTAAAATTGCTAGAAAATTTCCAAAAAAGAGCTTGCTTGGCCGTGGTTTTGAAATATCTTCTAGGTTTTCTAAAAACACCAATAACAAAGATGAAATTGATAAGGAAAACTACTAAAACTGAGCAAAATATGATGAGAAAGTTATGTACAACCTGGACATATTTGGCAGTTCCAGGTGATCCATACGTCATTAAGTGTGTTGATGATAGGCCTTCAACCTTGAAATGTTGACCAGTGGCAAGGCCTCTCCTTTCAGCGTCTCTAACTCCACAGCTCCCAAGTTTAGCATTGTTTTGACTCTATAAGGTCCTTCCCAATTTGGAAGCCATTTTCCTCTCAGTTGTGTATGAAGATTAGGTCTATGGAGAAGAACCAACATGCCTGCTTCAATGTTGTTGTTCCACAGGTGTCGATCATGTGCCTCTTTCCTCTTCATCTGAGTCTCGATCAATTGTTTTGTTGCTAGGAGACGAATCTCCTCCACTTTATGTAGTGCCCCTATTCTCTGAGAGACATCACAGTCTTTTTTGCCCTGCATGTATGCTATCTTAGGTGAGCCATGTAAAAATTCAAAGGGCTCAATGGGCAATATTCCATAAACCAGTTGAAATGGAGAATATCCTGTGGCCTCTTTGTAAGCTAACCTGTATGCCCATAGGGTACCTTGATAAGCAATGCCCCAGGAAGTGGGTTGTAACATACATTCCTTCCTTAACATTGAGATCAAAACTTTATTTGTCGATTCAGCCTGTCCATTGGCTCTTGGATAGTAAGCACAAGAAGTCCTATGTAGAATTCTATACCTGTTAAAAATTTCCTGCAGGACCTTATTGACAAAATGTGTACCTTGATCTGTACAAATTTCAAATGGGCATCCAAACCTGCAAATGATGTTACTATAAATGAAATCGGCAACAGTTTGGGCAGTGCAGTCGGGGGAAGCAATAGCTTCAGCCCACTTGGTCGCATAATCGGTAGCTATCAAGAGATATTTCTCTCTTTTTGGAATTGTCGGAGGATAGATGGGCCCTACAAAATCCAGCCCCCACTTTTCAAATGGTTGCCAGGAAGTGGAAACAATCAAGGGGTTATGTCTCTGCGTTGTGGGCTTAGGTCCACACCTCTGGCAAACGTCACATGCCTTTCCCCATTCATCTGCATCCTTAAATAGTGTAGGCCACCATAGACCAGCATCTAATATCCTCTGACTCATAATATGCCCTGGAAGGTGCCCACCACCTGGTCCTTCATGTGCAGAGTGAAGGACTTTCCTCACTTCTTCTTCCTCCAAGCACTGCCTAAGTCTGTCATCCTTTCCCTGTCTATATAATTTATCTTCAAGGAAGGTGTATGGTCTGCTCTTGAGTAGCAATCTCTTCCTTTGCACAGCACTAGCCTTTTCTGGATACATCCCTGTTTTAATGAAATTCTTGATATCATAATACCAACCTTGGGCCTGGACAGCAAACAGAGGAGCATCTGGAAAATCATCATTGATTCCACTAACTTGCTCCATCATGTTGATTCTGGAAAGGTGATCCGCCATAACATTCTCTTTACCTGGTCTGTGCACCACAGAAAAATCGAACTCTTGGAATAACAATAACCACCTCCATATTCTACCAGTGGCTTGTGGTTTGTTGAGCAAGTACTTGAGAGGTTGGTGGTCAGTTATAATAACGAATTTTACTCCCAACAAGTAATGACGAAATTTTTGGACCGCAAAAACCATTGCTAAGGCTTCCCGTTCAGTGGTGCTGTAATTCCTTTCAGCCTTAGTCAAAATTCTACTAGCATACTGAATTGGTCTGTCCATCTTAAATTCTTCACTAGGTTGTGTCAAAACTACCCCCACTGCATAGGCACTGGCATCTACATGTATATGAAAGATTCTTGACCATTCAGGTGTGATCAAAATAGGAGCAGACACTAACCTGGACCGCAATGTTTGATATGCTTTTTCTTCCTCTTCTTCCCATTTAAAAGGTACTTCCTTACCTGTAAGTCTAGCCAGAGGTCTGGCTATCTCTGCATACATTTTAATAAACCTTCTATGGTATCCAGTATGCCCCAAAAAACTCTGGATCTCTTTAGGGGATTTAGGTTTAGGCAACTTTAAGATAGAAATGATTTTGTCAGGATCCGGGGCCATACCTTTAGCTGACACCACATGTCCTAAGAGAGTTCCTTCTGTCACAAGAAAATGACATTTGTTTGGATTGAGCTTTAACTTAGTTTCTCTGCATCTTTTGAAAACATTATGCAGCTGCCTCAGATGGTGGTCCAAACAATCTAGAGGAGTTTCTTTGTGAGATCCTGAAAACGAAGAGAAGTCATCCATGAAGATTCTAAGTGATTCCAGCAATAGGGGGCCAAAGATGAGATTGACCGTTCTGTTAAAGGTGGTTGGGGCATTTCTGAGCCCAAATGGCATTTTTACATACACATATGTTCCCCAAGGTGTGATAAAAGCAGTCTTTTCTCGATCCTCTGGGTGTATTGATATTTGATTATAGCCACTGAATCCATCCATAAAGCTATATAAGGCATGCCCAGCTACTTCTTCAATGACTTGTTCTGCAAAAGGCATTGGGAAAACATCTGGAATGGTCACCTTATTGAGTGCTCTAAAATCAACACAAATTCTGATTTTATTAGTATTCTTCTTTGGTACTATAACCATAGGGGAGAGCCACTCTGAGTGTTCTACAGGAATGATGATTCCTGCATCCTCCATCTTCTGGATTTCCACATAGACAGCTTCACCATATTTTGGGTTAAGTCTATAACTCTTCCCTCTTATAGGTTTTGCTCCATCAACCAGAGGGATTCTATGCTCTCCATAAGTTGCAGGCACTCCTTCTAAGTCTTTATAATGCCAAGCAAAAACATCTATATATTTGGTCAAGAATGATTTTACCTGTTCAAGGAGCCCTGGGTGGCTCCACAACCAAGTGGCCACCAAAACTGGCCGATCATTGTCTTGATTGCCTAATTGTATTTCTTGGACAGGATTTCTCTCTACCAGAGTATCCTCCTTCTCCTCTCCTTCCTTGTCTTTGTCTTCTAGCTTTTCTTGCATTGCTTCATAAGCAGGGGTGTTTTGGATTTCAATCTGTTCTCCCTTATCCTGCATCCATCCTGCAGGTATTTCTTGAATTGGAAAAGAACACTCTTCACTAGAATCTTTTACCTTGCCTTTAGCTTTATTAACTTCATTTTCTGTAGTAGTCATATCCTCCTCAAAAATGCATTTGAGGGTTGTCTTCCTGCCCCTTCTGTGGTTTGTAATGGGCTCTCCCAATCCATCAAACTGGACTTTTTCCTTATCTTCATCATAACCTTCAATTGTACAACAATTATTAAGAAAAATTCCAAAACAAGAGGAAGAGTTGCCTGCTTGGAGCCAATTTAGAATATCCTCTTCTTCCTCAAAATCTATTTGGGGTTGATCCTCCGATTCTGTTTCCATGCAAATGCCAACTGCTTGCATCATGCTAGTGTTTCCTTGATTATCTGGGCCCTCTTCTAAATGAATCTGTGTCAGCTCCTGCCCTTTCTTTTGTACCCACATAGTATCCTTGCCCCAATCATGAATGACACTTGCGTGCCTCAGCCATGGTCGTCCAATTAAGAGAGGAAATCCTCCTTCAACCTGGGGTAATCTTAAAACCACAAAATCCAGGATGAATAAATTACCTTGTACTTCAAGTGGAACTTTTGGGATTACTCCCAAGGGCCTTACTTTGCTCTGATCTGCCAAAGTGACAGTGAAATTTGCAGGCCTTGAAGGGTGGAGTCCAATTCTTTTCATTGTATGTTCAGGCATCAAGTTAATGCCAGAACCACCATCCACAATAACTCCTTTAAATTCATGACCCTTGATAGATACTGTCAGCCGAGGACTTTTATAATCTGTAAGGGGTGCTTCCCTTACAATTTTTCCTTCATGTACAACAGCAGTCTTTGCCACCAAACTTGTAGTGGAAGCTTCATCAATTATCTGCAAGAGTTCTGACCTAAACTTCCCATCCATCTTTATTAAATAAAAAATACTAACCTCCTTTTTCATGGACTTGAGTAGTCTGGAGGCTTCTGATTCCTTAAGAGCTTGGGCTCCATTTGACTTATCCAACTCCTCATGAGCCCTGCTGAATGCATGTCCAATGGCATCACTGGTACCTGTGCAATTTTCCTTTTGCCTTGTGTCTGCACTTGTGGTGGCTAGGTCTTCGGACACACCTTTGTCTCTGTTTAATCCATTAATCAATGATTCTTGACCCATGTCCACTGGAGCCTTCCCCTTGCTTCTTGTCTGCACAGTAAAAGAGTCAATTTCCTCTAACTGCACCACCCTGGTAGATGGTGATGGCACCTTAACTTGATTTGCCATTTCTTCTTCCTTCACAGAAATCATTTGGACATGGGGCCCTGATGAAGAGGCTTGATTCTTAGGACAACCATATGTATAATGGTCTCTGGCCTCAGGGCAGTTCCTGCAAGGAGGTGCATTCTCTGGTAGGGTGCACCTACTTTGG
Source organism: Ceratopteris richardii (assembly GCA_020310875.1). Taxonomy (NCBI): domain Eukaryota; kingdom Viridiplantae; phylum Streptophyta; class Polypodiopsida; order Polypodiales; family Pteridaceae; genus Ceratopteris; species Ceratopteris richardii. The sequence goes on along the minus strand of CM035418.1, from coordinate 122,659,542 downwards.
TAGTGCCCACATTCTCCGCACCTAAAACAGATTATTGGCCTCCTAGGCCCATTTCCAAAATTATTCCTCTGTCTAGGGTTATAGTTGTTACCTTGATTTTGTGCAGCCATCACATTTGTGGTTGTTGGGGGTCCTCCTTGGGTCTAGTATGTCGTTGCAGGCATTCCTCTTGATTGGCATTCATGGGCCTCATGGCCAACCTTCCTGCATAATTGGCAAGTTACACTTAACAGAGGGCACTCACTTACTATATGCCCTTGTTTGCTGCACATGGAACACCAAAGACCACTCTTGATGCCTCCTCCTTTGAGCTCCTGCAACTCCTGTCGCAGCTGAGCTAATTCCTCTGCCTGGGCTTCCTCTTCCTTTTGGAGCTTGAGTGCTTCAATCTCCCTTCTCAATTGAGCCACAGCAGTCTCCTCCTCTTTGTAGGGCTTATTTCTCTTTAAGCCCTCCAACTCCCTCCTCAGCTGGGTCACTGGATCCTCCATGTCTGTACCATATGTTGGTGGTGAAGAAGTTGTCCCATATTGGTGCCTTATTTGCTCCAGTCTTGTAGTCGTGGTGATGAACTCCTCTATGGAGGCTGTAGGTAATACTAATTCCTTTATTTTGCATTGAGTGGCTACTGGTAGGGGCTTGGCTAACCATTTCTTGACAAAAAAATCATGGGGTGGATCTGGTAGTTTGGCCATTAGTGCTTTGGCTCTGGTCACAAATTCTGGGAACTTTTCTCCTGGACCCAATCTCAAGTTCTCTAGCTCTTCTATGATAATCTCTGCTGTGTTCCCCTGCTGGAATTGATTTCTAAAAGCATCCTTCATCAAATCCCAAGTGGTAAAGTGGTTTTCAGCAAACTGGCTGAACCACTTGTCTGCCAGTCCTTCCAATGTGGCTGGGAAGAGTATCAAGAAAGCATCTTCCCTACCCATTAGCCCCCTAGTCTTACATAATGCAAGAAATCGTCGAATGTGCTCATCTGGGTCCTCCTGGGCTAAACCCCTGAAGGAGGGAAATTTTATGTTTAATCTGGAGAGCAAGATTTCTAGGTCCACCTGTCCTGCCATGCTTCCTACCGATGAAGTCGATGAAAGTGGACTCGATGATCTTCTATTCGTCTTTCTTCTTGTCTGCTTGCACTTGATTCTCAAGGTTTGTGACCGGGTCGCGGTCATGAGCTATGCATAGTCCACTTAAAATGAGGCACTTGATAAAAGTATGCACCTTTTGGCCCACTGGAGTAATGTTGTCGACACTGGAATATTGTCCTCCAATGGCAATATATAGCCTCCTATGCTCAAAGCTCCTTGGAAGTCCCACCGTGCGTGCCAAATTTGTTGGGGGATTCTTTGACAAGAAGGAGTTTGAGGGTTTGTAGGAGAAAATGAAAAGACCAAAAGAGAAAATACACCTTGGAAGTTTCTGCCGTTTGATTACAATAAGAAAAGTACAATGTTTGAAATACAAGATACACCAATACCTCTGTGCACAATCCCACAGAGTGCCCAATTACAAAATATCCAATATCCCAATGTCCTCTTGCTGCCGACCTCCTCTGCAACAGACCTCCACCTGCTTCAAGCTTCTCCTTGTGCACACCTTGCACCAAGCTTCCACAAAGGGGGAGGAGTGAATACCTGCTGTCGGCAAGCGTACACTGCCAAAGGACCTTGAGATACTTGGGGGAACTATAGCTTAGCACTTCTCTGCACCAAAATCCTTGGTCCCTCTCTATGCACCTTGCACTTCCACTTCTGTGCGACGTACTCTGGTGACTCTTGCACTTCTCTCTCTTGCTCCACTTAGCCTATGCTCTCTTGCTTACTCTAACCTTGGTCCAAGAATGGCTCTTGCCTTGATTTGAGTGTGTCGATCACGTACGCTCCTAACTGCAAGTGAATCTTGGTGCTCACTTTGATGTCCCAAGATTGCTCTCACAAGTGGCAGCCAACTACTCACTGTTTTGTCCTGTAGTGACTTTAGTCTAAAACCAAAAATTTTAATGGGGGCCATACTTTCACCTGTGCGTACACTTTGCCGCTTCACATGCCTTCACATTTCCTTTTAATTCTTCACTTTTGCACATAAGGGGGGTTCACCTGAACCTTCCAAAACACTTTAAAACACACTTTGAACCTTAGGGAAATTAGAGAAAGTACCTCTGCAACCTGCAACCTATTTTCTCCAATTTACCCTTTGTGGACCATTCATTGTGCACTACCTGTGCACTTTGACACCTGCACTTACGCACTTTGACTTTGCACCTGTTGACTTTGACCTTGACCTTGTTGACTTTGACCTATTGACTTTGATTGCAGTTGACTTTGACCAACATGACATTTATGGGCTCAACAGATTTTCTACGAATCTCATCATTCAAGAGTGCTCCACATATGTCATCATAGACTAGTTTACCATTAGGTGCACTATTGCTAATTAATGTGCAAAACATATCCCATGATGATCGCAAGGTGCATAATAGAAAGACTACTCTCATTTCATTATCCATATCCATATTTTGAGCGTGTAACTAGGAGAGTATAGCATCAAACTAATTTAGATGAGCAACAACACTATTTGTGTCCTTCATGCGAAGGTCATATAATTTTTTCATCAGATAAACTTTATTTGATGCGGTCTCTTTTTCATATATATTGCATAACTTCTTCCAAAGCTCCTCTATACTTTCAAAGTCTAAAATTGTAAAGTACACATTATCTTCCAGGTGCAATCAGATGGTAGACTTGACCATTTCATCTAACTTATCCCAATCATCTTCATCCATGTTAGGGGGCTTCTTTGAGATTCCATTTATTGGCTTCCATTGCCTCCTTTGAATCAACACATCTTTAATATGATTTTTCCATACAACAAAGTTTATGCCATCAAATTTTTGAATTTGAAAACGGTCTTTGCCCTACAAATTATAGCTACTCCTGCGAACACTAGCACTAGACCATGATCCACCATACGTGCTTGAGACATCTGATGCCATGATGGTAGAGAACTAAATAGAATGATAATGGAGCTAGAAGAGGCCAAACACCACTAAGTCTCAAAGAAGGATGACCACGTGTCAGATTTTGGAAGAGAATCAAGTAGTCTTGCCAGAAAAATGAATTAATGAAGAGTAATGACCAACCAAAAGTATTATGTGAGAATAAGTGTGCTCACAACAATAAGCGTATCAAGGAGTAAATTGATCACTATATGGTGGACAAGTCCAAAAGACGCAAAAAATTTTGCCAGTGTCCTTTGAAAAGAGACCTTATGTACATTCTAGTGGCGATACATTCAGTATTGTGTGTTGTGCTTCAAGATTCTTCTTCTTCCTTGTGCCATTCGCTTGCTTCTGCAGACCTTGAACTCCAAAAATTGGTATCAAATCAAGTCACCGCTTCATCTAGGGCATCATCGATACCCCTCCCGTGAAAGTCTCAGAATCGTGATCTGAGCTCGTTTTAGCCTCCGAATGCACTATCACAATGGTTGTGCAGATTATTTCATCTTTTTGTGCTAAAGGTTTATATAGGTTTTGGTTTGTGACTATAAGCATCTCAAAGTTTGCTATAGGTTTAGTAGAACTCGTTAGGATAATTCTGTTCAACTTTTTTCAATATAGTCATTTTTCTACATCAAGGTATTTTAATCAATGGCCATGGTTGAAAGCAATGATGTATTTTGTATGTTGGCTATTGAGGATAAGTTGGATGGTACAAATTAACCATTGTGGGCTTATATGATGCTTCATGTATTGGTTGCAAAAGGACTGTGGAATATTGTGGAGGGTGTGAAGAAACATCCTATTACACTTACAAATACAAGCACTGAAACTGATACAAATGGGATTGAAGATATCAATATTCTACACGTTCATATTCATGCTTCAGTTTCTACTGCACCTACTATAGAGCAAATTTGTTGGGATGGCAAAAATGCTCTAGTAGATGCATTGATAGCCTTGTCTCTCAAACCTGCCATTATTCCTCACATTCGCTCTTGGAGAATAGCTAAGGATGCTTGGGATACACTTATCATATTGCACTAGACTAGGAATGAGGCTCGTTTTGCTTACCTCCAAAAAGAGTTGGAGAGTGAGCATATGAATGAAGGTGATTCTATGGACAATTTTCTAACAAAGATCAAAGAATTGAAGGAAAATTTGATTTCTGCTGATGAACTTATACCAGATAGCTCACTTGTGGAAACCATTCTGAATGGTCTTCTTGATTCATATCTGAGTTTTGCGTCTACTCTTCATTTGATTATGAAAGGCGATCCAAATGCCTTGATCTTTGAGGAGTTAGTCTTTGTTATGTTGCAGGGAGATCAATCTGGGCAGAACATGTCCATTATGTGTGTTGCAGATCAAGCTTTCTTGGCTAATGAAAAGGGCAAAGGTAAATGGAGCTCATCTATTAGTAACCAAAAATCTGCAAATGCTGCACATTTGAAGAAGGAAGATAAAGATGACAAGAAATCAGAAAAGAAGAAATTCTTTTGTAAATACTGTAAAGGAAATGATTATCATAAAGAAGTGTCCAAAACTCATTGAAAAAGAGATAAAGAAAAAGGAGGCTAGAACGGTTGTTGTAGAGGCCTCTACACCGAAAACAAAGTCTACTAATCTTATGAAAAATGAAGAATGGGTGTTTACTAGTATTTGATTTTGACCCATCTTCTCATGAGTAGTGTATGTCTATAGTAGACTCAGATGCTTGGTAATTGTCAAAAAATGGTAAGTAGATGCGTGCACACTCATAGCCCACTAAGCTAAGGATCTAGCTCACCTCATACACTCTGTATGAACCATGGCATATTCTCAGGCATATCAACTAAAGTAGTACGTACTCTATAAATTTCTTCTCAATGCAATTGCCTATTCATAGTTCTTATGTAAAAAACTTGCCTTTCCGCTTCTAGGCTACTTGCTTGTGGACTTGACTTGTTTGCGATCACATACAGAGTGACTCTCTCAACTGCCCCTCTGTTGTCTAATAGTATAAAGATCATATGAATAAACTCCAAATCATATAAAAAATATAATCTCATAGACTTCTCTCCCATACCATCTTTCCTACATCTAGGTAGAATACAAAGTTTGATGTCCCATACCACCAAACTTTATACCCCACATAGATGTGTGTATGAGATTAAAGTCAAACACTTCTCTCAAGAAAATACAAGAATAGATCGGTGAGTACTCACAACCATGAATAATAATAAATGAAATCATGAAGTGTTCCAGAGTGTTTCCTTCCCTCAATGGAAAGAACAGAGTCATTCCTATGACTCTATGACTCATAAATATCTCTAACATTAACTCATCTTGAGTTGAGAAATGATAAATCAACTCAACTAGAGTTGTGAAGGATGCAGCTTGCATCAAATATCAAATCATGTGGCTTGAATCAAATATTGACTCACAAAAATTGGAATTTATACAACTTGTATGAATCCAATTATTTGAAATGAGAACAACTAGCAAAGTTCTCCTATTCCATGCTCTCATGGCACTATATATACTTGAAAATTTTGACACAGTCTCTTCTATCCTATTGAGAATGGTCACCAAATTCTCAATGAACAAATATCTAGGGCATAGCTAGCCCATGGTGATCATACCATCACAAAAAATATCATAAACAAACCTATGGAAAATCTTTTCCTTTCAGTAATGTCTCTTGCATAAACAATTTCCAACAGCATCAGATTAAATCTTACTTTTAACTACCTTTTACTCATGAAAAATGTATGGCATTTTTCAGCCTTATGTAACTTTTGTCAAGCTTTCATTAGGCACAAAAATCACTTGATTTGGATATTTTCTGAGAGTTTTATAACCATTTTACTGGAAGGGTGGAACACTTGACGATCAACTCTTAAAATGTACAGGGTCATCTTCTTGAAGCCCTTAAACTGATAAAAAAAAATCCAAATTTCATTTTCTTTGTGCCCAAATCTAGAAAAACTTATGTAGTTTATTAAGGAGGACGTTCAATTGCAAAAGAATTGTCTATGGGAGATCTAGATGATATCATGGATTGGATTGAAGAGACTAAGCTTGTTTCTTGCTTTACAATAGCAATCGGGAAGGAAGAAGAAGAACCTACGGTGGAATATTTAGTATTAGGAGAGCCGGCTAAGGACTCCCAAAGAGGTAAAGTCTGGAAAGAGATTGAAGACAATCAAATAGAAGAAAAACTAGCACAGAACATATTCCCATTGGTAGAAGTCCCAATGGGATGGACGTAGGAGAAGGAGCAAAAAATCACCATTAATGATAGTCCTACCTTCACCAAAGAAATGTTGTTCAATATAGAAGAAGGGGCAACTATGGAGTCCGTCAAAGAAGTCAACTTAGGAGGAGAGGATAATCCACAAAATCTTCTACTCGCAAGCTCGCTGTGGGACCACCCTCTACTCCTCCAAGAGGTAACAACATTCATGAACAATTTTAAGGATGTATTTGCATGGAGCTATAAAGATTTGATAGGGATACCAAAAGAGTTGGTCATTCACACTATCTCTCTTGTCTCTCTTGTGGCAGAGGTTCAACCAATTAGAGGTAAAATCTATAGATTAAATCCAAAATATGCAGTTGCAGTCAAGAAGGAAATCCAAAAAATGCAGGAAGCAAGTATCATAATTCGTGTAGAACATTCCAAATGGTTGTCATCTATGGTCATTACTCCCAAGCAGCAACCCAATAAAATCAGGGTTTGTGTGGACTTCCGAGCATTAAATAAGGTAACTATTCCTGATGGATTTCCCACACCCTTTTCTGATGGGCATTGAGTTTTTACATACACAAATAGGTATATGGATGTCGCAAAGGCAATGTGCCTTGAATATGCTGCAAAAGTATGGTATGGCTGATTGTAAGCCAATTTCTATGCCTTTAGATCAGAATTTGAAATTGGATACTACATCAAGTGAAGCATTGGAAAATGCTACTATGTACAGGAAAATTGTGGGAAATCTTATATATCTTACAATCACAAGGCCTGCTTTAAGCTACACTGTTGTACTTGAAAGTCAGTTTATGCAGGTTCCCAGGAAGCCACATTTGGATGCTCTGAGGCGCACTCTACGTTATGTGAGTGCTACTTTGGATTATGCATTGTTTTATGAAGCTGGTGTAGATTTGCAAGTCCATGGATACACCGATGCAGATTGGGCTGGTAGTACTCTAGATAGAAGATCTACTAGTGGCTTTCTTTTCTCACTTGGAGGTGCAGCTATTACATGGAGCAATAAGAAGCAACCCACTGTTGCTTTGTTGAGTACAGAGGCTGAGTATAGAGGTGCTGCAATGGCAGCATGTGAGGCATCATGGCTGGAGATGTTACTTGTAGATTTAGGTGTGGAAGTGCAAAAGCCTATCACTATCTATTGTGATAATCTTAGCAGCATACAGTTAACACGGAACCCTGTTTTCCATGCTAGAACAAAGCATATCGAGGTACATTATCACTTCATCAGAGAGAAGGTATTAGCAGGTGATATTGATCTTGTTTATGTGAGAAAAGATGAGCAGGTTGCTGATATTTTCACCAAAGCACTTGGAGCTGAGAAGTTGAAGAAGTTTCGGAAGATGCTTGGATTACGGGATATGGCGTTGAGCTTGAGGGGGAGTGTTGAGATATCAAGCTCAACATGTGATGATCCAAGATGACACGTACCAGTTTTTCGTTTCTCTGACATGTATAGTGGTCACGCCGGTATATGTCAGGGATACTTCATTGAGCTTTATTAGATTTATCTACCGAGAGTGATGGCACATTTGTTTCTTGCCAGCTCACTCATTCACGGACATTAGGTTTTCCCTTATGTACTTGTGTTTATATATTGCACTTGTTGTATTCTTATTTTTAGGTCATTCTTGTACATTCCTTTTATGTAATAGAAGAAGAAGAAGAAGAAGATCATTCTTCCTTGTCTCAATTTGTGTGTGTGCTTCTCCTTGAGAGTGAGAGTGTGTGTGTGAGCTCTCTTCCTTATCTCCTTCCTCGTGACATGCCCTGCCACATCTTCAATCACATCCATCTGATGCAAAGTCCATCCTTTTGCTGTAGCGAATGCAACAAGTGTTCTAACAGTAGACATTTTAGCTATAGGGCCGAATGTTTCCTCATAATCAATGCCATATGTCTGTGCATATCCTTTAGCTGCCAATCGTGCTTTATACCTGCTTACGCTACCACAACATTATGCTTTACCTTGTAAACCCATTTACATCCTATGGGTTTCTTTCCTTGCGGCAATGGAACCAGCTTCCATGTATCATTTCCATAAAGTGCAGCCATCTCCTCATCCATAGCTTTTTCCCAATTTGCATTACCAATTGCATCTTCAAACCAAGAAGGTTCAACATCTTGTATTACCTTTATCATGTAGGCACAATGGCGAGCCATGTAACTATCATATGTCAATCGTTGCACTAAATTACGCATCCTCCCAGATCTTCTTGGTCCTGGGTCACTTCTCCTTGTATCATCTGCATGTGCCCTTCTTACTCCTGGAGTCTTCACAGAGGGCAATCCAAGTTCCTCATCAAGACTCTTTTCTGAACCGCTTGAATCTCCATCAACGTCTTCAAAACCTGCACATGTTTTATGACCAGCAGAAAGCTTTTCTTTACCTTTCTTGGATGTATTTGATGAATTTGCTGGACTGAAATTCCCATGTAATCTTCCACTCCATGGATTTGAGTTGGAACTATTGGTTGGGGATGCATCTGGTCCACTCAAAACCTGAGATTCTGCACTTGATTTTTCAGCATTTTCTTTGTCATTTGGTTCAAGACTCAGTCCTTCTTTGGCATCTGCATAGAAGCTTGACATTTCATCAAATACCACATCTCTGCTCACCTTTACCTATCGTGTGAGTGGGTTATAACATTTATATCCCTTTTTCTCAAGGGAGTATCCAATGAAGACACACTTTTTTGCTTTTGGATCAAGCTTCGTCCTCAATTCATCTGGGACATGCACATATGCAATACACCCAAAAACTTTCAGATGTGATAAGTTTGGCTTTTTACCTGTAAACTTCTCTTTAGGTGTAACTTGATGTACATCAGCAGTCGAAGTTGTGTACATGATGTATACAACAATATGCACAACTTCTGCCCAATAACAATGAGGCATATTCTTCTCAGCCATTAAGGCTCTTGCTATTTTTGCAATATTTCTGTTTTTGCATTCAGCAGCACCATTCTGTTGTGGTGTGTACCTGCATGAAAACTGACGCCGAATTCCATGATTTTTTAGAAAATTGCTGAACTCATTTGACATGTATTCACCTCCTCCATCAGATCTTAATGTCTGAATGTACTTCCCTGTCTGCTTTTCCACCATAACTTTAAAATTATGGAAGTGAGTAAACACCTCGCTCTTCTCTTTCATGAAATATACCCATACTTTGCGTGTATGGTCATAATGAAAGTAACATAAAACCTGCAACCACCCATAGATGTGGTCTTTGTTGGACCCCAAACATCTATATGTACTACTTCTAGTACATTCTCACTAACATGCTTGTCATGTGGAAATGATGCTCATGCTGCACATACCTTTTGCATTTCTGCAACTTTGAAATTTGGTAGTCCATGGACAATCTCCTTTGACTACATCAGTTTCAGCCTTTGCAAGTTTGCATGTCCAATCCATTTGTGCCATATCTCTATATTTGCAATAACTCCTGCACCTTTTGCAAACATGGCTGCATTCATTTCAAGAGTCTTCACATTTAAAGTGAACATCCTACCCACTTTGTTTCCTTTGGCAACCAATCGTCCATCCTGCTTGTACTCTTCTACATATAATCCATCAGCATTGAACCTGACTTGTAATCCTTGGTCAACCATTTGTTCAACAGAAACCAGATTCTTTGTTATATTTGGAACATGCAGCACATCAGCGAGATGTTTTACCTTTCCGTCCTCCATAGACAATGCTATGTTTCCTGTATGCTCAATAGGATGCGATGTATCATCACATGTTTCATCATATCCAAGAACTGGCATTTTCTGCAAACTACTAAACCATTCTACATGACTGGTCATGTGATTTGAAGCACTTGAATCAACATACCAGACATTATCATTCAATTTTGAAACACCAGCAGACATCATATTCATCATGTGATGTTGAACCATAAACAGCTTCTCAGAATCATCTGCACTTGTGGATGCATAGTTGTTTTGCTGCCTTCTGTTATTTTGATTCTTCAACCTGCAATCACGTCCAAAGTGTCCAGGTTTACCACAATTCCAGCATCCTTTACTATCATTACCTAAATCATTTCTTTGGAAATTTCTGCGACCTCTTTGACTCCCCCTGCCTCGAAACTGTCCTCTTCCTCCTGCATGATTCTGTTGTTGACCTTGGTCTTGGCTATTGTTTCCTCTTCCACTTGCAAAAACTCTACCTCTGCCTCTTCATCTGCCAGAGTAGAATACCTACTCAGAATTGGGCTTTCCTTGGGAGTTTGAATCCTCACCAAGATTCTTTTCTTCAATAATCAACATAGATACCAAATCAGCAAAATTCGGAATATTTTCCCTAGTTTGTATAGAAGTTCTGAACTGCTTATATGAAGCTCCTAAACCACGAAGGCACACTTCCACCTTATCATCATCATCTACATTCACGCCAATAGATGCAAGTGACTCACATATGCTTTTGATTTTTTAGAGTGTAGTCACTTACCGACATGCTCTTTTTCTCCACTGTATGCAGCTCGTTCTTGAGTTGCAATTTCTATGCCTTTGTATTGGTCTCGTACAAAGTGACCAAACTGTTCCAAGCCTCTTTTGGAGTCTTGGCATCCTGTATGTGTCCAATCATGCTATCCTGTATGCTAACAGATAGCGAATACATTACCTTTGGTGCTCCTTGATTCCATTCCTCATATGGTCTTAACTGTTCTGCAGTCCGATTCCTTTCTGGTAACTGCGGAGCATTTTCATTCTCTCCTTCGATGTACTTCCAGTAGCCTTTTCCCATCAGGAAATTTGTCATTCTGAATCTCCAAGCATGGAAGTTGTTCTTGTCCAGCTTATCGCTCATAAGCTGACTCATTACATCTGCGTTTGCCATTTTTGCAACAATTCACAACACCACAACACACTACAAGTAGCACTTCTACTTGAATACTGTCCCACTATGACGTGACAGTTCGATCTCAGAAAAACACAGTTTTCGTGTATCAACAGTACACCAAATCGCTTGAAATTCTGGATCTCGAATATATGAGTGTCGCCGAACACAATGCAAGTTACAGTTTCTGAAATTGACCTGGTTTTTCTGTGGGCCCCACCTTCCAGGCTGAAAATAGAGGCCGTTTGTGAAATCGTGTTTTCTCCACGCCTTGCCACGTAGTCTTCACCGTCGCCTTCTCCACGCGCTCTCTACAGCCACGCTGGCTCTGATACCATGTCACAAGCAAGGAGATAAGGAAGAGAGCTCACACACACACTCTCACTCTCAAGGAGAAGCACACACACAAATTGAGACAGGGAAGAATGATCTTCTTCTTCTTCTTCTATTACATAAAAGGAATGTACAAGAATGACCTAAAAATAAGAATACAACAAGTGCAATATATAAAGACCAGTACATAAGGGAAAACCTAATGTCCGCGAATGAGTGAGCTGGCAAGAAACAAATGTGCCATCACTCTCGGTAGATAAATCTAATAAAGCTCAATGAAGTATCCCTGACATATACCGGCGTGACCACTATACATGTCAGAGAAACGAAAAACTGGTACGTGTCATCCTGGATCATCACATGTTGAGCTTGATATCTCAACAGGGCATGCGCTATAAAGCTTCATGGAAAGTTTGAGGTCTCACAAAATTTCAATTCAAAATGAAATCAAATACTCATTCAAAAGTATAGTTCTATCTCTGCTACACCTGCGCTTAGATGAGCCTAGAAACAATGCTGCTTCCCTTTTAAAATATCTTCAAACTATGACGATAAATTCCAAAATCCTTGAATTTTGGATATATCATTGGGTCTATACTGGAGTAGCTTCTCGAATAAAATTTTTGAAATTGGATGTTCCAATATGAAAATATCATGTGCTCATCAAACAAATATACCACTCTTTGGAAAATCCTTGCCAGAGATTGGTCTGCGAAGAATAGGTCATTTGACCTACCACTTGATATCCAATTACTTCCAAATTTTAATCGCATATAGATAGTTGTATTTAAGTTTATTGATATAAGTTTCATAGTATTTGGACATTTGGATCGTTCACAATGACCAAAATACTAAGCCTCTATACCTGCAAAAGTTTAAACATTTGCAGAGGCTAACATTTACGCGTTTCTTTATATCTCCTAAATGGAGAAACATTCCATCTTGAAATTTTATATTCACCATCTGGAAGTATGTAGCTAATGCTAGAAACAAAGTAAGAGAATCAATCACCTCTAGGTGACATGGTCTCTGATCATTTCATAAATTATAGAGACTGCACTTTGATGTGCAGAGACTATTGGACTTGTCAAATGATCTTTAAAAATAATAATAATTGTAAATCACAAAGTGCATCTAGCAAGATTTCATATCCAACAAAAATCATTTCAATGGGATCTACCAATTAAGAGAAATGCCCTTTGTAATAGGCCTATTTCACTTGTTTCAGGCCTCTACCTCTGCTAGTAGCAGTTTTAGTGCAGAGGTCATTTGACCTGTCTAAAAGTCTCCAAACTACTTGAAAATTAGTTAGATTAAGTAAAAGCCTAGAAGCTACTTGCCCTCAAAGTTTGAATAAATTTGGGCATTCCCTCAAAGATAAGCATGCAAATCTCTATGAGGCTGCTACCTCACTAAGTATTTGCTCAATCATTTTTTTTTTACTTAAAAATGACGAAACATGTTAATCCTTATGATTAAACATACTCATTCATTTTCTTGGATGGATTATCATTTTCTTGGATGGATTATGACATGGAGACATATCCATGCCTATAATGATCATCTAGATCAATGCAAACCAAATGATCATCGAAATCGTCTCGTTGAAAAGTCAACTCCTTACATAGTATCCACCTTTCAATGAAAGTGAATATCTATGGACATCACTCTATCCATTGTGCTTCTTGCACATTCATTAATCTCATTGCAAGCAATCCTATACAAGCACTTAATACTTGTATTGATGATAATAATCATAGCACTCTTGTGCGGACTCAAAATAAGCGTTTATATCAAGTACATAGACTCGCATGAGAAACAATTCATATGTTCATGTGTTACTAGACGAAAACAAATCTTAGTTTACTTAATGCATATACCTTTTCATTTACATTTTAAAGGCAAAATTAGCCCATATATGGTACTTGTATCATATATCCAATGCTCACCCCAACTCATCGTGGTGATATATAAAAGTGATCTTCTACAAAGAGAAAATGCATCATGTACTTCAACTTTCCAACAATCATATCGTCTATGTATGCATGCATTCACTCATGCATCTTCTTCTCTACTTCTGTTGGGGGATTCTTGGACAAGGAGGAGTTTGAGGGTTTGTAGGAGAAAAGGGACGAGACAAGAAGAGAAAATACACTTGGAAGCCTCTGCCGATTGATTACAGTAAGACAATTACAATGTTTGAAGCACAATACAAGACAATACCTCTGTGCACAATCCCACAGAGTGCTCAATTACAAATACCAAATATCCCAAAGTCTTCTTGCCGCCGGCCTCCTCTGCACCAGATCTCCACCTGCTTCAAGCTTATCCTTGTGCACACCTTGCACACAGCTTCCACTAAGGGGGAGGAATGAATACCTTCTGTCAGCACGCGCACACTGCAAGGAGACCTTGAGATCCTTCGGGGACTAGCTTAGCACTCTCTGCACAAATCCTTAGTCACTCTCCATGCACCTTGCACTTCCACCTCTCTGCGTCGCACTCTGGTGACTCTTGCACTTCTCTCTCTTGCTTCACTTAGCCTATGCTTCTCTTGCTTACTCTAAGATTGGTCCAAGAATAGTCCTTGCCTTGATTTGAGTGTGTCGATCGCGTACGCTCCTAACTGCAATAGTATCTTGGTGCTCACTTTGATGTCCCAAGATTGTCTTCACAAGTGGCAGCCAACGACTCACTGTTTTGTCTTGTAGTGACTTTAGACTAAAACCAAAAAATTTTAATGGGGGGCCATACTTTCACCTGTGCGTACACTGCCGCTTCACATACCTTCACATTTCCTTTTAAGGCTTCACTTTTGCACATAAGGGAGGGTTCACCTGACCCTTCCAAAACACTTTAAAAACACTTTGAACCTTAGGGAAATTAGAGAAAATACCTTTGCAATCTGCAACCCACTTTCTCCAATTTACCCTTTGTGGACAATTAATTGTGCACTACCTGTGCACTTTGACATCTGCACCTCAACACTTTGACTTTGTGCCAGTTGACTTTGACCTTGACCTTGTTGACTTTGACCTTTTGACTTTGACTATAGTTGACTTTGACCAACATGACTTTTATGGGCTCAACAGTTGCCCACCACCTAATGTGCTCTCCGTCTCGGAGAGATACAGCCAAAACTCTGAGGATATAGGACACCAAGATAATGGAGCGGCAAAAACTAGAAGAGGACATCTGAGCAGCAACCAATTTCACTAGAACAAATTACCAGAGAAGAACCAGAAGTGGGATTTTGTTATGGAAAAGCAAAAGGGGGGCAATGGGAGGGTAGAAAGGAAGGGGAAGGGAGGGCTGAGGGTGTGGAGATGGATGGGGCAGGGAGGGGAAAGGATGTGGTGGGGCAGATTGGTAAAGGGAGGGATTGGGAGTAGGAATCAGGGGTCTGGAGGGGGTTAAAATGATGAAACTGGAGGGCCACAGAGGGTACATGTGGGAAATATAAAAACCAAATGTAAGATAAGGTGAGAATATACCATGTGGACAATGTGGTGAAATAAAAACATGTCATAAATGTGCTCAAAACTTGAGGGTTTTGACAAAAACTCATAGAAAATGTGGGAATCTGGAAAAATAAAGCCAAAAACTGATTCCAGAGGTGCCAAAAAACATGAAAATGACTCCATTTTTGTAAAAAACGGCCAACCGAGGCACGATCCCGAGCCAAAAGCCTTGAGCCAAAAAAAAAAATAAGTTTTTTTTTTTGAACACCCATACAGAAAAATAAACGAAAAAGAAAAATAATAATAAAAACATAAAAGAAATAAAAAAAGTAAATAATAAATAAATAAAATAAAATAAATAAAATAAAAATTAAAAATAATAAAATAATAATAAAATAATAAAATAAATAATAAAATAAATAAAAAATAAAAATTGGGGGGGGGGGGGGAATGGTCGGTAAGGGGTTGGTCGATGGGGGTGGGGGGGGGGGGGGGGGAATGGTCGGTGAGGGGTTGGTCGGTGGGGGTGGGAGGGGGGGCGGGGGGGATTTTTTTTTTCTTTTTTTTTTTTGCAAAAAAAGAAAACGACTTGGGGAGCCCTTTTTTTCCCAAAAACCAAAGAAAAATACATTAAATCCAAAAAAATTGCAAAAAAATCAAAAAATCTTCAAAAAAATCTGAAAAACATTCCTAGAGTGTTAGGCCAGTTTGTTCACTCAAAAACCATAGAGAGCTTCCTTTATTCCCCAAATGTGGCAAGAAAAAGACACGTGAATAGGAGAAAAATGCTAGGAAAAATTCTAAAAAATGCTTGAAAAATTATGGAAAAAATCCTAAAAATTCCAAAAATTGTACCTTTGCAAAGTTGATGAAATGGCTGCTAAATTTGCTAAAAACTCAAGAAACAAGCGTGAAATGGATAAAGAAAACTACTAAAACTTAAGTAAAAATGACAAAGAAAAAACTATGTACAACTTGGACAAATTTTGCAGGTTCCAGGTGATCCATAATTCTTCATGTGGCTTGATGATAGGCCTTTAGCCATGATCTTTATATGTTGACCCCGAAAAACTCCTCCATAACCTTCAATTGTGTTGCACTTCATTTGTTTTATCTTCTTTTTGGGCATGCTGACGCTTTGATAGACCCCCCTTAAATCCTTCAGTACAATATTATCTCCTCCATACTGCATCTTTTGTTTCCAAAGACATACTCCGTCCACATCATTGTAAAGCCTTGCACTTACTATCATGAAAATTGACACAATAGATGATATCCATACCAGGATCCATAAAACAGTGGCCATTGACATATGATTTGAAGCATCTTCATCACGACTGCACTTAAGAACTTTGCTTTTCTTCTCCTTTCCATGGACTTTGATTGAGATTGTTTCAACCTGAGTGATTTCCTCTTTTTCTTCATATGCTTCTTCTCTACTTGAGTTTGGGAAAATTCCATAGCAGGAAGATGGGTCTTCTGCATGGAGCCAAGCCAACATGTTTTCATCTTCATATAAATCTGCTCCTTCAAATAGATCTGCTTCTGGGTTGTCCACCACTTCTTCTTCCATACAAATACCAATTGTTTGCATCGTGCTAGTATTTCTCTGATTGTCTGGTCCTTCTTCTAAAATTATCTGCTGCAACTCTTTTCCCTCCTGCTTTACCCACATTGTGTCCTTGCCCCAATCATGCAACACATTGGAATGCCTTATCCAAGGTCTCCCAATTAACAGGGGGAAGCTTCCTTCTAGCTGTGGCAGCCTTAAAACAACAAATTCCAAGTTAAAGATAGTACCTTGTATCCTGACTGGGACTCTAGGGACCACTCCCATAGGCCTTACTATGCTTTGGTCTGCCATTGTTACAGTGAAGTTGGCAGGTTGTGAAGGGTATAGTCCAATCTTTTTCATGGTATATTCAGGCATCAAGTTAATGCCAAAACCATCATTCACAATAACTCCTTGAAACTCATGACCTTTAATAGAGACTATTAGCAGAGGGCTCTTGTAATCTGTGAGGGGTTCCTCCCCTACATTTTTATCTTTATGCATAACAGCAGCCTTTTCCACTAAACTTGTTGTGGATATTTCATCAATTATCTACAAGAGTTCTGACCAATTCCCATCCATCTTTATTAAATAAAAAATACTAACCTCCTTTTTCATGGACTTGAGTAGCCTGGAAGCTTCTGATTCCTTAAGAGCTTGGGCTCCATTTGACTTATCAAACTCCTCATGAGCCCTGCTGAATGCATGTCCAATAGCATCACTGGTACCTATGAAATTTTCTTTTTGCCTTGTGTCTGCACATGTGGTGGCTTTGTCTTCAGACACACCTTTGTCTCTGTTTAGTCCATTAATCATTGATTCTTGACCTATTTCCACTTGAGCCTTCCCCTTGCTTCTTGTCTGCACCGTAAAAGATTCAATTTCTTCTAAGTGCACCACCCTGGTAGATGGAGATGGCACATTGACCTGATCTAACACTTCTTCTTTGGTACAGAAATCATTTGAATATGGGGCCCGGATGAAGAGGCTTGATTCTTAGGACAACAATTTGTATAGTGGTCTCTGGCCTCTGGGCAGTTTCTGCAAGGATGGGCATTTTCTGGGAGAGTGCACCTACTTTGATAGTGCCCACAGTCTCCACATCTGAAACAAATAATTGGCCTTCTAGGCCCATTTCCAAAATTATCCCTTTGTCTAGGTTATAAGTGCTACCTTGATTGGGTGCAGCTGCCATCACATTTGCTGGTGGTAGAGGTCCTCCTTGTGTCCAGTATGTTGTTGCAGGCATTCCCCTTGATTGGCATTCATGGGCCTCATGACCAACTTTCCTGCATAATTGGCAAGTCACATTTAACAGAGGACATTCACTTACTATGTGACCTTGCTTGCTGCACGTGGAACACCAAAGTCCACTCTTGATGCCACTCCCTTTGAGTTCCTGCAGCTCCTGTCGCATCTGAGCCAATTCCTCTCCTTGGGTCTCCTCCTCCTTTTGGAGCTTTAGTGCTTCAATCTCCCTCCTCAACTGAGCAACAGTAGTCTCCTCCTCTTTGTAGGGCTTATTCCTTTTTAAGCCCTCTAACTCCTTCCTTAGCTGGATCATTGGATCCTCCATTTCTGTACCATATGTTGGTTGGGAAGAAGTTGCTCCATACTGGTGCCTTATCTGCTCCAAGCGTGTGGCTGTGTTGATGAACTCCTCTATGGAGGCTGTAGGTAACACTAATTCCTTTATTTTGCATTGGGTGGCCACTGGTAGGGGCTTAGCTAATCATTTCTTAACAAAACAATCGTGTGGTGGATCTAGCAATTTAGCCATTAGTGCTTTGGCCCTAGTCACAAACTCTGGGAACTTTTCTCCTGGACCCAATTCAAGTTTTCTAGTTCTTCTATGATGATCTCCGCAGTGTTGCCATGCTGGAACTGATTTTTAAATGCATCTTTCATCACATCCCAAGTGGTAAAATGGTTTTCAGCAAACTGGCTGAACCACTTATCTGCTAATCCCTCTAATGTGGCAGGGAAGAGAATAAAAAAGGCATCCTCCCTACCCATTAAGCCTCTAGTCTTACATAGTGCCAAAAACCTTCTAATGTGTTCATCCGGATCCTCTTGAGCTAGGCCTTTGAAAGAAGGAAACTTTATATTTAATCTAGAGAGTAAAGTTTCCAAGTCTACCTGACCCGCCATGCTCTTTACTGATGAGGTTGAAGATAGTGGACTGGAGGACCTTCTAACAACCTTTCTTCTTGTCTGCTTGCAGGTGACCCTCAATGTTTGGGACCGGGTCGCAGTCATGAGCAGCTCATAGCCCACTTAATATGAGACACTTGATAAGAATATTTACCTTTTGTTTGATGAAGTAGCACTGTAGACGCGTGACCTCTGCTATACTTTGCACTTGGTTTCTCCTAAGCTCAAATCTCTTTGGAAGTCCCATCGTGCGTGCCAAATTTTGTTGGGGGATTCTTGGACAAGAAGGAGTTTGAGGGTTTGTAGGAGAAAAGGGAAGAGACAAGGAGAGAAAATACACTTGGAAGCCTCTGCCGATTGATTACAGTAAGACAATTACAATGTTTGAAGCACAATACAAGCCAATACCTATGTGCACAATCCCACAGAGTGCTCAATTACAAATACCAAATATCCCAAAGTCTTCTTGCGGCCGGCCTCCTCTGCACCAGACCTCCACCTGCTTCAAGCTTATCCTTGTGCACACCTTGCACCAAGCTTCCACTAAGGGGGAGGAATGAATACCTTCTGTCGGCATGCGCACACTGCAAGGAGACCTTGAGATCCTTGGGGGACTAGCTTAGCACTCTCTGCACAAATCCTTAGTCACTCTCCATGCACCTTGCACTTCCACCTCTCTGCGTCGCACTCTGGTGACTCTTGCACTTCTCTCTCTTGCTTCACTTAGACTATGCTTCTCTTGCTTACTCTAAGATTGCCCAAGAATAGTCCTTGCCTTGATTTGAGTGTGTCGATCGTGTACGCTCCTAACTGCAATAGTATCTTGGTGCTCACTTTGATGTCCCAAGTTTGTCTTCACAAGTGGCAGCCAACGACTCACTATTTTGTCCTGTAGTGACTTTAGACTAAAACCAAAAAAATTTAATGGGGGGCCATACTTTCACCTGTGCATACAGTGCGGCTTCACATACCTTCACATTTCCTTTTAAGTCTTCACTTTTGCACATAAGGGAGGGTTCACCTGAACCTTCCAAAACACTTTAAAAACACTTTGAACGTTAGGGAAATTAGAGAAAATACGTCTGCAACCTGCAACCCACTTTCTCCAATTTACCCTTTGTGGACAATTAATTGTGCACTACCTGTGCACTTTGACATCTACACCTCAGCACTTTGTGCCAGATGACTTTGACCTTGACCTTGTTGACTTTGACCAGTTGACTTTGACCTTTTGACTTTGACTTTAGTTGACTTTGACCAACATGACTTTTATGGGCTCAACAACGTCAATCAATTGATATGCTTTTAGCTATGGAGACATAAGACTTCCTCTCTCACACAACAGAACATCACTCTAGTTCTCACATGGCATATAATGCCATATGGCTACGAAATTACTGGAAGCTTTTCGCCAGGAGAATGAAGCATGAAAAAAAGAATTATAGTCTTTACAATGATAGGCATCAGTCTAGTGGTTGGAAAACCACTTTATTTGCTACATAAACCTCCAAATAAGAAACTTTTCCACAATGTGTTGTTGGGCACTACATGACCTCATTACAATGTCTTTTTCTGCCTTCAATACCTGCCAAAGATTCTAAAACACACAAACAAGACCTGTGCATGCTTTTATGAATCAACATAAGTTAGTGTAACTTCATGTGCATAGGTAACTTCCTGTAAAAACCAACTTTCATGCACATTCTCATGTTATTTTCATAACATCGGGAGAAAATACAATGAAAAATTATAAACTTTGATGCGAGAGGTATTCAAATGATTTTATTTGAGAGAGAAACTATGATGCAAATGTATGAAAAGCAATTAATTCCTATCCGATGGTTCAAAATATGATTAGGAATGCTTAATTATCATAATTAGACACTTAAATTACCCAAAAAGAATTTCTCACCAGTCAACATCCATCTAAATGCTTGTGCAGAGATGTCTTCCAATGGTCAAAATATATCATGTGACTAGTCATAAGACAGTCGTGAAGTCTTGAATCTATACCAAGTGGAATTTCCTGATTTGGATATTCTATGAGGAAGTTATGGCCAAAACAATGAAGCTAGGTGAGTGGGTAGCATGCCTCTTTGAAGAGATATGCAGAGAATTAAATGCTCTCTACAAGTGGTTTTGGATCATCCAATGATAGCTTCTAGCCACTCATTGGAAAGCCCTTGAAGTTTAATTTCTATTCTAAATCGAATCATCCAATTTGGGTTTCATATGAGAGAGTTATGCCCTATTTAGTGAAGGTAGGTATGCTAATCTTTCTCTTTCTCTTACTTCCAATCTTTCTTTTTCTCTTTCTTTACTCTTCTCTCTGTTTCTAATATTTTTCCTTCTCTCTCTAATATTCAATTTATCTCATGCAAGATCTCATTCTTCTTCTCTCTTTCTCTTCTTTCATCCTTTCTCTTTCTCCTTTACAGGCTTTCATCTTTTTCTCTCTATCTCTTACTCTTTCTCTTCTCTCTCTTTCTACTTCCTCTCTTCTTATCTCTCTTTTTCTACTTCCTTCTCTCTGTATGTACTCTTCTCTTTCTCCTCTTTCTTTCTTCCTCTTTCTCCTTCTTCTCTTTCTTTTCTTCCTCTCTAACTGTCTCTTTATTTTTTTATATCTTAGATATGTGTAGATGCATAATAAAATGCATAAGTACATTCATAATTCGATTACGTATGTGTGTTGTTATGTGAGCAAACATGAGTGTGTATGTGTGTGTAAACATATACAATTTTATGTATGTATGCTTGAGTTTAAGAAACTTTCCTCTTTCTTTCTTTGAATTCGAAGTTGAATGTGCTGCAGAATTTTTGGAAGTAGTATCTCTTTAACCGTCAGAGATCACCCCCTCCTTTGTTGCATATCAAAATGTGCGGAATAGAGCGTTCTACATGTCAACATGGACAAATCTACAAAAACAAGAAGAAACAAAGAGAAAACAGGCTTCAAAATTTTGGTGGAGATATACCTATCTCACGTCGGAGCTCGCCATGCACGTCTGAAGCCATTCATGCATGGAAAAATTCTCTCAATGTCTGCATATCCCCTTAGGACACTCATTCCTTACCATATCCATGCCCATCGAGCCAAGGGAAGGAAGATAAATGCCTCTGAAAAGAGAGTTACGAGATTTCCCAAAACCTCTCTCTAGGATCTCAAACCAAATGTGAGAAGTGGAGAATGACATGCCTGGGGCTCACCTCCCAACCTATTTATAGCCCTTGCCTAGTCACCATCTAGAGTTCTCTCTAAGGCCCCTCTACTCATCTGGCCATCATGAATAGGCACCTCATATGAACTCTCTAGCTTTTGGCCTTGGCTATCCCCCGAGCGAGGAACTTCTCGTTCCTCCAAGCATGTGCATCTCTGAAATATAACAATATCTTTGTCTATAATTAGGTCAACAAAGTAGAGAGCACCCTTCCTCAATAGATTTGAGAGCACTCTTCATTGATAGAGCAAAAATAACCCTTCCAGAATATACTAGATAGCATTCTTCCCCAATAGAATAAAGATCATACTTCCCTAATAGAGTAGAGAAATCTTCCAAGATAAGACCGGTACCTACTTATTTGATAGAGTGTTAAGGCTAAATAACAAAACTTCTTGTATCTCCCTCATTAATGACATGTTTTGTGTGTGTTATGGCTTGTTTCAAAACTCTTGATGACTCTTACAAGTGCAATATGTATTTCTATGTTATCCTTTTTTTTCGTTGTTGTGAAAGTCTATGCTTTAATAAATTGCATGATATAAGATGTAATCATAAGAAATTTATGATCTAGAATTAGGAACTATGATGGCCTAGAGTCTGCACATGGTTACTTAACAAGTTTCCATCTACTTTAAGTTTTAGAATGAGGAGCCTAGTGGCATTGTCAAATTTGAGACTCATTTATAAAAAACATTAGTGGAAGTCCATTTGTGTCCTATTTTTACAAAACCCAAAATGCTTTAGGGGGCTTACTCCTTTAGGTCAGCTTGGTTAGAATCTTCATGTGTAACCCACACTAATGGTAGTTTCACATGTCAACATGGCTTCCATTCACACATAATACCCAATAAAAGCCAAGGAGGTGGCCAGGTTCTTAGGTGCCTTACATGATTCTTTCTTCAAGATAAGAAAAAGTAAAAGTGGATATAAGTATAGAAACATAAAAATCACACTCACCTACAAGCCATATAACACAAAAGGGGCTACCTTGACACTGAGAAAGCAATTGTTGACACTCAAGGTCAAGCACAGGTGCACGAACACATCCAAGAAGTGGAGACACAAGATGAAAGAGCACGTAGGGAGATCCAAGAAGTATATGTCAAAATTTCAGAAGAAATCCCTATAAAAACAGTGATTTTGATAACTCAAATCATTGTAAATATCAGTTCACATTTTTTGACTCCACGTTTTTCAACCTGAGGAGTCTTCAAGCTTAAGAAGTATTAGAAGCATCTACCTACCAATGTTCATAATTTTTAGACTCCGTTTGAGCCCTCAAAGAAGCCCTGAAACCTAATGTTAACTAGGTCGAACATTAGGTCTGGACAGGACCAAAACTAGTCAAAAAACTATAAAAAGAGCTAGAGAGCTCATTTTTAGGGTTGGATTGTTAGAGAGTGAACTTGTTAGAGATTGAAGCTTTTCTAAGAGAGTTCTTGTACAATTGAAGCTTTCCACTATTCCTCTCTTTGATCTTGCCTTGTGTGTGTGTGTGTGTGTCTGCATGTATGTGTTTGACACTCACATTTGCTCACCACAATTGCTCACGATCTCCATATCCTCCTCACGTCTCCGCAGATTGACAAGTAAAGGAGGTGGTGCTTACGCTTGAGCTACAACAACTCAAAAAGAAGTCATCACATCAAGGGTGAATGTTTCATACCACTCATCCACATCCTAAATGTGCATGGGAGACCTACCTAATGACTAATATTCAAGTCATAGTGTATATATTAGTGACAAATGAGAGGCAATGAGTCCTATTAAGAGGACTTATATAACAAGTGCCTCTATTCACACTCACAGACTAGCGAAGTTCATCGTGTCATGGACTCCTCATAGGACATAAGTTAAATATGTCAATTTGGATGTCTGAGTGGATCCAAGACATATCACTTCGCCCCTTTTTTAACTCTTTCATCAACAATTTAATTAGTTACAAAATGAGGGAACCGATTCTTCAATGAATTGAAGGGCTCTCAATTGGTCAAAAGAAATGAGGCCAATGCTTTTCTTAATGAGACACTCGTCATTGTGGGACTTTTGGACCCTTTGAACCAGACCAACACATCAAGTAGTATCCTTCAAACTCACGATCTCCTTTGGAGGCATGAAGTCGTCCATTCGGTCCAAGGAACTCTTTCAAAAGCTACATGGACATGGAATGAATGGTTGTTCCTCTAGAGAAAATCAGCTTGTTGAACACATCTATTACCTTCTTCGTGATATGAAAAGCAATATAGTACCTAAAAGATAACTTTATAGACATGTTGGTTTTAAGCATTTTATAATCCCTTGATAAGGTATATCGGCATGCTAGCCTAGAGCAGATTTTAAAACATCATGGAAAACCTTCGTAAAATAGAGAAAGTCATATACAATGTCATTGATGTAGCCCAAAGGTGGTGGAGTGAAATAGAATAGGATATAAAGAAGCCTACTAGGTAGACATAGTTTAAAGTCCTATTTTATAATAACTTCCTACCTCTCGATGAGCAATCAAGGGAATAATAGTTGAAGAGCACAAAGATAAGTATAGGCATGTACAATTGAAACTAGTGGAGTCCGTCCCAAAGTTTCTACAAGTCCACAAATTTGTGTTGAGCTTGCAACAAACCATCAAATCCTCACTTAGAAAATAAAAACAAAGATGCATACGATAAGTGATTTCAAATCTTTCTAGAAATTAAACGATATAATTTCCCACTCTAGGTATTCCTAACTTTGAGTGTGCTTACAAGCATAAATTTAAATTAGACTATTGCTGTGTCCTATGCAACAACATCCTTTCACATACGAGGAATTCTTAATAATAAAATGAAATCTTTATATACCAATATCGAGGAGGCTTTTGGTTCATCATCCATATAATTTAAAATAAAGTTTTTTGGAAGTGTGTTTTCCATGTAAATGGAAAACAAATAATCTACAAGTATCAATCTTCCTAGATGGTGCTACGTGATCTACAACTTTGTTACTACAAGTTTCTTGGAAGTGTGTTTTCCATGTAAATGGCAAACAAATAGTCTACAAGTATGAATCTTCCTAAATGGTGCTACGTGATCTACAAGTATCAATCTTCCTAAACAATCTACAACTCCAGTATTTTCTTTTACACTTTGTTTTCCATGTGAATGGAAAACAAATAATCTACAAGTATCAATCTTCCTAAATGGTGCTACGTGACCATCCTCATGACTCAACATAAAAGGTTAATACTCCAAAAGTATGAATTGTCCTAAATGGTGCTAGGTCATCATCCTTCTGACTCACCACCAATTAAGAGCTTAATACTTCTAAGGATAGATTCAAATACTCTGACTAAATTATCTTCGTATTTTCTTTGATACGATAGTGTCACTTCTATCTAGGAAATCTAAGAAATAAGGTCTTAATCTATACTATCTCTCCATGAGAAAGCTAAAGTTACTTCTTATAGAGACGAATTACTAGTCGAGCTTATTTCTACAAGTAAACTAAACTTGCTTCCACTAAAGTAAAAGCCATGACTCTCTATATTTCTATAAGTAAACTAAACTTGCTTCCACTAAAGTAAAAGCCATGACTCTCTATATTTATATAATGAAAATAACACTTCTAATGGTACCTTTTCCAACTATGATGATCTCGCTGTCGAACAGATTCCATCTACGTAACTTGATCAAATATGATAAAATTTTATTGTTTAGAAGTTTCTACCTTCTTCTCTTCGTGATGTTGAATGTGTTAATATGATGAGAATATGGAAAGTTGATTTGTATTTTTTATCGTTCTTAATGAACTTGGTTGAGATGATAAGGGTGAAAAAACTCTTTGGCAAGTGTGCTGAAGAGATTAGTATCTTCAGCTACTTCCACATTAGAGTGAAAAATGGTCGAAAAGGGGCTGTTTGCTAATGATGGATTAAGGAAATTGATAAGTATAGTTTTTCCACGTGTACAAAAATATAACATTGCTTCTCCTTTCACCATATGAAGACATTCCTTTTTCTAAGACAATATGTTCTAAAAGCGCCGCGAAAGTGATGAAGATTCTTGTTATTAGTGTATAATTTTTCGGTTTCATGCAAAAAAAGATATTTTTGCACACCACACAATGCATATTTTTAAAGTTCCAAGAAGGAAATGATTTTTGAAGATACGAAATAATTTTGGGTTCACGAAATTCCATGGTCATTCACTGACAGGGTTTACATCAAATCAAAAGTTTCCACGTGTACAAAGCCCTTTTATCTATTAATATTGGCAAATTTTATGAATGTCAATTTCTCGCTTTGAGCATTCTTCTTCTTTTCAATTTGAATGGCTTCTTCTTTTCCTCGTCCTTTCAATTGTGTAACCTCATGTGAGGTTTACAACAGAAGAGAGGATTCTTTGTGGAAACCTCTTTCTGTGAAGGTAAATGAATGGGTAACTATGCTTCCTAGCTGCAGAGGTGCCCATATAGTCAAGCATGCTAAAAGAGACGACACAAGAAACCATTGGAGGGGACATATTCTCACTTTTGAATTGAAGAGATGTGGTTGGTTTGCAAGAGTACAACATGTGTACAATGCTAAGGATCTTGTTCTAGAAAATCATCTGCAATTCCCTTCATACTGTAAGTGAAGTTTTACAATGCTCTTCTATCAATTCTGTTGTTTTTGTATAACAACATATATGTTTTTGTATTGCAGATATTTTTCCCTCCAATATTGTGGAGTGGCAACCTGTTGAATCTTTAACAGGAACATTCTGAGTTCTTCATAAGGAATATGCGAAACTTATGTATGTAGACAAATATGTCCAATTTTTCAATAGCATAAAGTTATTTGCCCATTTTGCATATTATCAGGTGCCATCAGGGAGGAGCTCTTATGGAAATCTTGTACATTTTCCTGATCCTTGCATCTCTTCATTACACTAGGATGCTCCTCATCATTCAATAGTTTCAATTTTTCTATGCAAAATGAAATTTGACATCCAAAAGGCAATGTCAACAAGCGGAATTTCCAGAAGGATAAAGATTCAATGGTTTTTGCCTATTCATGTTTTTATAGCATGCTTTAAAAACATGTTATTACAGAAAACAAAATCAATGTGGTTGAATAGGAGAGTCTTTATTTCAGAGACTGATGATGTTTTACGTGGGGAATGGGATAAGAAAGAAGTTCAAAAGGTAGGTGACATCATTTTATGTAAAGTTAGTCCAAATTCTCTTTGAATCTCATATCAGATATCTCGACAATCTCTAGTTTTAGGATATGACTATAGAAGGTGGAAAAGAAAGCTTGGACTCTGGATATCCTTGCACTGTGAGGAGAGCTGTCCAAAATTTGAGTTAAAAGTATTGATTCATCTAGATTTTCAATCTAGGAAAATAATTGTCACTGCAAACTGGAAACTCAAAAATGTAAGGGAGCTCCTAGAATACCTTGATGAGGTACCGTCATAGTTGAGATTCTCAATTGATGATGCAATAGTTAACATTAAATCAAAGAAAACATTATCTTGCATAACTTGCCTGCCATCGAGGGTGATCAAGTTCCAACCCATAAGATTGTAACAAATCTAAAAAAAGTTGATTGAATAGAAACCAAGACATTCTTACATAATATATCTCCTTCTTTAAGAAGTTTTTTTTCATACTTCCATTGATTTTTCTTTGTAGGATGATGACTAAGAATAGACTGATTACATCACTTCAATTATGTCTTTTTATGGACTATATTCATATTGGCATTTTTTTGTTTAATTTCAAGATTCTTATGAGGTTTCTATTGTGCAATGATTATACAGGAACTTGCATGAGTAAATTCTAGGTGACTCAAGAATATAAACCAAGAAATTCTTACATAATATATCTCCCTTTTTGCTTCAAAACATGAATTTTGCATTAAGCTTTGACTGATGAGCAATACTAGTTTCCATGTGAGCTCATCTTATGCATAGTTTCCTTGAGAGGATGGTATGAAAAAATGGAAAATGATACAACCGATACAAGCGATACGGGCCATCCAAAATTCTCTGATTGCCTGTATCGCTTGTATCTGTCATATCATAAAACCTTCTCTATCCTCCTCACATTTAACTTTTCAACAAGGACAAAGAAAAAACACAAAATAGACATTTTGATGATGCTTGAACCATGCAATTAAGTCACTTTTGCTTAGTTCTCAAGAGGATCAATTCAACATTATATTACTCAAGGCATATAAATATAGTTACAATGACCACATGGCCCCAATTAAGACAGCAAAGACCACAGGGCCCTAGAGGACCATGCTTTAGGTGCCAAGGAGATCACTTCATAAAAGATTGCCCACATCCTCCGATAGCAGGACAGTCACACTATTATAACATACAAGGTTTTCGTGCCGACTGTGGTAAAGAGCACATAATTAAAGATTGTCCTAAGAGCCCAGTTAACGCTTCAAATGTGACACCAATCAACGTGATAGGTATTGTAAACAATGCTATGGATCTAACCCTACATACGTGCCTATCCAAGCTATAACAAGAGCCCAGGCGCTCTTACAAAACCAACAGCTTAATCAGGAGAAAGCAACCGGAACTAGTGAAGTTGCAGAATCTAGCAGTAAGAAGACAAAGTCTTGGAAAGACTCTAGAGAAATGATTAAAAGAAAGTGGAGTAAGAGGATAACTGAGTTGGAAGGAAGTTTGAAGGAATCTAGAGCCAAAATCCTAGAATTGACTTCACAGGAATTGGATCAAGAAAACCTAGCTCAAAAATCAGGATCAGTTTTAGCGGAACCCATACCAGAAAACCTAGACATGATGTTTCATGCATATCAAGCTAGGATAAAAGAAGGACCTCAAGTAGCGGAAATGAGCAAGAACTACCCTCGAGCAGACCTAGAAATTGAGAGGACTAAACTTTGCATGAAGATGGTAGAATTAGCACAAGCTTTGTTCGAAGCCTCTAGATATCTAAATTGGAATAACATGGCAAAACCGGAACTACACTTTCAAGGACTAATGGAGAGGCTAGAATACTTGATAGAAAGCAAGGAGAAAAAGAATCACATAGGAATCCTAGTGTCCCAGAGACACAGGAAAGGAATGCACCATCCCTGTCTCAAGTACCCAACCCAGAAGGGGAAGACAACCTGTCTTCCATACCTAGGTACTCACATGAATTTCTGAGAGAAATCCAAGAAGAGAAATGGAGAAAAGAACAAGGAACCCATCCTCCTATTCATGAAATAGGCGACTTGCAGGAACAATTTCCCCAAGATATCCCCTCTATTTATGATGATGTAGAGGAAGAACAACTGACTGAACACACAGGTTTTGAATCTAACTCTTTACAAGAATTAGCTCAGCTCACAGGACCTTGGGAAGCAAAGTCTATTAGTATGAGAGCACCCATGATAATAGTGAGGAATGAAGAATCAGTACTCCCTAGAAACACGGAAGTGATCAAGAACACTAAAGTTCAAGGTAATCTCACTCTAGAGGAGTTTTTGAAGGTAAAACCAAAACTGTGGAAACATGTAGCAAATCAATTCCCTGAGCTTGCTACTACTCCCTCTCAGATAAGAACACACAAGAAGGTACCAGAGATACCAGTAGAAAAGATCGGAGATGTAAGTGAAGGAGAGGAAGGTAACACCTATCTTCCAATAACCCATCAGGGCTACACCACCAAAGCAATCTTAGACTCAGGATCCGGAGTAGCCATCGCTACCACTGCTTTATGGAAACGTTGGGGTAAGCCAGCATTAAGGCCTACCAGGATGAAGCTACAAATGGCTGACGGACACATAGAAAAACCATTATGCTTACTAGAAGGCATATCTCTCACCACTTGTGGTGTGGAGTTTGAGCTTACATTCAAAAATATAATGTTTCACCCTTCTTTTGTGTCCTTTTTGGAGCCATGACCTTAGTGCTCCTTGTGGCCCTTTTTGGAGCCCCCATCTCTACTCTTATTCTTTGGCCCATGCTTCAGTGGGGAGTGAACAAGAAACCCATTCTTCTTTTCTTCATACTTGTTTTTATCTGGTGGTGGTGGTGGAGGTGAGTCTGGATAAAGGCATATTTCATGCTTCATAATGGCATTTATTGCTCTCTCCCTGATCAAGATGACCCATGCATCTGGATAGTCTGACAAGTTTAACTCAGCACTGCAAAACCTTCTTTCCAAGAACCTTAGTACATTTGCAGTCACTCTCTAGCCACATGAGGTGCTACTTTTCTGTAATGGCACATGTATTTGAATGTATCCAAACCTTTTTTCTTCATTCAATTTAGGAATTCCTGGAAAGTTCTCATCAATATGCATTTTGAGAAGCTTAGCAACACTGCAAGGTAAACTGAAATTCAAAATGGATGGCAAGAGTTTAAAATAGAACACAACAAAATGTATGGCAAGGCTTAAACTTTGTAGTTTCCATGTTGGGCTTGGAGGGAATTCATGAAAAGTGCTTGATATTCATTGAAGTCAATGATAATAAACTCTAGTGGCCCCTGTCAATGAGTGGCATGTAAAAATAACTTCTCTATTGAAAAGAATGTTACTTATTTCAAAATGAAGATGAATACTTGCTTTTCAATATAGGGGTAGATAATATATTCTACCCCTTTTGTAAAATTCTTTAGAAAGAATTTCACATCACCATGCTTGTGCAAAAAGCACTGAGTCACAAGAGGATCTATGATGAAAACTTTTATTGAAACTCGTTCCTCACATTGTTGCAGAAGGAGCCTAGAATTCAAGAAATATAATTTTAGTATAAGAAATACCAAATTAAGGAAAACATGAGCATTTTATGGCCTGTAGATAATACTTGAGTGCAATATTGACTACACTATCAAATATTTCAACATTGAACTCCCTTAGCATTTTGTTGTCTTTTAGTCTTATATCAACATTAATTCCTCCTACAATGGCATTGCAACATTTACTATCACTTGCCCATCTCCTTTTTTAAGAAGTTCTTTATTTGCCTTTTGCAACTTCTGAATCTGGTTCAGGATAACATTTTCCTCTGACAAGAAACCCCACTTTTTCTTCTCCTCCTCCCAATTTGCTACATTTCTTGTTTCATGATCATGAGGGACCTGAGGGTGGACCTCTTCAATTACAACTAATGACTTAGGTGCTCGTGTTGAAGGTATATTGAGAATATCAAAGAAATTTTGATCGTGGTTCTCAATAGGCACAATAGATTTGTCAAACTTATATCTGAGCCTTGATACAATCACATAATCTTTTGCCATCAATGTCACCCTGTGACAATGAGCTACATAGAAGTAAGCATCATTCATGAAGTCGATTGCAAAGTCTTCTGCAGCTTCTTGCAAGCAAAGAAGAGCTTGAGTTTGCCACTCCACGTTAATGAAGGACGTGGTCTTCATCATGGAATAGAGATTCACTAAAATTTTCTTGATAACTCTCATGAAAGGAAGTCTGGAGATTAGGAGTCTCACATACTTTTGAGCCCTTCTTATCTCCCTCAAAGACTTAACATGGTAACACACCCTTTTTTTGAAGACTTCTCTGATGCATTAAGGCCCTGACTAATTGTCTGGGGAGAAGGTCCCTTGTCATCTTGATTTTGGCCATTTTTCTCTTGATCGTGAGGGTACAGCTTCGTTGTGTCTTCTTTGTCCTAGCCATAACCTGCATAAAAAAAGAGTTTCAAAGCCTGGAAGAAATTTAAAAAGAAAAAAAAACTAATGTAAAAGCCTTTCACAAAGCACTCAAGAAACACGACCGATGCAAGCAATAAGGGTCATCTAGAAATCCCTAGATGTCCCTAATTGCTTGTATCAGTCATGTTGTAAAATGGTTTGATTATGGAAGAAATTTAAGAAACAAAAAAACTAATGTAAAAAACCTTTCACAAAGCACTCAAGAAACACGACAGATGCAAGATATTAGGGTCATCCAGAAATCCCCGAATGTCCCTAATTGCTTGTATCGGTTGTGTTGTAAATGGTTGATTATGGAAGAAAATTGAAAAGCAAAAAAACTAATGTAAAAACCCTTTCATAAAGCACTCAACAAACACGACCGATGCAAGAAATGAGGGTCATCCGGATGTCCCTAATTGATTGTATCGATCGTGTTGTAAAATGGTTGATTATGACGAGTGATCCAAGCGATAAGGGGCATCCGAAACTTCTCGATGCCCCTAATCTCTTGGATCCATCATGTACAAGCTCTTGTGATCCATCATACCTCACAAAAAATGTGGTCTATGGAAAGATTTAAAAAGCACGAAAAAACTCGAAGGCAATGGCAAGTCAGCACAAGCAAGCAGTTCACAAAAAAATGAAAAAACGTGGATAGAGGAGCTTAAATAGGTATGTGGAATGAGATGACCATTGGTGACACATGGTAGCTTGTGATTGGTCCATGTCATCTAGCCATTTTACAATGCCACATGGCATCATTTGAGTAGGCCACATCCTCTAGCCATTCTGATTCCCAAGGTCCACTTGCCACGTGCTAGTTGTTGATTCGTCCACGCCATGTGACCGATACCTGGTCCTCCTCGACTATAAATACCAGCCCCCTTCACCATTTCACATTTTCAACCTTCATAGAATTTCTCTCTTCATCACCCTGCATACTTGTGCCTCATACCCGATACGATCGATACAAACAATTACACGTGTTTGACAGGCCTTTGACTAGCTTATTTTGCTTGCATCGGTTGTGTTCTCCATTAGGGCACACTAGAATAACTAGAGTTGAGATGGAGGAAAAGAATGTGATCCTAAGTGTTTCTCCATCTTAGAAACTACTGTATTTCATGGTCCAAGAGGGTTTAAGAGTGGATTATTTTCCAAATGCAATGAGGATATTCAATCCCAAGATAGATTTTGAAGTACTTTTGGAGAAAACAAGAACCTTTCTAAGGGATGAGTGGGAGAGCTTCTTGGGTGTGGTCAAAGGAAAGGAGCTTATTATCTCTAGAAAAGCCTGTATCCATCCACACATCTTTGGAAATAATCCATTGGATAGGGCAAAATTTCACTAGAAAGTGCAAAAGGATATCCCCTTTGTCAAGAAAGCTATATTTATGCCTAGAGCATGAAAGGGATTGCTCTTTGATCCCCTTGAGCATTGGCTTCTTGATATGGCTTAATCACATGTCAAATGACAAGGAGGAAGAATGTGTTCATGTTGAAGAGAAAGAGCCATTCCTTGACCAGACACTTGAGGGAAGCTCAAAAAGTATGAAAGGTGTCATGGAGATTGTTGAAGAGACAATCTCCAAGCAGAAGAAGAGCAGGTCAAGAATTTTGATGTGACTACTTTTAAAGTAGAGATTGCAATAAGGGAGCCAACTAAAGATGTGAAAGTTTCTAAGAAGTCCCTTCTTCTCCCAAATCTACCATTTTATTTAATTTTTGGAAAGTAATTTATTCCACTGGATTACATTCAGGAGCTCTTCAACCTAAGGGAAGACTACTGCCTTGCTGCTATAGCTAAGTCAGAGGAAGTTGCAAGGAGATTTATCAATGAGAAGGGAGAAAGAAAAGAAGAATTTATGTGTCTAGATTTAGCATTGCCAAATGAAGAATTCCAAGATTCATTAGAAGCTCTTTGAAGCTGCTTTGAAACTATTCATTTTTGGGCAGTGTTGAGGAGAAAGGAACCATATCTATTGACTACAAAGAGCTCATTGAGGAGGAAGATGAAGTCAAAGTATGTAAAACAAAGGTGTGTTAGAGGCGACCAATTCAAGCGATTAGGGTCACCGGAGAAGATCTGATGAGTCTTATCGCTTGAATCGGTAGTGTCTATGACTTGCATGCAACATTGATAATTAACATCTTATTGTGTGTTAAAATACTATTTTCAACATTAATTATATGTTTCTATAAAGTTTAGGGTGAATAATTGAACACGACTGATGCAAGCAATTTGGCCCATCCGATATTCTCTGATGACCCTAATAGCTTGAATTGGTCACGTCTCATGCTTTGCTTCTGCTTGTAATTCCAGTTATTTCTATGACTTTAAAAGTTTCCTTGGACTTCTTCTGACCTAGGTTTTTGATTTTTACCATATTTATCTATATTGGATGAAGACAACTGCCTTGGCAGGGGGAAGGGAACAAGGAAAACCATAGAGGAGAAAGGAAAGACAAAGGTGGATATTCATTCAGTGATCAACTATCTTCCAAAATTGAATCTAGAATTATTTTGTGTTATTCATAAGAACTATAGTGAAGGGCTAGATTTTGCACCATTCTCGTTGAGGATTCTTTCAAGATACATGGGTTTAACTTCAATACCCTTTAATGCATACAAAGTTTTGCTACATGAAAGAACAACTGCACTTAGAATTTTTGGATATACCTCAGGATTCAATGCTTCAAGGGCAGGCTACTTCCTTAGTTACTCAAGCTATGCAATGGATGCTAGGGTGTAAGATGTTAAAAGCATTGTTGGTTACAAGAGAAAACAGTACCTCAGATATAGAGGAGATTTTCCAGAGCCAAGCTCATTTACTAGACTCAAGAAGGATTAAATATATTTCTTTTCAAAGCTTTACTCATGAAATGTACATAGATACATATATTTATTGCCCAAAGGGATACAAGATATTGCAAATATGAAGCATGTAACATTTTTTTGTGTAATTGATCCATGTCCTAATATTAATCCTTATTGATCCATGATCTGTTTTTCTCTCATGACAGTCCTATTTATCTGACGATAATAGTTTACATGAGATATTTTGTAATTGTCTTCTCAAGAATCAATCAAAAATCTCTTTGAAGGCAGATTTGCCAAATTCAAGCTCATTCAAAAGACTCCAAAATATGTACATACATAGACA
This sequence comes from Ceratopteris richardii, assembly GCA_020310875.1. NCBI lineage: Eukaryota > Viridiplantae > Streptophyta > Polypodiopsida > Polypodiales > Pteridaceae > Ceratopteris > Ceratopteris richardii. The sequence continues at coordinate 122,624,906 of CM035418.1, read as the reverse complement.
TATTTCTTTTCAAAGTTTATTACATCATGAAATGTACATACATATACATGTTTATTTCTCAAAGAAATAAAAGACATTTCAAATATTAAGGCTTCCTTTGGAATGTAATCTTTTTCATTTTGTGATATTGATCCATGATGTTTTTGTCTTAGTGAAGTCCTAATCCTTTGATGACAATATTTGGGATGAGTTCCTTTGCAATTGTCTTCTAAAGAACTAATCAAAAAGCTCTTTGAAGGCATTACTTTTTGTTACTCCTCCTCCTTTCCTTGTGCACCTAAAGAAGCTTTTCCTTGCTTGATAATGAGATTTTTCCATGCCTTGGGTGTTCCATATGGCAAATGTGTCCTTTTCTCCAAAGAATGCACCATGCACAAGAAGAATATGCTGGAAGAACAGAAGAAATCATCAGATGTTTATTTCAATTAAAGAAAACTAGATTGAGTAAATTATCTTTGAAACTCACCAAGTAGTATGTTATGTCTTTGTCACTCGATGCCTCTATGATGGTTTCTATAAGCTCTATGGTTCCCTTTCTGAAATCTGTCACATAGCTATTTGATGTTACCTGCTGCCTCATGATCTTTAAAAAATTATCTTGTTTGACCCACACCTCCATTCTCTTTTTTGCTATTTCTGGTTTGCTTTTACATTAGTAGTAAACTCACAAAATGTTTTCTAGCAATTCCACATGGCATTTAGTTGTTTGTCATCATGGTTGTTGAAGAATGTCCTTGCTTTTGCACCTCCCATTGAGACATCCTGTAGTACATTACCTGTATTTTGTGAAAGCTTTGGATCTTTTCTTAGATGAACATCACCACCATGAAATCCAATTTCCCAAAGTAGATATTCACATTTTTTATGCACTCATCTTCAAGAGTTGTAGGCTTGATACGAAATCCATAATCCAAGTGGAGACAAAACAACTTGTCAATCATCCTTAAATCTACATGTAGTGTACATATGTGTACATTTGTCAATGCTATTGGAAGTATGGGATCCCAAATCATGGCAGAAGATGAGTAGTTATGAAGAATAACATTTTGTCTCAAAGAAGCCTCCTCAGCCTCAACTCTAGCAATCCATCCTCTTGTGCCTAGACTTTGCATGCAGTACAAGCAAGGGTACTTAAAATTTGCTCCCCCACTTATAGCAAACATGCATTTGACTGTCTTTAGGTCTCCACGCAAATGCCAATCAACCTTAAAGTCTCCGTAGCCTTTGACACTTAACAATTCTCCTGCATGATGCCTGTTAACAACATTTGGAATGTTTGTCTATGAGAATAACCATTTAAGTGTTTTATGGCTCTAAGATGGAACTTGAGAACAACCAACCCACCATAACTCCATTTCTGATTGTACTTTGAGAGATGGAGTATCCAATTTCCCAAGGCGATAGTCCAAAGCTCTTCTCATCAGTGCGATACTTATTCTCTCCATCTTTTGATGTTTTTTAAGTTCAACTTCATGAAGTTTGATTACAAATTTCAATAGACTAGAACATTCACGTTCTTTTATATTATAGAACTATACCATGTATATTTGAAGTATTATTATATCTATCCATATAATAATTAAGCCACTAGTTATTAGCAATTGATATCTAAGATAATTATCCATGCATATTTTGCAAAGTCTCGAGACAAGACCAAATTGAATCTTAAGAGACTACTAGTACATGTGAGTTGACAATATGAAGGTCTTCAGAAGATGAGATTGACAACTCACCTCATAGAGTTATATGATGGAGGTAATACATGCAATCACATCGTAGTTTGGAGGATTTCAAGATCATCTTCTTTCTGTTGTTTTTCTTTGTAGAATATCATGATAAGTTTTTTGACAAGGTATTATGTTTTAATAAAAGCTTATTGATTGATATAAGTCCACCCATTTTTCCACAGACTGAGAAGATAGTAGATCTCTTCATTGTATTGAGTACGTATAATCAAGGATTTTCTAGACCTACTTGTGTAATTTCATACCTTTTTCTAAATCCCACAAATACAAATAAAGTGCATGTGTAGTTGAACTACATATGATTAATTCAAGTAAGAACATTCAAAGACTCCTCTTCTTTTTTGTTGAAAGTGGAAGATGAATCTAGTTTCCATACCTTTCAAGATAGAGGAGGAACCTCTACAGGCAAGTCTTAGAATTTTACATATCCAAGATGGTATAAGGTGTATGGATATGTAAAATTTAATCGAGCTTGAGAATTATGAAAGCTTCAAAGGCATGGAGGATGACTTGAGTAATTATGTTGAAGTCTTTTCTTGAGTCACATATTCTACTCCAAGTCTAAAATCAAGCTTAGATGAAATGGTAGAGGTAGTCCCATTTAGTGACTCACATTTCAAAAGATAGAGTGGTAGTGATGAAGATTAATGCATATACACATTTCATAACACATAGAATGAAAATTAACCCACTCCTTATTGAAAATCTAGCCTCAAACATACAAAACGACTCATCCATGATTGCTTCAAGTGGAACAGTAAAAAGGGAGGACCCCAAGTCATGTAATCAAATTAGGAACTCCACCAAAATCATTCAAATTCAAATTTTCTCTATTACCCAACGAAAAGCACACCTAGACTGATTGATGGATGGTTACTTAGATTCTAGGAAAGGTAAAACTTCTATATGAGCATCATTTCACCTTTGTTTCTTGCTTTGTATGAGTTCCATGAATTTCCCTTATATGCTAGGGAAGTATTAAACTCCAAAAAGCAGCCCCCGTGCTTTTGTATCTCATTTTCTCATGATTTTGCTCCTCTCTATCTAAAGGCATAGTTAGGTTTTCACAATTTTGTTTGTACCAGATTGTAGAGCATTGTTTGGACTCCCGTTATACTCATCTATGTTGATTTTAAGCTTCATTTTGTCTCTCATATAGTTCTCCAAGTGTTGTAAAGTTTCAAGTTTTTCTACTAAGTAAAATGCGAGAAATCACCAAGTTTGTAAACCTATATCTAGCATATAAATAGAGAGTGTTGCAAATATTTAGCATGTCTTGAAGTAGATATCTCTCACACTTGGAACATCCATTTTCCTTGATTCCAAGATCGTTGGAAATCTATCAAGGTCTAATTTAAGTATGAAAATTTTCATTTTGCATCTTTCTACAAGTATAGAAAAAGCCTAGAACAAAGAGCATATATCACTAATTGATGGCCTAGGGGAGGGCAGCCATCTTCCATAACTACATTGGGGTGTTAGATTCTTCCCCATCAATAGTATGAGAGGAATTTGGAGCCTTCTAGACATTAGTGAACATCATATTCAAGACTTTGAGGGAACATGAGAACTCATGAAAACAAAAGGTAGTCTTATCAAGTCAAGAAGACATCAAAAGGGGGCTACATTAATCAAGAACTCACTTATTCAAATTTTAGAAATGGAGAAGCTACTCAAAATTAACATCAAGACAAGTAGAAGTATTACTTGCTCATGT